>QLSR01000206.1:249420-351130 GCA_031780015.1 Citrullus colocynthis
TTTTTTGGATAAGTAGCCATTGTTTTTCAGTGCTTGATGGAGGCTTATTCACTGTTTCATTTCACAAGCTCTCTAAGCCTATCAGATGAAGTCGTTAGAAAGCTAATCTCTATTTGGATGTATTTGTAGTCTGTATCTTTTCACTCCTTTTGGGAGTTTGAATCTTTTGAACATTCATTCTTTTCTATTATATCAATGAAAAATTGTTTCTTGGTCTAAAAATAAAACGAAAATTGATTGTTGCTGGGAGAGAGGATCTGCTGGTTGCTTCTGACTTGATTTCATCTTAATTGCGGAAACTTATTGGTAATTGTAACAAACTTATCTGGTTAACTATAGTGAGAACTCTTCCAGGAAATTACAAATATTACAAGTTTTTCATTGCCAAAAGTTGGAGTCAAAGGGTTGTCTTTTGAGTTGCATGTGATTTGGTTCAAGCACCCACAAATGTAAAAAATAACCTATCCTTTCTGCTTTTTCTGATTTAATGTTATGTTTTTTGAGTAAAACACAGGGTGGTACTCTAGATACTTGTGTGGTAAAAGTGGATACAGTGGCAGGTTTAATTTAATTTAGAAAAGCACTATAAATTAGTAAAATAATTATAACATTAATAAGGTTAGATTACAAATTTAGTCTTTGAACCATGAGGTTTGTGTCTGTTTGGTCCCTTAACAGTCAAAATTACAAACTTAGTTCTTCTTGAACCTTCAAAATTTTAAAATTCATGAATCTGTTAGATACAAATGTAAAATTTTAGAGTTCCGTTAGACATAATATGCAGATTTATATCTTATAGATAAACTAATTTCTTAAAATTTGAATTTTCTAGGGACCTATTAGACACAAAATTGAAAGTTGAGGACCTGGTAGACTCAAAATTGAAAGTTTAGGGACCTAGTACACTTCTAAAAGTTTAGGGACCAAATCCCAAACCTAAGTTTGGGGACTCAACTTGTAATTTAACTTAATTATCACCGTTGAATGTGAGCAGAAATATCATGGTTTCAAATTTATTTATGGCTTTACAGTTCACGTACAAATATGTTCAAAGGAACAACTATATTAGTCCAAGCTTTCTCTTTTTTAGCACTTAAAATAGGCAACTATCTTTCTTGCTTCTTCCTCTCCTTTCGTTTCTCCTACAATATTTATTTACTGACTTGGTTTTCTTGTTTATGGGCTGTTGTAGGTTCATTGCGTCTGGGCAGCTGCAGAAGCTTATTCAGCCCCTTCTATTGTTTTAACTTCTCACTCCCGTGACGGTCTCCATGTTTTTGATGACTTCAGAGAAGCTTATGCATGGTTAAGCCACAACACTGAGGTTGATGATAAAGTAAGTTCTGCTTGTTTTTATGTTCCTTTATTGAAATGCTTAGTGTTCCCATGATCCTACTAAATTTGAGGATACACTGTCATAGGTAATAAATTTTCTGTGTGTTCTTGCTTCTTGTTCAAACACATTCCCCAGGTTGCATCATGGTGGGACTATGGCTATCAAACTACTGCTATGGCTAATCGCACGGTCATTGTTGACAATAATACCTGGAACAATACCCATATTGCAACCGTTGGTACTGCTATGTCTTCTCCTGAAAAGGCAGCCTGGGAAATTTTCAACTCCCTGGATGTAAAATATGTGCTTGTTGTCTTTGGAGGTTAGCTTGTACTGTTGCCATCCCTATGAATGACTGGTGCTATTTTTTATTTTTCTGTCATCCATATTTACCTTATTTCTTGGTGTTGTAGGAATTTTCTTCAGTCAATTCAGTGAAGTTTTTCATTTGGATATAATCGACTACATCTGCAATTTTTTCAATGAAAGTTGAAAAATGAAGTGAATGGCTATGAATTCGTTAAAAATACAAGCCAAAAGATTAATGTATTTAAATTTACATGAATATCATGATAAACTAAGTCTTCGAGTCGTATTGTAAGAAACTGTGTTGTTCCAAGAATTGAAATGGAAAAAGGTGGATAAGAGTTCATAAAATCATTATGAATTTTCTTTTTGGGACTTTGGGCTGAAGTGGAATTAGGCAGATCCAGGAGTATGTTAATTCTATTGGATGAAAACAGGATCAAACTCGTTGAATGTTGAAAGGAAGTTTTTTTTTAAAATTTTTTTATATTAAAAATGTTTCCAAGTGATGAAGAGCTATGAGATTACTACTGTTGATGGGCCTATGGAATGTTGGAGAGCTAGTTCTAGTGGGTGGAACTAAAAAGCCACAAGGATATTGTCTAGGAATTTGCTATATAGGAGGAGACTTTAACGTCACTTGGTGGTCTTATGAAAATTTCTATAGAGGAAGGTTGCCTCTTTCATTCTGATAGCTTTTTTACTCCTTAGTCCAATTGGAGAAGCTTGGTCATTTTCCCTTTGATTGGGCTTCTTCTTATTCTTATAGCTTTGCTACTCTTTTGTCCTTTGTCCAATGAGATGGATGGGAGATGGTGTCTGAAGAGGGAGTTCTCTGTTCACCTGGTGGCTGGTTGAAGTAAAAGATGTTGAAAAGGAAATCATTATTCAGACATGGGTTATGGATTTGTTCCAAACTGCATGTTGCAGAAAAAATTGCACCATACAAAAAAAGAAGGCAGTGCTTATTAAGGATTCTAGCCCATTAGTTTGGCAACCTTAGTGTATCACGTTCTACTAAACTAAAGCTCTAGCTGGGAGATTAAAGCAGGTGTATTTCCTTTAACAAAATCACCAAGACAGAATTCATTAATTTAACGGAGGAAAATCTTTAAATTTGACCTTGAAAAAGCTATGATGAATTAAAATCTAGCTAGCCTTATGTCTGTCCATCGATATAGAAATGTCGAGCTCCATGGAAAAGAAAGAGGAAAGAAGTGAACTCGTAGGGAGATTAGATAAGGTGACTTCCTATCCTCATTTTGTATGTCTACTAGTTGGGATGTTCTATTTATTGATTAACTTTGGTGCCCATGCTGAATGGAGTGAGGGGTCTCACTTTGGTGTTGTTTGGTCACACATTAAGGGCCACCTCACTTTGCAGTTTGCACATTAGAAGCTCTTCCCCTTTTGTATTTAGGGATGCCTTGCATGATAACCATAAAGATTTCTTAGACCCGTATTTTGGAGAAAATTGGGGAGATGGAGGAAATTCTGTTTCTCATGGGAGGGTGGTTGACTCTATCTAGTGCTGTTCTTTCAAGTCTTCCAATGGATCCTATGTCCTTATTCCATTTACCAGGGAAGGCAACGCTAGGCTGAGAGAAAAAGGAGGAAATCTTGTTGGTGATGTGAAGGGAAATTGAACCATTTGATTGAGCTCCATACATTCTCCAAGAATTTGGATTGTGAAGGATCAGGAGTCGGAAATCAGGGTATAAAGAATGAGGGATTTATGACAAAATGACTGGATATTTCCAAAAGAAACAAATGAGTTGTGGCATAAGACTTTGTTTACTACATAATATATATGAAGCATGCACACTGATGGACTACATAACTAAAAAAGAATGTTAAAAAACTCTTCTGGTCCCTCAAATTTCATAGAAGAAACAATTAATCCTTGAACTTTAGTTGGTAACAATGTAGTTTCTATCCTCTCAAATTTGTAACAATTTAGCCCCTAAACTTAAATAAGTAACAATTTAGCCCCTATATTTTGAAATTTGTAACAAAGTAATCCCTGTTATGAGAAATCTCTTCAAAATTATGTGTCGATATTATTATGTAATGATTTAATCTTTATAGTTTATAAATTTTGATTAGTTTATTGAACAGTGTAAAAATTCCATTAAATTTTAATTATATTTTTCATAACAAGGACTTTACAAATTATAATGTACAGACTAAATTGTTACTTATTATAGTGGAAGGACTAAATCATTATAAATTTGAAAGTATAGTATTAAATTGTTCATAAAAGTCTGGAATTTTAACCTTTAAAATAATCAGGGTCTGCCACCAAAGGACTACTTAATCTTAAGAAAACGGAGGGTGCCGGGAGTCCTTGATGGAATATGTCAAAATTCTGGAGCCATATTCATAAACTTTCAACTTCATCTGGGCCTTCCTATGGTCTACTTGGATCAAGAGAAAACTTGAAAGCTTCTTTGAATGAAGAGAAACAACACTTGGCAGCCTTTTTGAATCACTATCTTTTGTAGCTCTAATTTGGGCTAAAATTACTAGCACTTTTTGTTCTTATGGCTTATCATCCATCAGGGCCCGTCGGAAGAGTTTTCTTTGTAATTCCTATGGATAGGCCCTCTTTTGTAATTTCATATTATCAATGGAATTCTTTGTGGATGTTTCCGTTTCAGAAAAAAGAAGAAGAAATGAACAGAAACCTCTATCTGGATTGACACTTGGGTTGGAAGTTTCCCTCTTTCTATTATATTTCCTCTAGGGGTGTAAGTAGTTCGGTTTGGCTCAGGTTTTGTAGAAAACCGAAATAACAGAAAATCTGGCATCCCCCAAGATTGAACTCACGACCTCCCATATCTAGGTGGATGCCTACTCACCAACTTGTCCAACGTAGCTTTTGAAGTAAGGAATGACACTTATTATATATTTTTATGGGCGGTTGGTTTTCTAATTTATTTTTTTTGCCTAACCCAAACACCTCCACCCCCCCACCCTTCCCCGGTTTTTCCTTGCACCCCTAGTTTCCTCAGTTACATGTTTTTTCATGGAAGAAAACATCTCTTATTTTCCTTGCCTTTTTTTCTTTTGGGAAAATGATCTCTTATTTTCATGCCTGGGAAGAAAAAAAACTCACTCTTGGAAAACTGCCGCAATGAGAAACTGGAAGATGTAAGATGTCTAGTAAAGGCTATTGATGACTTTGCTCTTGGTAGTGGGGAGAGTTTCTTTGAAATATGGTTCTTTTCCTTGTTCAAGTCCCTTATTCTAGGAACTAACAACCACCTTGTTGATGTCAAAGACTTAAAAGCCCGAAGAAAGTGAATATCTTGATGTGAATTCCTCATGCAGGAGGTATTAATGCTGCAAACAAAATTCAAAGAAAATTTTCGCATATTGCACTAAGCCCCAATTATTGCGTTTTATGCAGATTGCAGTCTGCTCACACAGTAGGAAATGTTGTGGATTCTTGTTTTGAAAAAGTTATGCATAAATTTATCATTCTTGAAATTGATCATATAAAAAATATATACTTCCGCTTAAGCTTAACAAAAGAAAATGTTTATTCTGATGTCTTTGCTGTCTCTGCAGGTCTTGTTGGGTACCCAAGTGACGATATCAATAAGTTCTTGTGGATGGTTCGTATAGGAGGTGGTGTATTTCCTCATATCAAGGAACCGGATTACCTAGTAAGTGTTCTTTGTTCTTCTTTATTTTTGAAGGCACTAATTAATCCATAATTTCTCTATTGTATATTATCGCACTGAAACTTGATGCTGTTTTGACTTGTTTGAGGGCTATGAAACAAGGTTCTCTAACTTCTAATTTGTTTTCTTCCTTTTCTTTCTTTGTAAAGAGAGATGGTCAGTATCGCATTGATTCTCAGGCCACTCCAACAATGCTAAATTGTCTCATGTACAAACTCTCATACTACAGGTTTGTAATTGTTTAGCGCAGAGCATGATTTGTTAAATGGGCATGGTTTCTTTCTTGGTTTTTCTAGTTTTCTTTTTCACTGTTATAATTCTTATTCTTTTGTCTGTTTGGCTGCAGGTTCGTGGAGACAGATGGTAAAGGATTTGATAGGGTAAGGCAGACAGAAATTGGGAAGAAATATTTTAAACTTTCACATTTTGAAGAGGTAAATGACAAAATCTTCCCGAGAGGAAAGAACAATCTTTTCATTTTAATAGAAAATTTAACTTCAGAATTTGATCCAAGAAATTCTTTCTGGGGTGAGGGGTTATAAGATGGAGGAGCTGTGCTTTTAGAGAGAAACTTGTTTGTTAAGAATATGGACTTTTCATGAAAAGATAGAAGAGGTGAACAAACCCATCCTGCTGTCTCTTTTACTTAATGCCATTATTGAAGAGGGAAAAGAAGTTTCCAGCATGTTGAGATACCGGTGCATTAATGACTATATAACCACCTTGTCTTTCTTTCCTCTTTTTGTATAAAATTTTAAAGAAAAAACACGTATGTTTAGTTGTTGTATGAAATACTTAAAAATAGGAGAGGAAAACCTCAACCCACCAATGGAAGACGAAGATTACATAAAAACTCTACCAGTTGGAATTTGGAACCTTAAGTAGTACGGTATTATTTCAAAACAGGGGAGAAGGGGAAAACCTGAACCCACCAACGGAAGATTACATAAAAACTCGACCAGTTGGAATTTGGAATTTTAAGTAGAACGGTATTATTTCAAAACAGGGGAGTGGACTTGTATCAAGGGCTAAGTAACGGAAATGAAATTATTGGGAAAGTGGCATTATCCATGTGCTTCATTTTGAAGACTCTCTAGTTTTTCTCCCCAACCGTTTATCTTTGCTTCTTTGTAACAGTTCCACCTAATCCAGGTTGTCAGATCTAATTTTATCATATTCGATAATAGATTTTTGCAATATTGTTAGTCTTAATGAGATATCTTATGTCAATGAGGAGCAACTTATTAAGCAGTTTCAGTTTCTGTGACCAGCTATGGATTAGTTACAAGTTGTGATATGCACGGTACTTCATGCGGTTTCTGATGTGAATATGGATCTTTTTAGGTATTCACCACTCACCATTGGATGGTAAGAATCTACAAACTGAAACCTCCAAAGAACAGAATCAGGGGAAAAACCAAAAAATCAAAGACGGTATGTACACTTCAAGTGCTGTTCACTTTGTTGAGCTGACACCAATTTTTTCGAGAGTACTGCTGCCATCATCTTTTAATTGTTGCTATTTGATGGTTATCGATTTGCAGAAATCCAGCTCAACTACCAGTTCGAAAAGAAAAGGAACAAAAAAGAGAAATCCTTGGCACTGAAAGATCAGCTGACAACGATGGGATACCGTTCAAAAAGCATGTAAGCTACATATATAATTGACAACCTTGGCAGGTACCTTTTGAGGCATTGTGATAATTTTCTTGCGGACGTCGAAATTTTGTAGTCTTATCATATATTTTTCCCTTTCCTATATGCCACATTTTATTAGGATCTAATTGAAATATCAGGCCGACAGATCTTTTTACGCACTTTCTGGGCATTTATTCATCAAATTTCTCCTTGTCTCTTGGGTGTTAGCTCACGAAGAACCATCTTTTACCTAGTTGGATATGCCTAACCAGAACAAGTTCTTTGCTTCAGTGTCTGCACATTCTGTCTCAGTAGTGCTAAGTGTTTTCGAGGTTAATTGTGGAAGATCGTCATGAGTCCTTCCAATCCAACATGGTAGCTTTCAGTAAATTAAATCTTTCCAATGAATGCTGTTGAGTTTTTCTCGTTCCCTTAGGAGGAGCTTTATTCGTCAAGAGTAATCTCTTTTTGCCTCGTCCATAAGCTAAACGTTTCAGTCTCCCAAAAGCAGAAGTTTCTAGTTGATTTTTTTAGTTCAACTAATATAAAATAAAATAGAGGGTAAGATTTTCAACTCTTTGAACTTTTTTGATTTGATATTCTCCTCAGATTTAACTGAATTTTTTTCCTGCTTCAAAATAGAAAATAATCTCTATAAGCTTGGCTAAAACGCCGGGTTTTTAAAGTAGAACTAGGAGTTTCGCTGCTTGCTTGAGCTGTTTTAAAAAGGGAAAGAGAAGCATGTTGCATCGGCCCACACAGAAAGAAAGAAAGCAGAGCCCTACCTATGGGTTCGACGAATGGTAGGACGGTGGCTCACATATGGGTATCAATCTCGACCTGCATGAGCTTCGATTCATGCAGACATGTCACTCTTGACAAGAGATTGAGTATGATTGTTCAAGATGATCTTTGCTGGTCCTTTAATACTACTCTCTAATTAAATATAAATAATTAAGGGCATGTTTGGTAGTAATTTTAAATTGACTAAATTTTTTTGTCATTTTCACAATCACCATAAAACATGCTTTTAATCCTTTAAAACTAATTTTGATGATATGAAAATTGTATAAAACTGTAAAATTGAAAATTAAACTAATTTTGACTGATTGAAATGCCCCTTGATTACTATTAGTAAGGTTTTTAACGATTTCAAAATTACTCTTAAACATGCAAAAAGTTGCCTGTTAATTCACTTTTTTTTTTTTTTTAAAGTACGAATATTGTATATTTCTATGCCATTTGTAAATTTTCATAAAGTGGTATCTTGCACTCAGCCATGTGGCTACTAAAATGTCTATAAGATAACATAACCTTTTCTATTGAATTTGAAATATAAACTAATGTAAATAAAATTTGAGACACATCTACGTTGATTTCTTAATAAAAAAAATGATTAAAATGCTTTTTTTGTCTCTAAGTTTTGAAGAATAGGTGTATAGTCTTATGTTTTAAATTAACAAATTTAATCTTTTTAAGAATGAGTTTTAAATGCCCCTCTAATAAAAAAAAATCATTAAATTTGAACAAAAAAAAAAATTGACTAGATGGTGAAGTCACTAGATGATTTGGAAAAAAAAACTATTTTTTTAATTTTTTTTTCTCATATCTCTTCTTTCTCTCTCTACTCTCTTCCTCCTTTCTCTCTTTCTCTTTTCTATTATTCTATCTCCTCCCAGTCCAGCAGAAAAATTGATAGAAAATAAAAACAAATGTCTTTGATTCCCTTCTCTCTCATATCCTCTATCCTCTCTCACAATGGCTAAACTTTGAGAAAAACTGGAAAAAAAAAGAGTTCGAAATTAATTGGGCAATTTCAAAGCGTGATTCTTGTGGTGTTTCATCAACACCATCTTTCTCTGTCAAATCTGCATCATCGATACCTTCTGTTGTAACCTTTGATTACTAAACCAAATCCCTGTCAAACACTAACTCACTTCCACAATCTGAACACTCTCACCTTCTTCTTCATCAACCCAAAAGCTTTCTAGTTCAAAATGGCTACCCTTTTGACCAGCGACCCCAATTTCACCAGAGCCCTTGCCACTGCCATTACTGGAAACATGGTAGATAAAGAAATTGGGCGATGATTCCTTCTCCTTGTACTTGGTTTCTATTGGAGTATATATTTTATTTTGTATTAAACATCCTGGTCAATATAGTATATATTTAGTGGATGTATATTATTGGATACACTTCTGTATTCCTTTTTTTCTCCTTCAGTTCTGGATGTGTAGCCATGGTGAGAGGAAAGAGACGAGGAATTAAATATTTTCGTTTTTATTTTCCTTCCATTTTTCTGGAAATTTAGCAATGGAGTGGGAGGAGATAGAATAATAGAGAAGAGAATGAGAGAGAAAGAAAGATAGAGGAAGAGGGTAGAGAGAGAAAGAGGAGAGATGCAAGAAAATTTTAAAAATAATATTCTTTTTCTAACTCTTCCTAGGACTTTATCATCTAGTCAATTTTTTTTTTTTTTTTTTTTCCAATTTGATGATTTTTTTATTTGAGTGTCCTGTTATCCTCAGACACTAAATTGATTAATTTAAAATACGAGGGATTAAACACACCTATTTTTCAAAATTAAGGGACCAAAAGGTATTTTAACCTAAAAAAAATTGTACATATAACCTTATTTTGAATGAAATCTTCCATACCTTCTAAATTGAAGATTTTTGTCTTTTTATTTATGTCATATTCAAGTGAAACTACTAAAACAAAACATTGCGACATGTTGATTGGGCCTCCTCTCTCTTGCTCTCTTATCCCTTACTGATGAAAACCCATAGATCCGACGCTACTTTCTGGTAAAAATATTGGGTAACCTTCTTTATGACCTCTCCCATCCCTTTCCAACGAGCCCACGAGGAAATTGAGTAGAAGAAGATGGGGGGAAAAACCTTAAGCTGGGTATTTTGGTTGATGACATAAACAAAAGTGAAAAATTCTTAAAGTTAAGAAAAAGCAGGGAAAATCTATTTTGGGTTTTATTTTATTTGTTGAGTTTTTATACAATTATCTCTATTATTATTATAATGATAGTTAAGATGGGTTATTTTTGTCGTGTTAAGACAAGAAATTAAAAAATAATTGATGAAATTATATTAATGTTTTTCATTTTTTAAAAAAAGAGAAAAAGAACCATGACAATAATATGTTATTATACAATAATGTAAATTTTTCCAAAATTTTCTTTTACGCTATCTCCGTTCATTGTTTGACATAAAAAATATTAAAATTTGTTTGAATTAATTTTTTAAATATAAGTATTCATAAGTGTAAAAAAGTGTTAAACCCTTAAAAAAAATCAATTCAAATAGACCCTTAATAACTGTATGAATGAGATTGGAAAAAATAACGTTTGGTCCTCACATGTAAGAACGAGGGCGGCTATGTCCAAATTCAAACCAGAAAGCGCGTCCATTTCGGGTTTTTTCATATGATCGGCGAGCTTGTGGCTTCTGATTGCGGATCTGGTTTTACTGTTAACCGTTAACCAAAGACCTCAATTTTCCTTAGAAACGTGTAGACTTTTCAATCTCAAATTTAGATTGGCGGCGACTGAAAATGAAAGCAAAATCCAAGCTGCGGCAAGCAATCGACTCCCTCTGCCCGCCACCTCTGAGTCATACACCCAGTTGGTCCTTGAATGCGTTCGTACAAATGAAATCAACCAAGCTAAGAGGCTTCAATCCCACAGGAACACCATTTTTTTTTCCAACCCTTGATCCCTTTCTCCACAACCAGCTACTTCATTTGTATAGAAAATTTGGGAAGCTTCGAGATGCCCAAAACCCGTTTGATAAAATGCTTGAAAGGGACGTTTTCTCTTGGAATGCTCTGCTCTCTGAACATGCTAAATCGGGTTCTATCCAGGATTTGCTAGCAACGTTTGATCGAATGCCTTTTTAGTATTTCGTTTTATTCAATACGACCATTGCAGGTTTTGCTGGAAATGTTGTCCAAAAGAATCGCTCAAGCTTTCTAAAAGAATGCAGAAGGAGGGTTTTGCGCCTACGGAGTACGCGAGTGTAACCACATTAAATGCGTCTGCATAATTTTTGGATTTGAGGTGTGGGAAACAGATTCATGGGAGTGTTATTGTGCATAGCCTTTTAGGGAATGGGGTTTTTCGGAATGCTCTAACAGATATGTATGCCAAATGTGGTGAGATTCAACAGGCAAGGTGGTTGTTTGATCGTCTTACTAACAAGAATTTGGTTTCTTGGAACTTGATGATATCTGGGTATGTAAAGAATGGACAACCTGAGAAAGTGTACTGATTTGTTAAATGAAATGCGGTTGTCTGGTTATTTGCTAGCTTACTGTCAACGCGAACGTGTAGATGAAGCAAGAATGGGCCTAAGTGAGTTTAAAGAGAAGGATATTGTTTGCTGGATAGCCATATTGGTGGGTCATGCAAAAAATGGCAGAGAAGAGGATGCACTGTTATTGTTTAATGAAATGCTATTAGAACATGTTGAATTTGACAGCTACGCTCTACCAAGTGTTGTCAGTTCTTGTGCCAAATTAGCACCTCTACACATGGTCAGGCAGTCCATGGAAAATCAATTCTTTCTGGGCTTGATAATGCCTTGCTTGTCTGTAGCGCACTAGTTCATATGCAAGGTCAGTCTTCAACCTGATGCCACCTAGGAATGTGATTTCATGGAATGCTATGATTGTTGGATATGCACGAAATGGACATGATAAAGATGCACTCGAACTCTATGAAAATATGTTACAATAGAAATTTAAACCTGATAATGTAACTTTTATTGGTGTTTTGTCTGCTCGTCTCCATTATAATTTGATTGAGCAAGGGCAGTGGTACTTTGATTCTATAAGCAAACAACATGGACTGGCACCTACTTTGGATCATTATGCATGTATGATCAATCTCTTAGGACGTTTGGGCCGCATCGATCAAGCAGTTAATCTAATAAAAAGTAGCCCCATGAACCAGATTTCCTGATGTGGTCCACATTTCTATCTGTTACTGCAACAAAGATAAATTTTGCAAATACAGAAATGGCAGCTAGGCATCTCTTTGAATTGGATCCTAGGTATGCTGTTCCATATGTTATGCTTTCAAATATGTATGCCTCTGTTGGTAGATGGAAGGATGTGGCATCAGTTAGGACTCTCGTGAAGACAGAGCAAGAATGTCGAGAAGTTTACTGGGTACAGTTGGATTGAGATTGATAATGAGGTGCACAAATTGACATTCAAAGATCGGACTCGTCTATATGAGGAATTGAACATGTTGATAAGGAAACTTCAAGAAGAAGGATTTACCCCTAATACAAATCTGGTTTTGCATGATGTTGAAGAGGACGAAAAAGTTCAAATCCATATGTTTCCACAGCGAGAAACTTGCCCCTTGCCATCGGTTTGATTAAGAAACCTAATGGAGTTAGTCCAATAAGGATCATAAAGAATATTAGCATTTGCGGCTATTGCCATGAATTTATGAAGTTTGCATCTAGGATTATTATAAGGCAAATAACTTCGAGAGATTCAAAAAGGTTTCATCATTTTTCAACTGGGAAGTGCAGGACAACTGGTAAGGAATATGGTGGTGCAGATTGGGGGAAGTCACTGAGCTACAATGTGAGAAAAACGGTGAACTGAGGATACTGAGACAATAACAAAGAGGAGAAGTAGAGGGTTCAAGGGAAATGGTTCTGTTCCTAAAATTTTCCAAAGGGAAAAGATTCTCTGACATTTAAGTGCCCAAGTTATTCGAAATTCCAGAATAAGAAATTGATGTTCCTCGTTGCACAATGCTCCGTCTTATTGAAAAAAATGAGGAACATCAATTTCAAACTTGTGAACTCCAAGGCTGGGAGTGTTGCCGAAGGAGTCTATAAACGTCTTGAATGTTTGTCAAGGAAATTGTATGCAACATTTATTACAAAAGTCATCACATACTGGTTAAATCTCCTCAGGTGTGTGAGATCATGTACAATTAATTCTTGAATGAAGAGAAACCGAAAATGAGGTGATCAACAGGCAGTCTATAAAGAAAAAAGTTCAAAGTCCAAGAGGCTATTATAATTAATAAAGCCTAATGTTCCAAAGAAACAGCTGCACTGATAATAATTGTACATAGTTATTCTATGATTTCAAAATTTCAACTCTGTTCTTGCCGGTGAGATTGAAACAATGCTTTCTTTTTCTTTTTTGCTTCTACTGAAATTCCTTTCTACTCGGATAAAACTTAGCTCAAGTAACCTTTTTTTTTTTTTACATCGTCAGTTAATTTATCTGCATTTGAATCCTATACCAGCTATTATTGTTCAATTGAATGAATTCTCATTGTTGTGTCATTATTTCAATGTTTAACTCATGCATCTTTGGACAGATTGAAACTGAATGATGCCTATATTTCTTGTAGTACAGGCTCTTCCAGCTACCACACAGTCCATTCTTATCTTTCATTGTCTCGCTTATTTTAGATAGTAGCAAAAGGTTGACTTCTGGAGGTTCATACTTCAGCTGGAAAGCATCACAGAGGTAAAAGTTTCATGGCTTGACATAGTTATCGTTGTACTTTGTGCTGCAGAACCACATGATGGAAACTTGGCTTCTAATTGAAAGTTTTAGGAATGTCCTGGCAAAAAATATGGTTAACATTTTTGCACATGTAAGTTACTTGATAATTTGATATATAGAGACAAAGATATGTAGTCTCAGGACAACATCATATCCTTCTTTTTGTTAGTCTCTGCTCTGCTTGACCTCCCCTTTTGCTTGTTTTTTACTGTCTCATCAGTAGGAGTGAATATATGTAATCAGTTGGGAGAAACAAAAAAAATGTGTTCAGCAATGGAATTTTCCATGCTCAAGGATTGTACAAGTTGGATTATTGGAGAGATGGAAATTATTGATCTATCTAACTTAGGCTGCTTTCACATCTACTTACAACATTTAGACTATTTTATTTCACTATCTAACTTCTACGTTATGGTAATAAATGTGGTCCCTGAACTTTGTTGCCATTATCTATTTAGTCCCTAAAAACTTATATTGCATCCTTCAATTAAAAACTTTAACTGTCACATGCCTAATTTGATGAGATGTAACAGTTAAATACACTAAAGGAATAGATAATTTAAGGAAATACGGACTAACAATTTCACTGGGGAGGAAACTGTCTTAAAATTTTGAGACTAAAATAACACCGGTACTGAAATTCATGAACTAAAGTTTATGAGTAGACAAAAATTCTTTAAATATGGGCTGCTATACGTCTACTCTACTATTGTTCATTTATTATTTCTCTATATGGGCATGGAAAGAGAAAGACTGATTTGATTCAATGATTGTTTGTTGTGTTGTGAGTTGTATATTTTGTAGTTACTTGTTATGTCAGAGATGTTGCTTCCTTCATGACCCACCAATTTTGTCGTGTCTTCATCTTCATCTCCATAAATGCAATTTGATTGTCTGAATCAAAATTCTGACGTATAAAAGTACGAAATTTGCGGAGGATATTTTAGCCTCTTAATTAGGATCAGTATGTTGTGTTCACTATCACATACAATCGTTAAACATGTTCTTTAGATTGACCATCATTAGAGTTATTTATTTTAAACTAGATTTTATATTAGAACTTTCAAATTAACTCATGCATTTGTATAATGAAATTTTCATCTATTATTGCATGAGATGAATGATGAAAGAGAAATAGATATTTGTCTTAAAAATGGTAAATAAATAAAAAGGAAGCAAGTAACTTTAGTTAAGTTTGAACTAACATATAGTATAGTATGTATTAAGGATCAAAAGATGTACAATTTGACTTCTCTTATCCTCGTTGTTTTAAAAGAAAAAAGAAAAAAAATAATTTAATCATTTAAATTTTAAAAGTCTCATTTATATAACACTAGTATTGGGCTTCTTATAAGGTTCAAGTGGATGTTCATGGAAGTGAGTTTTTGATACAGAAATTGTGCCAAAAGGGTCTAATTGAATTGTTAAAAATATAATATTTTTAACTAATTGAACGGTAATTAATATATTTTAAAATTAGAGAGAAGTGAGACTAAAATGAACTTAATTCAACGATAATTGACATGATTTTTCTTCTCCTTATGAGTCAAACGTTAGATTTAACATTTAATTTTATATCTCTAAAATGTGTTCGCATTGAAGCACATACTCCATTCCTCATTGGAGGCATGTTTTTTATTTTTAATTTACAATATTAAAGTTCAACTTTTAAAAAATATGTTTTTTATTTTTAATTTACAATATTAAAGTTTAACTTTTAAAAAATATGTTGTCTCCTTCCTCTCTTCCATCCCATCCTTTCTCTTTCCTTTCATTTCACATGAATCTAATGACCGTCTCGACGTCGTAAGACAAATTTAAATATGGTAAGAATTAGATAAATCATTTTTTGATCTATGAGGTTTGAAGTTCAAAGACTATTTAGAAATATGTTTTAAACATGAGAGACTAAAGTGTTTATTTTGAAACTTCAAGAACTAAATAAACATAAGTTTTAAACTTTAAATACCAAAAATGCATTTTACCCTAAAAATTAACATATCATTTAAAATGTGTCATTTCAATGATGTCACATAAATGCTTTTAGTCAATTCAATTGAAGTGATCATTTCTTAAACTATACTAAAACATAAAAATTAAAGTAATTTAAAATCTAAAATTGATTTAATATAATTAAATATTTCACAAATTTAAAATTTCTAAAGTTTATTTCATCTCAACTTCTTATAAAGATTTGCATCTTTCTTAGAAAAAGAGGTAAATTCTTAAACAAATTTAAAAAATAAAAATAATTCATTTTCAAAATTTGACTTTAATTTTTACAAATATTGGATGAAAAATTTAGACATAAAAACAATGTTATAGACTTAATCTTAAAAAACTAAAATCTAAATAATTACTAAGGGAGGCGTAAACTTTCTAAATTTAAGCTTCTTAAATTGTCCCAACTTAACATTTTCAGGCATAAGACATCGAACCCATGTGCCAAGTTACATCTCAATATCATTCTGAAAAACACATTTTTTTAAATGGTCAATAAAGTATAGTTTTCAAAGTGTATAGAGTTAAAATAATTGGGTTAAATTGTAATAATTCAAGAATTTGATTGTAAAAAATTATTGTATTTGAGAGTTGTTTGTGTACTATGAAAAATTTGAGAGCTTTCAAATTTTCAAAAATCCAAAAGTGATTGATCAAGTATAAAGTTAGAGGGTGTGTATGATTTATGAATGTAACTACCCATATTCAGTATGGCTCTTGCAATTTTTACTAAACATAGAGAGTTGTATCGGAGATCATTAAAGGCGTATTTGGTTTAATTTTTAAAGTGTCTATTTTGAATTGAAATAAATTGATGTGTTTTACAACTACTAGAAATAACTTTTGAAGTACATTCAAATTTTATTTAAATTTTTTTTGTTTAAATCAAAACTGTTTAAATAAAAATAACTTTTGTGAAGAGTATATTTTCTCTAGTTGATCTAATCAAATGTTATTTTTTATTATTTTATTATTTATTTTTGTTAAAGGAAAAAAAAAAAAAGACAATGGTTGTGCAGCCCATGCATTCTTTTTTTAATATAGTAAATACTAATAATAATTTTTTTTTTAAATAAAAAAACAAAATTGCCAAATGGGTTCATTGGGTAATTGGTTGGGTTGCAGTGCACAGATTGGTGCAACCAAGCCCTTTTTATTATTATTATTTACTATATTAAAAAAAAAATTTATTTTTTTTTTTTGTAAAGAGAAAAAAAAAAAAAGACAATGGTTGTGCAGCCCATGCATTTTTTTTTTAATATAGTAAATAATAATAATAATTTTTTTTTTAAATAAAAAAACAAAATTGCCAAATGGGTTCATTGGGTAATTGGTTGGGTTGCAGTGCACAGATTGGTGCAACCAAGCCCTTTTTATTATTATTATTTTTTTTAGAAAAACCTTTCTTCTCTCCATTTCAATCTCCCTCTCTTAGGTCCTATATCATAACTATTTCGTTGTTTGTTTTTGTTTTTGAAAATTAAACTTATAAACATTACTTTCACTTTCAAATTTATTATTTTGTTATCTATTTTTTACTAATGGCTTAAAAGAGATGCAAAACAGCGTAAGAAATGAGGATAAAATAAACTTAATTTTCAAAAACAAAAACAAAAAATGAAATGGTTACTAAATGAAGCTTTAGTTATTGTGTTTATAGTTTATTTCTTTTTGGCTCTCTACTCAACATGTGTATGTATATATATATATATATATATGTACCTCAAATGAACTTTTTTAGGGACATGTCTCTAATACAAAAACTTTTATGATTAAATTGTAAATTTAGTTTTTAAACTTTTAAGTTCGGTTAATTTAGTTCTTAAACTTTGTAGTGTCTAATAAGACCTTGAACTTCTAATATGATGTTCAATAGGTCTTGAACTTTCAATTTTGTATTAGACAAATCCATAACCAATTTAACTTTTTTTTTTTTTAATAGAAAAAATCATAATCTAATTAGACATAAAATTAAATAGTTTGGTTTCCATAAGACAAACACTTAAATTTTATATCTCACAGATCAATTAATTCTTACAAATTTTAAATAGGTTAGGGATGTTAGTGGGACAACAACCCTCCACATATCTACACAATAGTATGATTGGTTCACTTTGGGTATAATTCTCTCGGTTTTGCTTTTGGTTTCACTTCAAAAAGCCTCATACCAATAGAGATAGTTGTTTTCACTTATACACCCATGATCATCCCCATATGATGTAGCTAATGTGGAACTTTGGTTGCATTCCCAACAATCCTTCCCTCGTACGAAGGACCACCGAGCCTACCCTTAAATAGTCATCAACTCGTCTAACTCTTATTTAGGCTAACTGCTCTTCACTAAAACACACTGCCTATCTGATGGAGTTCAATGACAAATCACACCATGACTACTTTCAAGGCTCAATTACATCTTTGTTCAGCATTTGAGAATTCTACTGACTTAGCTAAGTCAGAAGCATGACTTTGATACTACATGTTTGGGAAAACCTCCTACTTCTATTGTAGGAATAAATAGAAAAATAATATAGAAATTAAAATAAAGCAATAAAACTGAAAAAATAAGAATTAACGTAGAAAAACTCCAAACTGAAGAAAAAATCATGGACCAAACAAATTTCACTATGTGAAAAATTATTACAATCACACAGAATAATTCTTCTTAACGCCAATAATAAGAAAACACTCTCTCAAAGTATTAATATACCACTCATACAACTAAAAGTTAGTATACTTGCTCTATTTTTCATGTGCTTAGACTGTCTTGAATTTTCCCAATCTTGGTAAAGTGGATACCATAAAGATGAATTTCGTCTTCTTTAAAGGAATTCACCATCTCCTTTGACGAGAAAGAGAACGTCAATATTCAATCAAGAGCCCTTTAACGAAGCTATTTTCCTAGTAGCTTTATCTTCTACTCAAAGATTTCTTTGAACCTCTATTAGAATCACCTTTGAACTCCACTGGGCCACCATCATCGCTTAACTCTCCAAGAATATCATTGCTCGATGTTCCCGACAAGGTTTGTGGGCTTTGCTTTTGTTTTCACTCCAAAAGGTTTCATAACAATGGAGATAGTTGTCCTTACTTATATGTCCATTGGTCATCTCCTTATCTAGCCAATGTAGACTTTGGTTGCATTTCCAACAAGGAACATATTAGACATAAAATTAAAAACTTATGGGGATTTTGAATATTCAAAGAACTATATATTAACAAAAAAATTGAAAATTTAAAAAAACTAACCCAACCATTTTCAAGAAAATGAATTCAATTTGAATTCCTTTTTTTATCATTCTAACAGTACAGTACACACAAGTGTATAAAAAGTTATACAACAATCAGTAAAGGCTCATAATCCAAAAACCAATACTATTTTCCAATTTCATCTCAAATTTCAAAAGAATAAAAATGAAAAAAATTAGATTAAAAAATCTAAACAATATATGATATGTAACCACATTTTATCAGCACTGGACACGATGGAGGAAAGAGAAAGGAAAAAGGAATTAAAAGTTTTGAAAATTAAAAAGATAAATGAAGAACAGGAAGGGGACAAAAATAATATGAGAAAGAAAAATAGATATATTTGTGTCCATGGAGCATGAATGAATGAAAAATAAACAACAATTTTTGGTGTTCTTAGAGAATAGAAATTAGAAAGGGAAATTTGAAAAGTAAAGAAAATAGTGGAGAGTTGGTTGGTTGCCGTCCGTCGGTCGGCAAGCTGAAAAGCAGTGAAGAAAGTCCGCACGTGGGAAGACTTTTAAATAAATAATAATAAGAATAATATATGGTTTGTGGGACCCACCTTAGGCCATTTCCCTCCTCCTTCTTCTTTCATCTTCAACGCCGCATATATTTTCAGGTCCCTACGCTGCCGGCTACCTTCCGACCACCGCCACCGCCCCACGTTTCACGGCCAGCCACTCCTATAGCTACACTCACTCGCCGCCACCTTCAACCTTTCACTTGAAACATTTTAATTCTATTTTTATTCCTTCTTCCCATTTAGTTGTTTATTTTTGGTTATTTTCTTTCTTAAGTACACTTCAAAACTTTTGCTTTCTTTCTAGAAAGTGCAAAGTAAATCATCCTTTGATTAAACTCACTTTTGCTCTTTATTATTTCTTTTATCGTACATCTCCATCTATTTTTTGTATTTATTTCGATTATTGAAAGTTGCTTAATTTTTAATTTAGTGTCTATTTATTCTTCAGACTTTAGAAGTATTTAATATTCATTTGTAGTTATGATTTTGTGTCAAATAAATAATTAAATTTTAGAAAGTAGGGCTGGAAAAACTTGATTAAAAGAGGTGGGGCTAACAGTAATGCAAGGAGGTATTAGAGAAGAGGGAGGCAAGGAGGATTTTGATTTCAAGGAGGACTGAAAAGGAAAGGAATTTTTATTGAAAATAACATGACGAGAAATATAAACACGGTCAGAACAAGGATCTAAACAAAGGTATCCCTTATAAGAGCTGGTATAGCCAAGAAAAATACATTCACGAGATAGAAACTGAAGCTTATGATCATTGAAAGGGCGTAAAAAAGAAAAGCAAGTGCTCCCAAAGGATTTAAGAAGTTTGTAGTCAGACATTGTATTGAAAAGAACGGGAGTGGGATTGGATTTATCAAGTACATGGCAGTATGAAAGGCCAAGGACCAAAAATGGTGAGGAACATGAGAATGAGCTAACAACATGCCTATTCTTTCTCTCAACGTTGCCATTTTGTTGAGAAGTACAAGGGCAAGAAATGCGATGAATGATGCTGTTGGAACTTAGAATGGAGGTAAGAGCACGAAATTCACCTCCCCCATTAGTTTGGAGAGTTTCAATTTTGGTGGAGAATTGAGTTTCAACCATGGCTTTGAATTTAATAAATACAGAGAGAACCCCACTTTTGGTTTTAAACATATAAATAATGTAAAACTAGTATAAGCATTCCCCAGACATCAGAATACACAAGTTCAAATTTAGAGGAAACACAAGGTATAGATGTAGGAAAAGGAAGATGATGGCTCTTGGCCAATTGACAGGAGTTGCAGAAGGGAAGCTCCAGACTTGACAATAAGAAAAGATGGACGACCTAGACGATGATGCCAAATGGATAGATCTGGAAAAGTTGAGAGAAGTGCAACAAGTTTGTTGTGAGGTTGATCACATGGAGATTGAGATGTAAAAGACAGATGATAGAGAACACCATCAAGTATGCCTAAAGAAGTGTTGTCTTGGTTCGAAGATCCTTCACAAGAAAGGAGTCAAGAAAAAATTCAATATAGGCATGATTATCATAGCATAAAGGAGCTATACTAATTGGATTATGAGATAAGTGAGGAGCATGGAGAACAAAACTTAGCTTAACAAAATGATTTGAAACTTGTGAAGATAAAAAAAGTAGAACCAATATTAGTTATAGGAATAGAATTACCATTGCCTACAATGATTTGCTTACAGCTAAAATATGGAGAATGATTTTGAACATTAGTAAGATCAGGGGTCATGTGATGTTTGGCACCCAAATTAAGGTACCAATTCTCATCAGGATTAAGATTAGGCGAGGGAAAAGTTTTAGGGTAGTTGGTCATTTAATTAAGGTGAGCTTGTGGCCTAACAACAGAGGATGACTGAGGAGCAGCTTGGTAGAGTGGATTATGGGGATTGTGGCAAACGAGGGCGATGTGTCCAAATTTTGTACAAATTTGACATTGAGGTCTATTAGGGCGGGAATTTGGGCGGAAGTTTGGTCTAGGTTGATTAAAGATTTCAGGATTCGAATTTGGCGGCACAAACCCAGACATCCAAAACTTAGAGCTAGAAGATTTACCATTTGAATTCTAATTCAAGGTCATCTGTGCAACAGTAGCTTGTACAAGATTAAGCTGATCAACTTCAATTTGCTTCTCCAATCGTGCCTCGTAAGCAAGTAATAAACTACGGACATCTGCAAGCAAAGGTCGATCAGTATGATTCTGAATAGATGTAACAAACAGATTATACTCATTTTCTAATCCGTCTAGGGTATAACCAAGGTGATCTCTGTATGATGGTGCCTCACCAATGGCTGAAAACTTATCAAACACATCCTTTATTTGAGCAAGATGTTGAGAAATAGTCAAACCATCCTTCTTAATTTTCTATAGTTGAGAACCAAGTCCCATAATTCTAGTGATAACTCTCGAAAAGTGCTATTTTTATGCCTTAATTCCCTTTGCTTGTTATGTTTTATATGATTTAGTGTTTATTTTTGTAGGAATTCGAGCAAATCATGCACCTCGAAGTGTCACGGGCTGTTCGGGGTTGATTTAGAGCTATCAGAAGTAAAATTGAGCACTTGGAGCTTAAGGACACAAAAAGGACGAAAATGCCCGCGCAACGCTATGCTTAAAGGCAGAATGCCGAAAATGGTTGTAGCGTCGAGCACAACGACACTCCGAAGTTTGACGAAATGGCAAACTTCGATTTCTACCTAGAGCGTCGCGACGCTCTCCAAGAGCACAGTGATACCCTGCCCGATTCTATATATAATCTCTTCATTTTTTAGGGTTTAGTAGGTGGAATTTCATGGAGGCTGAGAAGTTTACTAAAATTTCTTCTTCTCCTTCATATTTCTAGCCTCTTAGCTTAGGATTTATACTTTTGTTTTGGGTTGTAATCAAGGATTGGAAGCTTCTTCCTCTTCAGCCTTTGTCAATGAAGTTGATTAGGTAAGTAATCTTTTAGTTCTTGGGAACAAATTCTTGTGTAATTATGGAGATTTGTTTTAATGAATTCATGTTAAGATTATGTCTCTTTGAATCTGATTTTATTCCTTGATGTATGTTTTTGGTTGGATTGGCGCACCTTACCTATAATGTATGTCATAGCATCGATTTTTGTTCGCGCGTTTCCTCTTGTTCCTCCATGCCTAAAATCTATAAGTAGCAAGGGTTAATGTATGCATGATAGGTGTATTGGCTGTCCATAAGGTTAGCATGTGTGCTTAACTTAGATCCAAAGAAACTCGGTTAATTAGGATAAAGCTTTCCTGCTAATTAATCACACAATTGAATCCTAGGGCTTAATGCACTTGTTCTTGGTTTTAATTGATTGCTATCGAATCTAATTAAAGTTCAGGGCTTGTAGTTTAATTAGGGCTTAGAGCTTTAATTAATGACTAGGATGCTTGCTTGATTTATACCAAGTGATTAGATTGCCTATTGCGTCAATGAATTTGGATGAATCGAGTAAGTAGTTGTGATTGCACAATCGATTACAAGTTTGTTAAGATATGTCAATGATCGAAGTTACACAAGAATCCAATTTGCTCCCAAGACTAGAATTCCTACCCTTGATTACACTTTTCCGTCATTTTACTTTCTTGCATTCAATTTCATGCCTATTTCTAATCCACCCTCCCCCTTGCTTTAATTAGAAAATTAGCTTAATGAAACAAAGACTATTGTCCTTGTGGTTGAACCTGGACTTGTCACTATTGCTATGTCATCGTAGTAATAGGAGTAGGATTGGGTATTACAAATTTCTTTTGGAATAAAATGACGTCTGGAAAAAAGTCTTATCATCTAGATGTAGAAGAAGATTCATACACAACACACAAGCATTCCCAAATACCATAAGCAGTAACAAAACCTACTATCTCACCCATTTTATCTTTATTTAGAGATGATAACAGGGCGATTATACTTCTGCTAAACAGAGTAATACAAATTTACTTGAGTTTACTGGGAATCCAAAAATCATGCTGGTTAAGGAAAACTACCATCAGTAAGACCTTCAAATCCATGACCCATAATTAGATTGAGTAGTTGATTTTCCATAATAGGTAATTTGTGTGTAAAAGATTGATAGTGTAAGAGATTGGGTGATTTTGGAAAGGTGAGGGAAACGACTGTGATTGGGGCAAATAGGTATGGTACTTAGTGTAGGGGCAGATGGTTGAAAATGGTGACTAAACTGAGAAAGATAAGGTCTTGGCGGTGGTGGATTGCCATAATAGCTCGGTGGAAAGGCGAAACTCGGAATATTGCCAAAAACCTGAAAAGCACCTAAAAAAAGTGTTTGCTAGTGGTTTTTAGGTAATAATGAAGAAATAAGGTCTAGAAGTTAAAAGAACCAAACCGGGCCAAAACTGGACGAAAAACAGAAGAAGAAGCAAAAAGAATCCTAAAAAAAAGGCAGCAGAGCGCAGGGCGTAGCTGTGCTGCCCTCGACGCTCTCGACCTGAGAGCTCCAAATTTTGGAGGTTGCAATAGTGTCTCTTCGGTGCGGCGCTAAGCTTGGATTTAGGCATTTATGATGGTCAGCGTCGCTATGCTGTCCTTTTTATGACAAACAGCATTGCTGCGCTGTCCAAGAGCGCATCAACACCAGCTTTTCTTTTCTTTTCTTTTGAAAAAAATCTTCAAATTGGAAAAATATTTAGGCGGCCACTTCTATAAATTGAGGGATTTTTAGCAATCTTAATAATGAAAACTCAGAGGAAAAGAGAGTCTAAAAGTGTGAGTTTACTATAAAAAGAGAGGAAAGTGTTGGAGAAGAGTTGAAGAACGTTCAAGATCTCGAGGTGCCGACCAAGTGGAGAATGAAAGAATTCAACGCTGGGAAGCAATTCGAGAGTCTTTCTTCCTAAGTTTCTCTTTCCCTTTTACTTTTATGCTTGAAAACTCATATGAAAGTATGTATTTGATGGCTATGCGTGACTAAACTCATAATTTTAGGGTGTTTGATGATTTAATTAAGTTAATAATTTAGTGTTTTTCATGGATGTTGTTGAATGATATGTTTTTCAAATGTTATTGTGCCTTATTCTCTATTGATTGATCATCGATAATTGTTATATTAGATATGTGATTGAGTGTTTTTATGTCTAATTGGATCTATGACATTGAATCTCTTCTAATCTTTCATGAAAATAGCTAGGTTATTAGAGAAAGTTGATTATGACTATTCTTAATTCTATACCTCTTAATTTGGTTTCAAGAGATTAGTAATCAATTAAGTTGCATAAGAAAGAGTTGTATTTGAGAGAAAATAATTCGGATATTAGTTTCTAGATTTAAAAATATTGTTTGCACTTAAGTCCATGAAAACCTAAAACATGACTTAATGAAGTAAGTAATGAAATGAACACCCTATAATACTCTTATCCCTTGAATTTTCACTTGCTTTTATTTTCTCTGTTTTCAAAATACGAAATCCAAACTCAATTTCGATTCCTTAGATAAAATTAACTCAATTCTTGAATAGATAGGCAAATATATCAAATTCAGTCCCCAGTGGATATGATACTCGGACTTAAACCGTTTTATAATATAACTTGACCGGTGCACTTGCGGTTTTCGCACATTAAAATCAAAGGATAAAATTAAGAGCTAAAAGGAGCAATATTAGGGTTAAGTGAAGTAGAGGGACGAACAAAAGTGTTCGTTAGTCTCAGTGTAATTGGTGGTGTGAGTGGAGGTGTAGACGACTGATGTAAGGGTAGAGTTCAAGGAGGTATTATCGGAGTAACCATAGTGGTATTTGCAGAGTTTGTGTTGGGTTGTATGCCCTAAGAACTCGTTGTTTTTGTAAATAAATGAATTTTAGTACACATGAAGTTATTCAAGTGAATTAATTTATTAACTCTAAATCCAATTAAACTACAAATCCTTGACTATTATCATGAGTACTTGGACGTTATGTAGAGGCATAAACATGATCAAGTTCGAGTAAGTAGCCTAAATAAGTCTATAGTACATGGATCAGATTGGGTACCTCTTCCTGGAGACACTGTTGAATACGGCTCGCTTCATGATTGTTACAAATGTTGTAAGGTGTCATAAATGAAGTGATCCTGATTTGTTCATGTAGAGACATGTGAGTGGGGGTATTCTATATAATAAGATTATGTAAGACTGACCCTGAAATAATCACTGTTACGTATTAACACCGTTTATGATTAACACTGATTAATTTCACTTACCGATGACCTAGATAACTTGATTTGAATCTTGAGCTATCTATGAACTCCTATTTATTCAGAATTATCCCTTGATCTGCATAGGTGAGATTAAGCTCAATAGCGTTACTCAACATTCCTCCTATTTCAGGGATAAGACCGGGTAGATAGTTGGGGAAATGGAATTTGCAAGACGAAATTCACTCCTACCAAACTTAGGGATAGTAGAAGTGCTGTTCCCAGATCTTGAACAAGGGGCCCCATCCTCTCACTGGCCCAAGAGGGAATGGATTTAGTGCTTAGATCCTAAATCAATTGTTCATTAGAGGGACAGTGGTACTTAAGGAGAAAAGATGTAACTCAGAGGTAAATTGGTATTTGACCTAGCTGAAGTTATGAACGACATGTGAAGGATTGACTTATCGATGACGATTATATCAGTGCAGCTACAGGCTTTAGTGGAGTGTCCCATTAGTTAACAAATGTTGGTTAACTAAGTTAAGGAGTTTGGCTGGTTAATCTAAGATCGTTGGAGCTCATGATAAACTAAGTTAAGGAGTTTGGCTGGTTAATCTAAGATCGTTGGAGCTCATGATCTGTAGGTTCATTAGGTCCCTCTACTAGCTAATAAATGGACTAAAATCTTAGATAGTGTGGTGAATAAGTTTGAACCGTTCAAATCTTGGTTTAAGGAATGAAAGTCAAATATATACGATATATCGACATTTAATTACGAATTAAACGTACAATAGAGTTAATTATAATATTTAAATATGATTTAAATACTAATCATATGAATAGCGATTCATATCGATTTTTAGAAAAATCGGGACAAGTGGAGAAAATAAATTTTTTGAAATTAAAAATTAATTTTAATTCAATTTTTTGAAAATTTATTGAAAAATTGATTTTAAAATTGATTTTTGAAGATTGGATTTTCCCACTAACTAAGCTAGGAGCTTGGTTGTCTTTTTCACAATTAACCAACAAATTAACCCTTTTGTGTTGTCAAATTTTGATGCAATTGGATTGCATGTTATTCTTTAATAAATAGAGATGATTTTGGCATAAAAATGATAAAGAATTTTGTGAAACCAAAGGGTTAATTTTGCAAAATTCCATCCATTGTTCATCTTCTTCCCAACCTTCATTCCTTCTCAAATTCATCACAAATTTGGATCCCACCATCCAATTTAAGCCTAGAGAATAGTAGAGAAGACTCTTGTGGTGGTCTACAACCAAGTGGTGTTGAAATTCATGGAGAATTTGGAGCTTCAAGGATAAGTGTTTTTGAAACATTGGTTTTTCTTTTTAATTGCATGTTTAATCCTCTAAATTGAGCATCTTAGAGTGAAAATTGACCAAATTAACTTCCGATGCATACTCATTTATCCATCAGTTTGAACACCTTCATCACTAGTATTTTCTAAAGTACCTAAGCCTGACGCTATTGAATAAAAAAAAAAAAAGAGCTTACAACTTTAATACCATCTTAACAGAAACGAGAAAGAATATTGAATTGAATAGTTTCTTTATTAAATAACAGAGGACAAAGAGTATATAAAGAGAAAAATAAATAACAGAGGACAAAGAGTATATAAAGAGAAAAAGAGAGACACGTATGAAGCACACATAGGAAGTTAAATAACAGAAAAAATGCGAACAAAAAGGTAAAATAATAGAATTTCTCAACAGTAAATTCGGTAAATAATATCTATCGAAGATTATCAAAGTTTGGAAGACTAGTTAAAATTGTAATCTAAATAAATAAAGAAAAGAAAAAAAAAAAAAAAAAGATGAGGACACAATTGATAAACAAGAATGATTGAAGGGTTGAAAGTTGAAATCATATAGCCGACTAAAAAAAAAAAAAAAAAAAATCCCCACGTAATTAAGAAAAGAGTGGCCGGAAAGTGACGGCAATGATTCTTTTCCGGACGTGACTGTGACGGCTGAGCCGATGAGTTGGGACCCCAAATTTCAAACAAACCTACTTCCAATTTCACTTCGTCGGCATCTCATTTCCTCACAATCAACAACATCTCTTTCTCCTTTTTAAATTAAAGGTTGAAAATCATTTTTGGTTTCTGAATTAAAAAATAATAATAATAACACTATAGTCTCTTACCTTTAGTTTGTAATAATTCATGAAAATACCAATAACATTAATGAAATTTCTTATTTATATAAATTGATATATTCATTAAGTGTCCAGTTTATTTGTAAATTATAAAAGCCAACTTTGCTTATATAATCAAAATTGTCAATTAAGTTTGATGATATCTTTTTCCATAAGGACTAAATTATTACAAATTTAAAGATATAAAGATAATTGCTAAATGCTAAAATTTATGGACTAAATCAAATTTGAAATTATAGGTGCGATATTTCTAAGAAAGTTTTAAGACCAGAAATGGTTTACATGTTTAACCTAAATTAAATGATTGTTGTAGTGCATCCTCCAACCACTTAAAAAAAAAAAAAACTTTAATAAAAAGAAGAAGAGTTTGACATGTAGCAAATTTTAGTTAGACGGTTGACATATTAGATAAACTTGATGTTTCATCTCAAAACTAATTGGTAATGATGAGAATAATTTATATGTATATCTTATAAGCATAGTATTAAATTTTCGTCGACATGTCAATGTTTCCATCAACATTTCCATGTTTACATTAGTTCGACATCGACATAAGTGGTGAATCAATTTTTTTTCATTATATCATAGAAAAATCAACAAAACATTAAAAAAAAAAATAATAAAATGCCACTAACGTAAGTATAATATAAATAATAGATGTGTTAACTTGTTGAAAATCATAATATGTTTATTTAATAATTTAATCTTTTCAATATTGTGTTTTTATAATTTTTCTAGAAATATTTATAGAAATTGACATTTTATTGATATTTCTATTGAAATTTTCATAAAATTAAGATCTTGAGACTTTTATCGACATCGACATTTTAAACCTTGCTTATAAAGACGGTTAAAATACAATTTTTGGTCCCTATACTTTTTTGTTCAATTTTAGTCCTAAGTCTTAAATTTAGCTTCTACTGCTGGTTTATTGTTGACTTAAAAAAAATGTTATACATCTTAAAGACGTATTAACATATTATATTTATATTATATTTTTTTTTTTGCATGAAAATTATTGTTATTATTTAGCTATTTTCGATAAAAATTAATTTTGAAGAATTAACTTTAAATTTTATTAAAAACATATGGACTAAAAAATAGTATTCTAATCTATAAAGACGATGAGTTCTCTCATTTTGGCTGAGTGGCAAAAGAGATGAGTGGAATTTATAATGGACGTAAATATTTTCTTTTATAAATAATCATGAACTAGGAATTGTCTGAGGAGAAACAGATTGAGCTTTTTTAAGATAAAAAGGAAGGTGGCAATGAACAAGAAAGGTTCATCCAAAAATCAAAAGGATTTGTTGGAATATTGGAAATGAAAAAAGTATAATATGGCCCGCTACATTATCATGTTTGCTAAAAGTTAAGTTTGTAATTTATTGCCATATATTTTTTTTTTCCTTTAACTTTTCGGAATTCTAAACACCAAACATCATTGCTACAAATATGGCCCCTCCAATATTTGGTTCCACTTTTTAATATACACATGTTAGAATTGTTTATATGATGATAATAAATTTTAATATTTTGAAAAAAAGAAAAACTAAGATTAGTTTAAAACTTGGGGCTATCTTCCATTCTACCTCTTTTATATATGTTTGACAAAAAAAAAAAAAAAAAAAAAAAAAAAAAAAACCCGCTTTGGTGTGAAATTTCTAACTATTTATGAAATATTTGGTGCTTAATTAGGTAGGTCGTTTGATTCATTACATTTTCGGTATGTTTTGCAGACTATCTGGCCCATTGTGATTTGCGTGGTTTTCACGTTTTCCGTCGTGGTTGGTGTCAAGTTGTATTTTGGGCACTCGAGTTTTTGTACCCTCCTCAACTTTGTCTAGTCTTCATGAAGTTTTATTCTTTCTTGTAAAAGAATATTAAAGGAAAAAATAAAATGAAATAAGTTAATAAACACAAAACTGAAGGGAATTGAATCCCGGTGGAAGCATGTGATCGCGTTCTTTGATTTATTGAAAGAATTAAAAATATAAAAAGTAAAAAAAAGTTAAGCATCATACCTTTGTCACTCTATAATTCTCGAACCGATAGCCTTCTCCTTGTAGTCTTCCTTTTCCGAGAGATCTTCCTTTCTATGATTCTGGCAAAGATCCGATTTATGGGAACCGCTTCTTTGAAAGAATGGGAAGAAGAGTTTTCTTAGAAGAAGAGTTTTCTTAGAATTTTTCTAAGAAAATTGGGAGAATTAGTAGAGGAAGATTTTTAGAGTAATCGTAAAGGTTATTCTCTTAGAGAGTTGTTCTATGAAGGCTCCCAAGGGCCACCCCTAACTCTATTTGGATAACCCTATGCAGAGATTTTAAATCAAATATTTAATGATATCCAATATTAATAAATATACACCCAAATAATATCTCATATTAAATGGTTTAAAATATTTAGATCTTATTTAAATATTTATCTTTTGCCGAATCTTTACTTTAGATCTTATTCAATTTAAATAATTAATTATTTGAATCCAATTCAAATCAATTAATTGATTTTCTCTCTATTTATTTTCTGTAGAATCTTTAATTTGGATCTTATCCAAATTAAATAATTAATTATTTGAATCCAATTCAAATTAATTAATCAATTCTCCCTCTATTTATTTATATGAATTTTATCCAAATAAATAATTATTTATTTGAATCATATTCAAATAAATAAATTCTCCATATTATAAATTTATAATTTGAATCACATTCAAATAAAATTTATAATAAATCATGCAATTAATTGTATCCAATACAGTTAATATGTTCTCTCATAAATTTGAACATTTCAAACTTTTCTTTCAACATAGTTGATCCTTGTTGGTCCGTAGTGAGCTAGCAAGGGGACCGTATGGACCTACAGATCAAAAGCTCCAACGATATGATATTAATTGACTAAACTCATTAGCCACATTAATCAATATTCGTTAACTGTGGGTACACTCCATTAAATACCCACAGCTACACTTTTCTCACTATAGGTATATTTTTGTGTCTATGAATATAGACCAATAATAGCAAATTAGTCTTTCACAATTGTTCGTAACACTAGCTGGGTCAAATTACTGTTTACCCCTTGGTTACTTCTAGATCCTTAAGTACCAGTGCTCCTCTAATGAACAACCTGTTTATGGTCCAACCATTAAACAAAAACCCATCTCGGGCTAGTGAGAGGGTAAGACCCTTTGTTCAAGTTCTAGAGACACCACTTAAGAGAACACTTATCTACTTACCCTAAAGATGAGAATGAGTGAATTCCATCTTGTATAATTATGTCTCTAGCTCCCCACTCAGTCTTATCTCCAAGATGGTAGGCATATTGAGTCAACAAACGACCATTCTCACCCAGACAAATCAAAGGATAATCCCTCGTAGACAGGAGTTCATAATATACTCAGGATTAAGACTAAGTTGCCTAGGTCATCCTATCGAAATAGAAACCTAACTAGTCAACGGAGTTACATCTAGTGATTACTATTTCGTGGTCCAGTCTTATGCAAACTCATTGCATAGGATACCCCCACTTGTATGTCACCTACACGAACGTGTTAGATCATTGCATTTGTATCAAATACAAAGTGAGCCGTATCTATAGTGTCACTAGGATAAGGTACCCAGTCTTATCCCTATACTGTTGACCCTTTAGACTGTATCTTGAACATTGAACTCCATATGTCCCCACATACAGTTCAAGACTCATAAAACAACATAGGATGTTAGTTTATTGGATTTAGGGTTATTAAGACAAAACAAACAAAAACAATCAATAACGCTTGTTGAAGTAACACATCAATAGCTCTTTATTAATGATTTAATTACGGTCAAATAATTACATTTACAATCTAAGAGTTTTAGGGCATAAAACTCAACAAACTCCCACTTGAACTAAAACTCTAGTGGGTTGTACATAAAGAGAAGTGGGAATGGTAAGTATGTAAATACAATAAACTAGGGCATCCATATACTCATTACACATCTCCCACTTGCCCTAGATTACACAATGAATATATCTCGCAGACCTAGACTAGATAACCCTCGAACACTTTAGCTGAGAGAGCTTTTGTAAATGGATTAGCAATGTTATGCTCTGAAGTAACTTTTGTGATGATCTCATCTCTTTGTTGCACAATCTCCCCTATCAGGTGATACTTCCTCTCAATATGCTTTCCTCGTTTGTGGTTGCGAGGCTCTTTAGAGTTAGCTACTGCCCCACTGTTGTTACAGTATAACATGATGGGCAATTCCATGTTTGGAACGATTTCCAAATCATTTAGGAACTTTCTGAGCCAGACTCACAAGTAGGTACATTCTCAACCTCCATAGTAGAGTCCTTGTCAGTTTGAATCAGAGTCGGTGTATCCTGTAAGAATCAAATTCTTAGCTTCATACACTAGCTTGTAGTCCCTCGTTCTCTTAAGATACTTGAGGACGTTCTTAATCGCAGTCCAGTGGTCTAATCGTAGATTGGACTGGTACCTACTTGACTATTCCCACTGCATAACAAATGTCTGGCCTAGTGTAGAGCATAGCATACATTAAGCTGCCATAGCTGAGGCATAGGGAATATGTCTCATATCCTTAATTTCTTGAGGTGTCTTAGGACACTGTTCCTTAGACAAATGAACCCCATGCTTGAAAGGTAATAAACCTTTTTTAGAGTTCTGCATCGAATATCGAGTCTAGTTACTTGAGACAGGGCCAGCGTTCTGTTCTTGCGATCTCTAATGATTTGGATCCCAAGTATATACTGCGCCTCTCCCAAATCTTTCATTTGAAATTGGGCTGCCAGCCAATTTTTAACATTAGTAAGACATCCTACATCATTCCCAATGAGTAGGATGTCATCCACGTAAGGTACTAAGAAAACTACTTTACTTTTGATGATTTTCTTGTATAAACAAGGTTGATCAACATTTTGTTCAAAACCAAAAGATTTGGTCGCAGTATTCAACCTAACATTCCAAGATCTGGATGCTTCTTTCAACCCATAAATGGATCGATTTAACTTGCAAACTTTTTGCTCCTGACCTTGGGCTATGAACCCCTTAGGCTAAGACATGAAGATATTCTCTTCAAGATTGCCATTCAGAAAAGCAATCTTGACATCCATTTGCCAAATTTCATAGTCATAATATGAGGTTATGGATAAGAGAATTCGTATAGACTTAATTAAGCATAGCAACAGGGGAAAAAGTTTCCTCATAGTCAACCTCTTCCCTTTAGGTGTAACCCTTTGCTACTAGTCTAGCTTTGAAGGTTTGTACCTTCCTAGCTACATCTGTCTTTCGTTTATAGATCCATTTACACCCTATGGGTTTACCCCCTTTCAGGTGGATCTACAAGTTCCCATACTGAACTGAAGTACATAGATTTAATTTCAAGATCCATGGCTTTGATCCATTGGTCCTTGTCTACATCATTCATTGTCTGTTTATAGGACAATGGATCCTAAACACCATCGTCTGGCACGACAACCTAAGTTTCAGTTAAACCCAAGTAATGGTTAGGTTGTGATATAATCCTCCCACTGCGTCGAGGCATTCCCAACGATTGAGTAGGACGAGACTGATTAGAAGTACTGGCTCTTTCATTAACTCTTGATGAAGGACTCATCTCATCAACAACTCTTGTTGACCCTTTAGTAGCTTTATTTAATACCATTTTGCTTCCTGGTTTATGATCTTTCATGTGGTCTTCTTCCAAGAATGTAGTGTTTGTCGATACAAACACTTTGTTTTCTTGTGGGTCGAAGAAGAGACAACCTTTAGTTTCCTTAGGGTAACCAACAAATTGGCATAACCTTGAACGAGGTTCCAATTTCTTAGGATTTGTCACTAGCACATATGCAGGACAACCCTGGATTTTGAAGTAGCGCAAACTAGGTTTACGTCCCCTTTTCATAACTCGAAAGACGTTTCAAAAACACTCTTCAAGGGAACATTGTTCAAGATATGAACTGCAGTCTCTACTGCATACCCCCAAAACGAACTATAGAATTAAGCATAACTCATCATAGAACGAACCATGTCTAACAAGGTTCTATTCCTCCTTTCTGATACACCATTTTGCTGAGGTGTACCAAGGGCTAAGAGTTGGGATTGGATTCCATGTTCTATCAAATACTTCTAGAATCTTAAATCCATGTACTATCCACCTTGATCAGATCGAAGTATTTTAATTGTTTTACCTAACAGGTTTTGAACTTTTGCCTTATACTCCTTGAACTTTTCAAGTGCTTCAGACTTATATTCCATTAGGTATAAGTAACCATACCTTGAATAATCATCTATAAAAGAGATGAAGTATTCATACCTTCCTCGAGCTTTTACATTTACTGGACCACAGAGATCTGAATGTATGAGTTCGGTTCCTTGGCTCTATAACCTTTTCCACTAAAAGCACTTTTGGTCATTTTACCTTCAAGACAAGATTCACATGGAGGAAATGAACTATCTTCTAACTCATTTAGAAGTTCATTCTTTACCAATCTCCCGATCCTATCGAGATTTATGTGACATAATCTCAAATGCCAAAGGTAAGTACTATTGTTACTAGGAGAAATTCTTTGCCTTTTAGTTTGAGTATTGACAGTTTTAAACATCTCATGATTTCAAAGTGCTTTTGCTTCAGTTGGTCTTAACACATATAAGTTGTTTTCTAATTTAGCAGAACAAATACGTACACCATTTTTCAAAATGAACGCTTCATTAACAGAAAAAATAACTGAGTACAATTGTTCAATTAAATAGGAAATAGATACTAAGTTCCTTTATTTTAGGAACTATATATAGATTTTCTAAAAATAAATATCTATTTCCAAAAAACAACTTTGTAGCTCCCACTGCACTAGCTGAAATAGCGTCTCCTATTCCATCCTTGAGCATCATTTCACCCTTCTTGAGTTGCTAGAAGGAACTAATTCCCTGTAAAGAAGAGCAAACGTGATTAATGGCACCCGAATCAAGTTTTTGGGCATTGTAATCATTTCACTAAACAGGTTTCTAAAACAAGTAAATCATATTGACCTGCTTTTTCCTTCTTCTTCTCAGCAAGATACTTAGGGCAATTGCGTTTTCAATGACCATTCACATTGCTATGGAAGCACTTGCCCTTGTCAGCCACCTTGGCCTTACCTTTGTTTTTCCAAGCAGCGAGAGCCTTCCCTTTTCCTCTTTTCTTTTTCTGGATCTTCTTAAAACCAGAAGATGAGGAACAGACTTAGTTCTAGAGGATGACCTTTGTGGAACTTCTTGAAATGGGCAACGTTTGCCTCTCCATCAATCGGTCCCTTGCTTTTCATAAGAGACTGATAAGTCTGTAACTCATTTAGGAGGGTTGTCATGGTGTACAAAATTTTATTCATAACCGCATTGATGCGGTATTTAAGGAAGCTCTTCAGAAGAGATTCTAGAATAAAAGACACCTGACTCTGCTCGTCAATGTCCGTGTCGTTCATTTTAGCAACGTTGAATTGGACCATCGGGTAGAGAACATCTTATCTCACCATTTGGCCTTCCTTCATATGTGCATTATAAATGTACTTGAGGGTCTCATGTCGGATTTGTAAGGACGGTTGTCCAAACATTTCCTGGAGAGACTTCATGATCTATCGTGCATTCATCATGGCCTCGTGTTTCTTGTTGAGTACGTTAGACAACTCGCCAAGATATAGACTCGGGCCTTGTCATTGGCCTTTGTCCAATGGTGATATGCATCCCTAATAGATTGGGATGCATTACGAGCGGGGATAGGACACTTCTCCGTTAAGATTAACCGTAGATCATTTATAACCAGAATCATATTCAAGTTAGATTTCCACGTTGCGTAGTTTTCACCTGTTAGTTTTTAATTTTTAAGCAGTGCAACGATTATAAAAGACATGTTGAAATTATAAACAATTAACCGTTTTAGTTATCTTTGCCTTAACCCATTACACAAGCAAACAAAATTGCAAGTATTCCAATCAATTCAGCAAAAAAACAAGCAATCAAAGAAACCATAATAAATTATTGATTTAGTTTTTGCAACCACGCTTCCGAGGTTTAGAGCAACAGCCACTGAAGGGTGATCAGCTACTCCTCCTTTGAAATACGACAATTCTCAACTAATTCTAATGCCAGAATAACTCATATTCCTATAGACATTAGCCATCTTTGTTTGGTTAAGGATTCGTTAACTCTTAACTCATCCTTGTAAGTGTAACTCTCCCACTTTCAAATCCTAGAGGTACGCACCAACAAGCTACCGTTAGGAAAGACAATTGTTGGTAATTAACGTTAACGAATCTATCATTTTTAGGAGTTTGCAGTGTTTCGAAACCTATGATCAGGCCCTCCAAAGGGATGGTCACTCCAGAACGACACGCAAGCAGATCATAAGAATCTTACGATGAGACCTAGGGTTGGAGAGCGAGGAATACGTTGGCATGCGTCCCGCTCCCATTTACTATAGACATTTTCCCATTCACCTTGTTATTGAACCATACAAACACTTTCCGAAGGCAAGCAGCTCCCAGGGAGACACGAAGCCGAGTATGGATCTCACGATGTGAATAATTAGGAATGTAGGAGCAAGACTTGATATAAACATCTCGTTTTGTAATTTTCCTTCCACTAAAATGTCCTACCTTATCTTAGGGTTATTTAACTTAGATAAATTCGGCTAAGTCAATCTATCTAAGTCTATGCCTATTATAACTCTTATATAAGGTCTTTACACTAATGTTCTAGGTGAATTAAATCATTTAGTTAACCTAGTGACAATGCATGCTAATAGGCCTTAGGTTAATTCAACTCAGGTTCCAATTCAGTTCCTAGTTAGGAGGTGTTCCGTAAACCGTCAACTTAAATACCCCCGGTCTTAATAGAATTGAAGTGGTAGAGTTCCCTTATATCCTAAAGTCCTATTTATCCTACTTAGTCATATTTTAAAACTATTTTAAAACAAAGTAAGACAAATTCTAATTTTATTAGAGTTAATGTGATCTTAGGTCTAAATTAATTTTAAACAATTTAAAACCAATTTCCTAAGATCTTATGTTTGCATGCAATTCTTAATTATAGGTTGACGGTTAATAATCATAAATTTTATAACTATTATGAATTTTAATTATTAGCCCTATAACATGCTTTCTATGGTTTAATTAATTAACAATTAAATTCTAATTAATTAACCAACCATATTACATGCATTTCATGACATAATATAACAATTATATTATTCTATGGATATATCATGCTCAATGCAATTGATTTTTTAAAAATATAACACTTACATTAAATAAATCATAAAAAGCAATCATACATTAACAAAACATTAATAAATATAATTATTTGTATTTATTTAATTAATGTCATACATCATACTTTTCCAATTTCATAATTTAATATATCAACATACATTAAATAACTCATGAAATTACTATCATGCATTAAAACCATATAATATATCATTTATAATATACTAAGATGCATGAACTTGCTTAACCTATGGTGAGATTTTAAGCTAAATGGCATACTTTATGCCACATTCAATTTAATTTAAAACATGCATCACATGCGAAATTAAATTAAAAGAAGCAAAATTGACCGGCATATTTGGCATATCTTAGAAATTAAAGAAAAAAAAGATAAAAAATCATAATTACAATAATTTGACTTTCTAAGACTGATGTGCACTTTGCATATTAACTGCAAGTGTATGAGTCAAGTTATAATATAAGATGGTTAAGTCTAATATCATTCCACTGAGGATCCAACTGTGAAAGTCTAAGTTACTTAGTTATTCTAGAATCAAATTAATTTTAATTTGAGGATTGAAATTTAAGTTGTGAATTTTGGAAAATATAACTAAAAAGGAAAGTAAATTAATAAGAAACACAAGAGTCAAAAAGAGTTCTAGGGTAATGAATCCTTGTTTAATGCATCATGTAATATTCTAGGGTTCATGGATTTTATTGTAACTCATATACCTAAGTCTAGAAACTTAATTCCAAGTTATTTTCTCTAAGAAACAACATTTTCTCATGCAACTCAATTGATTACTAATCTCTTGAAATCAATACAAATTACAAGCATAGTTTTTAGCAACTTTCATAGTTAACCTAACTATTTTCATGATAGATTAACAACAATTCATTGTTATAGGTCCAATTAGATATACAATCTCTCAACCATACATCTAACCTAACATTTGAAGATGACCAATCAACAAGAATTAAGCACAATAACAATGAAAAGCATAATCATTACAACAAAACCATGAATATTCTACAATATCAACATAACTTCATAAACAATTCCTCAATACCCTAAAACTAAAGAGTTTAGCAACTCATAGCTTGAAGCAACATGTTCATAAACAAATTAAGCATAGAAAGAGTGTAAAGAAAGGAAAACTCTACTAGGAAGAAGCCCTTGATTGAGGAGGAACTGCCAAGATGTCCTTTGGTCTTCACGTCAGGAATTCGAATGACACGAAGACTCTCTCTCGAACTCTTCTCTCTTCCTTGCAGCCAATTCACTCTTTGAGACTCTTTTGATGTGTTTTTCTCTGATTTCTTGATGCGTAATTTTATCTTTAGAGCTGCTAGAAACCTTCCAATCTATAGAGTTGGCCGCCCAAAATTCTTTCCAAAAATACAAAATCTTCAATTATAGAAAGTTGGAGTTGCAATGTTGGTCAATGGCGCCCCAATGCTAACCGATATGGAAAGTTGGTGTTGTCGCACTAGTGGATGGCACTGCGGCATTGACGTTGTGCTGAAGCGGATCAACTTTGGGAAAAAACATTGCGGTAGCATCATACCGGCACCGTGGCGCTGCCCTGTTTTTGGCAGATTTGGATTTTTCTCTTCTTTTTCACTGTATTCTGGCTCAATTTTGATCTTTTAGCTTTCTCTTAGGATTTTCTTTATTTTCACCTAAAAACCACTAGCAAACAAGTGAAATCTAACATAAACTCCATTAATTTAAGGGAATAGAAAGCACTTTACAAGCGTTTTTCACCACCCCAAACTTAGAGATTTGCTAGTCTCAAGCAAAGAGTAGAGTCAAATTGAAGGAGTTCAGATGAAAAGTGTGCAATCAACTCATGTCTCAGAGCATAGCATTTAAGAGCTTAAGTAGAAACATGCAAACATATCTATATTGTTTTAATCATTCAAGGCCAAATCTTGCTATCTCCCATTTGTGTGTGTGCTAGCCTCATTTAATTTAAAATGTTAAAGCTCAAATTGGGACTTAAAAGAGTTTCTTTAGTTTTTCCTCCTACTTTAGCTCATGCACCAATCTTCAAGCATCCACACAATTCAAGTGAGCAATATGTCCACTAAGGTGCTTTTCAATTATATATATATATTTTCATGGGCCCTAAACTTGCATTCTTTTACCTAGGGGCACTAGCTTTCACACATTCACTGTAAGGACTCGTATCTAGTCAATTCCCAGGCGTCCTTACTGATCACAACAAAGGCAGCTCTTTTTACCCCCATCCATGCATACTCATTACAAATTTAACATTTAAAAAGATAGGCATATGAAGCTCATATTTTTTGTGTGCACTTCTTTTTTCTCAAAGGCACGGGTACTCTTTTCTTTTTCCTTAGTATAAGATTACAAACTATCATGCATTTCTACTCTTTAACCGGTGGGGCCTTTCAGAGTGACAACCAAATACACCAAACTTAATCTTTTTATTCAGTTAAAGATTCTAAATTAAAGTAGCTACGTGCTTAAGAATATGAGAGATTTCAAGAGGGACTTAAATGAATTTAACTCAAGATGATGCTAATCTATTTCCACAATAAGTCATCTATTATGAAAATTCGAATCTCATTATGGGCAATCAACATCAAAGCACACAACCATAAAAACATTCCCATTAACTTTAAAAGCTCCAAAATTTTCAAAATTTTTAAAATTTCATTAACATGCATATGATCATTAAAACCTCACAAACATGCATAGCAGGATAAGAAAACACACAAAAGTACAAGTGACACCTTCCACCCCAAACTTAGAATCATGCATTGTCCCCAATGCATAAGAACTTTTAACAAAGAAAGAGCAAGCATGGGGGCAAGCACGAAGCCACCAAACAAGCTTGGTGTAAGGAGTACGTTTTGTGATGAACTACGATCTTGAAAAGTATTGAAGCATATGAGTGACTCAAAGATTATTGAAAATAAAATAAAAATAAAAATAAAGAAAGCAATAAAATTGGATTGCCTCCCAACAAGCGCTTGGTTTAACATCTTCTAGCTAGACGGGGCTCACAAGTCACGGCGGATCCCAAGGTGGTTTCTTCCTTCCATGCTTTGGATCACCTACAACTTTTAGTTTTCGTCCACATTGACACTCACAAACATATTCATTAATATTTAGTGGGTTGGTCAACAATTCATTATCAAGTTGGACATCTTCTTTTCTTATGTAGTCAAGTATCATTAAGGAGTCATCATTATGAGATTTTACCAGACTCACCACTTCATTTTTAACATGCTTTTCCATGATTTGTTCCTAATTAATTTTAGGTTTTGGAGGCATGCAAGAAGAACTAGGAAAATTATCACAACTAGAAACCTGCTTCATAGGATTTTCTAATTTAACATTAAGCATGCCATTAGTCTTACCACTTAAAGAAGGATCATCATGCAGAGAGTTCTTATTAGAAGAGGGGGGCGATGTTACCTTGTGCTTGGATCATGATGCTCATACCTTTTTACATCCGGATGTTTACGAGCTTTATAGATGTCGAATGTTACCTCCTCATTGTTAAGGCGGAATGTGAGCTTTTCATCTTGCACATCGACGAGGGCCCTTCCGGTGGCCAAGAAAGGTCTCCCAAGCATTATGGGGACTTCGACATCTTCCTCCATGTCTAGTATCACAAAGTCTGCTGGTAAGATAAACTTGCCCACCTTGACCAATACGTCCTCCACAATGCCGTAGGGATGCACATATGATCGATTGGCCAAAAGCAAGGATATGGTAGTTGTTTGCTTCCTAAACATGGATAAAGACATTAAATTAATAGAAGCTCCAAGATCACAAAGCGCTTTAGTAACCGAATTATTGCCTAAATGATAAGGGATAGAGAAACTCCCTGGTTCCTTTAATTTTGGAGGCAATTTTCTTAGTAGTGCCACCCTACATTCTTCAGTTAGTGCAACCGTTTCGTAATCTCCATACCTCTTCTTCTTAGACAACACCTCCTTCATGAACTTGGCATACTTAGGCCTTTGTTCTAATGCCTTTGCAAAAGGAAGGTTAATTTCCAACTTTTTGAATATGTCTAAGAATTTAGAAAATTGAGCATCAATGTTTTTCTTTTGAAATCTTTGAGGAAAAGATAAAGTGTTAGGGATAACAAAAGTAGAGTTAGAAGTATTCCCTATGTTTGACTTTGATTTCTCATTTTCCTTAGATGTACTCTTCTTTTGTGGCACATCCTCTATGATGGCTTCTTCCTCTTCTTGTGGAAGCTCATCATCATCTATCATGATGTGCTTGTTCAACTCCTTGCCATTCCTTAGGGTTATGGCATTGCATTCCTCCTTGGGGTTATTCTCTGGACAACTTGGGAATTTACCTTTTTGCATTGTGTGGAGAGATGTGGCCATTTGACTAAGTTGAACCTCCAAGTTTTGGATTGTCTTACCTTGGCTTTGTATGGTGCTTGCTATGGCTTGGACCAAATTCTCCAATGTGGTTGTCTTTGATCTTGACTCTTTGACAAAGTCAAGTATTATGTCCTCTAAGAATGATGTCTTTGCATTCCCCGCTTCATTGAATCCTTGAGGTGCTTGCAAGATATTCTTGTTGTAGGCATATGAGAAATTCTCATGATTCCTCAAGTTGGGATGATAGTGAGTTGGGAGTTGTTGTTGACCTCGGTATGTCCTCTATCCACATAATTGACCATCTCTAACTCACTTTGCTCTTGTTGATTTGCCATGGTCGCAAGAAAAGCTATGGATGGTGGACTTGCTTGGGCTTGGCTTCCTTGGGACAATTTGGATAAAGCATTAGTGAGAGAAGCCAATTGAGCTTTTAGAGATTTTACCTCATCCACCTCATATACTCCGACGGCTTTTGGGATGATTGGAGAAGACCGTTCACATGGCCAATTGTACGATGTAGTGGCCAAGTCTTCTAGTATGATATAGGCCTCTTGAGCATTATTTGAGAAAATTGAACCTCCGGTGGTTGCATCTAGAATGAATTTGGTTGAGCTTGACAATCCATTGTAGAATAGTTGAATTTGTAGCCAATCCGGATAACCATGTTGAGGGCATCTTCTCAAGAGATCCTTATACCTCTCCCAAGCCTCTTAAAGTTGTTCATCCTGTAGTTGGCGAAATGCCCTATCTCCGTTCTTAGCCTTTGAGATTTAGTCAGTGGAAAATATTTGTTCAAGAAGGCTTGATCTAAGATCTCTCATGTAGTGATACTATCTGGAGGTATGGTTTCCAACTAATCCTTTGCTCGGTCCTATAAAGAGAAAGGAAAAAGTCTTAGTTTAATAGTATCATTAGAAGCACCATTCATCTTTACTGTTCTGCATATTTCTAAGAAAGATTGTAAGTGCTTATGAGGATTTTCGTTGGTTCTTCCTCTAAAGGCTTGCTCTCTTGCCATTTGAATCAGCCCTGGTTTCAACTCAAAGTTGTTGACATTGATGGGCACATTCATTGTCACAACCCTTCCCAGATTACCCTACTCAACCTGAGAGGAGATGTGAGGACAGAAAACATCACCCTTCTTGTGACGTATACTGTCCATCTGTACTTGATTAACCTGTTAAATTATTTCATACATATCTACTCATAAAATCATAGCCATAAGAACTTATGTTTATGCAATTAAACATTCCAACATGTTCACAATATACTCATACAACAACCCAACTCACATCCCAACATATATATAACTAGGTCTACATGCCGCCTATATAAGGTTATTTACACATACAACAACCACAATGTGAACTGTTTCTGATGACTCGAAGCTTAAGCAGGGCAAGCTGGAGTAGGCTAAGCATCGGGAACGTCCTTGCTACCTGGGTGGAAAAGAAAACATAGAAACATGAGCTAAAAGCCCCGTGAGTGACTAGTTTTGTAAATCTGTCTTTGGTTAGGAAATCAACATGGTAAAACCATTATCACAATACGTATAAAATATGGATTCAAATCATAATTATTGGAAAAACATGCTCAAATGCCTTTGCCAAATCATACATGATCGTTTCAGAAAAATCATACAAAAATCCATATTAATTTTACAATCATTTTCCTTAGTTGAGGCAGAGTAAGATTAACACTTTCAACGTCGAAAACAACCTTAGTTGGGGTGGAGCAAGACTCAACACACCCAACGTCGAAAAGGAATATTTTTCTTAGTTGAGGTGGAGCAAAACTCAACGCACCCAACGTCAAAAACGAATATTTACCTTAGTTGAGGTGGAGCAAAACTCAACGCACCCAATGTCGAAAACGAATATTTTTTTTAGTTGAGGCAGAGCAAAACTCAATGCACCCAACGTCGAAAACCTCTATGTGCACATAGGAATATCTCGGGATGCCCAAGTACCTTCTCCGAGTCCATCAGTACTGGGTCCCTAGTCACAGGGTTGCCCACATGCCTTCTCAAATGTCCCTCAGCATTGGGTCCCTTAGAAAACATTTTAGCAGTAGGTATGTTTCTCATAAACAGTTCATTGTAAACACCTTTCATGAAAAACAGAGTGTTTTTTCTATTTTTCAATAAATAGCATCTTTTAAACATATTTTTCAACAACTTTTGGAAAGCAGATAAAACATGCCTTCATGCCATAAAATCAAGTATACGCAGTCATGATGCTTTTCAAACATCATAAAATTACATTTAATAAGAAAGCCTGCTTTATAATCAATACAATCATCCATTATGCTTTTCAAATCATCATAAGAAAACCGAACTACACTTTCTCAATAAAATCTTTTTTAAAGAGAGAAAAAGTATCACTCACAACTTGTCCTAGGCCCTGAGCGGATTATACGCCTTTCCTAGCTCTTCCTTGCTTGCAAATACATATTTCTCGTGTTAGGCTTTCCTAAACTTCTTTTTCATAACCATTAGATTTGCATAATTAAATTCCAATCATGCTTCATCACGGGAACTCATTTCTCCCAAAATAATTCATAATGAGCGAGATTACTAGTGAGATTGGCCTACAAATATACAACACTAGCGAGACTAGTGAGATTCACCTTGAGTAGTGATACCTAACGACTCTCAGCGAGATTTGAGAGACGCATAGCTCTCTGTGCTTCCAACGACACTCATCTCGCTACTCACTCTCCAACTTCTCAGCGACACAGCAATATCAGTGACACCCGATAGCCACAGTTTCTTGCTTTCCTTTTGTTCTCACTTCTACCTGATAAAAACTGCATTTCTAGCCAAATTCAGAACTTTTTCCCATCTACAAACTTGTAAATGAATAGGTTCTCTAACTTCCTTGAAATTTCAGAGCATGATTCTTCTCCGTTTGAGAGATATTCTCAAATAACACCCAGTTGCTCTCGATTTCCTAGCGAATCAATAGCAATCACTTCCACCTACAATTTTACATGTTTCCCCTCAAATTTAACTCAAACATCCTTCTTAGAAATGGTTAGAAATTGAGCTAACTTACTAACCTCAAAATTTCAACCCTATCTTCAACTTCCTCAGCTTGCACTTCTCCAATCACTAGACCATGCTCGAATTTCACAACCACAATCGAACTTCCTGTTCCAGCTTTAGTTACACCACCAAAACTAATAGAATTCCACTCGAATTCAACATGAACACCTTATTCTACCTTCCCTCGTTGTTTATCTAAAAAATGGAACCAACTCGAGCTCTGGAAAGTGTTTAAAATGATTAAATCTTTAGCCCACTTATATATGTATATTGCCGACTTAACCTCCACTTCCATTCCTTTTTAAAATAAATTGGTCGGCGCAGACTCTTTCACCAACACACTAACGCATAGCAACCCTCGACACAACCTACCTCCATCGCTCACAACAGCCATCCACACACAACTGCCTTTAACGCATGGTAACAACCTTCAATGCATAGCTGCAGTCCATCGCATACAGCTACTCTCCAACGCATAGTAACCTTACCAACGAATGGTAGGTCAAGTACAACTTCTCTCGGCCAAGTTCCAACTTCTCTTCCAACACGTGTGACACCTTCAGCGCATGGTGACACCTTCAACGCATTGTAACTTTTTCATGGTGACACCTTCAACGCATAGTAGCTCTATCAAAATATAACAACTCTTCAACCTTATCAACGCATAGCCGTAGCCAACACTTAACAATTTTTGCTCCTTCATTCTCGACCACCACTCCTCTTTACAATGCATAATCACATAACTTCTTCTTAGCTTGTCTTTGTTGGGTTGTATATCCTAAAACTCGTAGTTTTTGTAAATAGGTAAATTTTAGTACATATGAAGTTATTCAAGTGAATTAATTATGTATTAACTCTAAATCTTATTAAACTATGAACCCTTGGCTATTATCATGAGTACTTGGACTTTATGTGGAGACATAAACATGATCAAGTTCGAGTAAGTAGCCTCAATAGTCTATAGTACATGGATCAGGTTGGGTACCTCTTCTTGGAGACACTATTGAATACGACCCGCTTCATGATTGTTACAAATGTTGTAAAGTGTCATAAATGAAGCGATCCTGATTTGCTAATGTAGAGACATGTGAGCAGGGGTATTCTACATAATGAGATTGTGTAAGACTGACCCTGAAATAATCACTGTTACGTATTAACACCGTTTACGATTAACACTGATTAATTTCACTTATCGATGGCCTAGACAACTTGATCTGAATCTTGAGCTATCTATGAACTCCTGTTTATTCAAAATTATCCCTTGATCTGCATAGGTGAGAGTAAGTTCAATAGCGCTGCTCAACATTCCTCCCATTTCAGGGATAAGATCGGGTAGATAGTTGGGGACATAGAATTTGCAAGACGGAATTCACTCATACCTAAGTTAGGGATAGAAGAGAGGTTGTTCTCTTAAGTGTTGTTCCCATGACTTGAACAAGGGGCCCCATCCTCTCACTGGCCTGAGAGGGAATGGATTTAGTGATTAGATCTTAAATCAATTGTTCATTAGAGGGACAATGGAACTTAAAGAGAAAAGATGTAACTCAGAGGTAAATCGGTATTTGACCTAGCTGAAGTTATGAACAACTTGTGAAGGATTGACTTATCGTTGACGGTTATATCAAATGGACACAAATATATCTACAGTGAGGAGAGTGTAGCTATGGGCTTTAGTGGAGTGTCCCGTTAGTTAACGAATGTTGGTTAACTAAGTTAAAGAGTTTGGCCGGTTAATCTCGGATCGTTTGAGCTCATGATCTGTAGGTTCATTAGGTCCCTCTACTAGCTCATAAATGGACTAAAATCTTAGATAATGTGGTGAATAAGTTTGAACAGTTCAAATCTTGGTTTAAGGAATGAAAGTCAGATATATACGATATATCGACGTTTAATTATGAATTAAACGTACAAATAGAGTTAATTATAATATTTAAATATGATTTAAATATTAATCATATGAATAGGGATTCATATCGGCTTTTTAGAACGGACAAGTGGGAAAAATAATATTTATTTTATTATTGAATAGTAAAATAATATTAATATAATATTTAATTAATTAAATATTAAATTATTTTTATTTAATTATTTAATTATTTTTTGAAATTAAAAATCAATTTTAATTTACTTTTGGAAATCCATTGAAAATTGATTTTAAAATTAATTTTTGAAGATTGGATTTTCCTACTAACTAAGCTAGGAGCTTGGTTGTCTTCTTCACAATTAACTAACAAATTAACCAATTTGTGTTGTCAAATTTTGATGCAATTGGATTGCATGTTATTCTTTGATAAATAGAGATGATTTTGACATAAAAATGGTTAAGAATTTTATGAAATTAAGGGTTAATTTTGCAAAATTCCATCCATTGTTCATCTTCTTCCCAACCTTCGTTCTTTCTCAAATTCACCACAAATTTGGATCCCATCATCCAATCTAAGCCTAGAGAATAGTAGAGAAGACTCTTGTGGTGGTCTACAATCAAGTGGTGCTAAAATTCATCAAGAATTCAAGGAGAATTTGGAGCTTCAAGGGTAAGTGTTCTTGAAACTTTGGTTTTTCTTCTTAATTGCATGTTTAATCCTCTAAATTGAGCATTTTAGAGTACAAATTGATCAAAATAACTTTCGCTGCATGCTCATTTATCCATCAATCTTCTCCTAAGGCTAAGCATGATTTACAAGTTAGGGCTTACATTCATAATGCCAGGTTGATTTTTCGGTAATGTCAATTGAAAATAGTCTCAAATTGCCTTTGGTATTTCCTTCATCATCTCCTCGGTATGATTGTGTTGAACCCTTAGGTTTCTTCTACATGTCCTTTCAATCTCGAGATCAAGAGGAAGATGTTAGTATTTTCACGAGGCATAAACCGACAAAATAATCAACCTAATAATATCACCTAAAATTCGGATCTACCAATTCTAATGAATATTAAGCAAATAAAACCATTCTTTTGATCATTGGCAACGGTGCCAAAAACTTGATGCGCACTTTACGTGTTAACTGCAAGTGTATGGGTCAAGTTATAATAAGACAGTTAAGTCCGAATATCATTCCACTGAGGATCCAATTGTGAAGGTTTAAGTTACTTAATTATTCTGGAGTCAAATCAATTTTATTTGAGGTTTGGAATTTATGTTGTGAATTTTGGAAAATATAACTAAAAAGGAAAGTAAATAGATAAGAAACACAAGAGTCAAAGAGAGTTCTAGGTAATAAATCCTTGTTTAATCCATCATGCAATATTCTGGGGTTCGTGGATTTTATTGTAACTCATATGCCTAAGTCTAGAAACTTAATTGCAAGTTATTTTCTCTAAGAACAACCCTTTCTCGTGCAACTCAACTGATTACTAATCTCTTGAAATCAATACAAATTACATGGCATTAAGCATAGTATTTAGCAACTTTCATTGTTAACCTAACTACTTTCATGATAGATTAACAAAAATTCATTGTTATAGATCTAGTTAAATATACAATCTCTAGACCATACATCTAACCTAACATTCGAAGATGACCAATCAACAAGAATTAAGCACAATAACAACGAAAAGCATAATCATTACAACAAAACCATAAATATTATACAATATCAACATAACTTCATAAACAATTCATTAATACCCTAAAACTAAAGAGTTTAGCCACTCATAGCTTGCAGCAACATGTTCATAAACAAATTAAGCATAGAAAGATTGTAAAGAAAGGAAAACTCTACTAGGAAGAAGCCGTTGTTCAAGGAGGAACTGCCAAGATGTCCTTCGGTCTTCATGTCAGGAACTCGAACGCACCAAGACTCTCTCTCGTACTTGATGCGCACTTTAAGTGTTAACTGCAAGTGTACGGGTCATATTATAATATAAGACGGTGAAGTTCGAATATCGTTCCACTGGAGATCCAATTGTGAAGGTTTAAGACTTAGCTATTCTAGAGTTGAATCAATTTTATTTGAGGATTGAAATTGAATATTATGAGTTATGGAAAATACAAATCAAATAAGGAAAGTATTAAAGTGAGAAACACAAGAGTCAAAGAGAGTTCTAGGGTAATGAATCCTTGTTTATTTCATCATGCAATATTATAGATTTCATGGATTTTATTGTCATTCATATGCCTAAGTCTAGAAACTTAATTCCAAGTTATTTTCTCTAAAAAACAACCCTTTCTCATGCAACTCGATTGATTATTAATCTCTTAAAACCAATACAAAATTACATGGCATTAAAAATAGTCTTTATCAACTTTTATTGTCAACCTAACTACTCTCGTGATAGATTAACAATAGATTAACAACAATTCATTGTTATAGATCAAGTTAAACATACAATCTCTCAATCATACATCTAACCTAACATGTGAAGATGACCAATCCACAAGAATTAAACACAATAACAATGAAAAACATAATCATTCCAACAAAACCATGAAAGTCTACAAGATCAACATAAATTCATAAACAATACATCAAAACCCTAAAACTAAAAAGTTTAGCCACTCATAGCTTGAAGCAACATATTTAAGCAAAATAAACAAAGAAAGAGTGTAAAGAAGGAAAACTCTACTGAAAAGAGGCTCTTGATTGAGGTAGCACCGTCACGATCTCCTTGGCTCTTAGGTCGGAATTCGAAGGGCCCACGACTATCTTGAACTCTTTTCCCCTTCCTTGCAACTAACTCACTCTTTGAACTCTCACTCAATTCTCTCCTTTTTGTGCCTCTTTAGGTCTGTAACTTCCTTGATTTGATTTTGATGATTAGGGCTGCTGGAAAACCCCAAATTTATAGAGTTTGGTCGCCCAAAAACTTACCAAAAATAACAATTTTTATTTAAGGAAAATTGGCACCGCGGCGTTATTGAAGATTTTGGGACGACGCCGCGACGCTGTTGGAGAGCGCCGCGGCGCTAGGGCTGCATTCAAAAAAGTTTGCTCTCGGGTTTTAGCGTCGCGACAGTGCTGTCCAGTCACCACGCGTTGCCTCAATTTGTGCCATTTTGAGTTTTTCAGCTCTTTTTCGCGGTATTCTTGCTCGGTTTTGATCTTTTAGTCTTTTCTTCTAATTTTCCTCATTTAACCGAAAAACTACTAGTAAACAAGTGAAATCTAATATAAACTCCCTTAATTTGAGAGAATAGAAAGCACTTTTCAAGTGCTTATCAGCACTCTTCTCTCTTCCTTGCAGTCAACTCACTATTTGAGACTCTTTTGGTGTGTTTTTTTCTAATTTCTTGATGTGTAATTTCGTCTCTAGGGCTGCTGGAAGCCCTCCAATTTATAGAGTTGGTCGCCCAAAAATACAAAATCTTCAATTATGAAAAGTTGGCGCAATGCTGCCCTGTTTTTGGGAGATTTTGATTTTTCTCTTCTTTTTCACTGTATTCTGGCTCTATTTTGATCTTTTGGCTTTCTCTTCTGATTTTCTTTATTTTGACCTGAAAACCACTAGCAAACAAGTGAACTCTAATATAAATTCCCTTATTTTGAGAGAATAGAAAGCACTTTTCAAAGACATATCTTGGTCTTCAATTTCTTCTTTGGCCATCAAAATTTAGGGTTTGAAACACCTAAATTTAATTCTTTGATATTTCAGTCGCACATGCTTTGATGAAATCTGTCAGATGCTTTGATGACGCACAAAAGATGACGCACATCAGAATTTCCAGATTTGAAAAGATTTCAAGTTTTCCAGATTTCAATATTTTGGGAAAACCAACGTTTTTTCAAGAATTTATAGCACTTTTACATCAAAAAGATTACAAAAAAACCCTAACCCTTAAGGGTTTTACAATTGATCTAATCAAAACTTTAAAATTTAATGCCCAAATATGCCTAAACAATGAATTTTGCAAACCTTCACATATCTCATATACGAACAATTGAAACACCCACCATAAAAGGTTTTTAATTCAAATAAAGAATCAAAGATTGTCTCTGTAACGACCTAGACTCTTACTACCTAACTCGTCACTACAACATGCATGAACATTTACGTAAATATGATGAAACAAGTAGATGTGACATCATCCATTTTAAACAAATGAGATTTTTTATGATAAAATGACCAAATTATCCAGACTTTATTTAGTCAACATAGGAAAAGAAAAAATACTTTTAGCGGGGTACCCCTTTTCTTTTAATGGGCTAAATCTCGAGAAAAGAATCGATGTACCCAAGACATTTAAACAATAATTTCATGAATGCAAGTTCAACTACCCTAGACTAAGGTGCGAAAGCAGTATAACGGCCCCATGGTATGATCACGGATTTCCTAGGCCATGCGTCGGTCAACCATGCTCCTTACCTGGAAGGAAAAACATAGAGAAAGGGTGAGTAAAATATACTCAGTAAGAGACCCACTACTGGGCCTAGCTATTACCCTGTTTGTTGTGTGCGCCCGCGTACCCGACATAAGCATAAGCGTACCCGACATAAGCATAAGCATAGGAAGCGTCCCGAGGGTATGCATTAACTAACATCATAAGATGAACATAGGTGGTGATCCCGAGGGACACCCTTCGTAGCATAGTACAGTGAGGGTATGGGCACAACTATAAGGCAATCTATGACGTGTCATGACATAATTAATCTATAGATGAGATTTCAGAGTCACAACACATAGGCATGAGAAATGACCTACAATACAACTATTTGACGTGCTTGAATAATTATAGCATCAATCATTCGAAACATGGGATCATAGCGACATTCAAAACCAACAATGCCATAGACAGTATACATCACTAAAACCTGGTAGTAAGTCCCTTACCTACGAGAGCGAAAAGGATCGATACCGAGCGTTACTGAGCGTGTCCGCAAGACAACGACTTCCTGACAATGCGGCATGCGCTACGTAGGTTGAGACAGTGCGTGGCGGGGAGGACGTCGAGGGCTAATGATGCGGCAACGCGAACTGACTATGCGTCGAGGCTAATGATGCGGCAACGCGGACTGATGATGCGTCGAAGCTAGCGATGTGGCAATGCCGACTGATGATGCATCGAAGCTAACGATGGGGCAACGCGGACTGATGACACGTCGAGGCTAACGATGTGGCGACGGGGACAGATGACGGCCAAGACGCTGCGGCACGGCAACTATGACGATGCCACAACACTAAGCACTGTGACTAAGGCCACACCGTGAAGGCTGGAGCCTTGCGACTGAGTGACGGGGACAAGCGAGAATATGGCTGTCAAAGGGTGACTCTAGAGAGGAAAACTTAGACTGCCTTTTTTTTTTCCTTGCTGCCTCCCCTTCCTTCTCCTCTTCTAAAACGCCCCCCCCCCCCCCGTTCAAAATTCAACCGGGGATCTCTCTCCAACCGAAAACGGCGCAGCCTCCTGCTGACTATCAACTCCCTTCACGCTTCCCCCGCTGTAAAATTATTATTAATGATAATTAAAAATTATTATTTTATTTTATTTATTTTATTTTATTTTATTTTATATTTTTTTTAAATGAAAGGGGGAAATGATTTACCGAAATTAGGGCCATTACAGTCTCTGACACCAATTGAAAGGAATTGAATCCCAGTGGAAGCGTGTGATCGCGTTCTTTGATTTATTAAAAGAATTAAAAATACAAAAAGTAAAAAAATGTTTAAGCATCATACCTTTGCCACTCTATAATTCTCGAACCGGTAGTTTTCTCTTTGTAGTCTTCCTTTTCCAAGAGATCTTCTTCTCTATGACTCTGACAAGGATTCGGTTTGTGGGAACTGCTTCTTTGAAAGAATGGGAATAAGAGTTTTCTTAGAATTTTTCTAAGAAAATTGGAAGAATTAGTAGAGGAAGATTTTTAGAGTAATCGTAGAGATTATTCTCTTAGAGAGTGTGTTTTATGAAGGCTCCCAATGGTCCTATTTATAGAACTCTATGGGTTACCCCTAACCCTATTAAGATGACCCCTATGCAGAGATTTTAAATCAAATATTTAATGATATCCAATATTAATAAATATATACCCAAATAATATCTCATATTAAATGGTTTAAAATATTTAGATCTTATCTAAATATTTATCTTTTGCAGAACCTTTAATTTGGATCTCATCCAATTTAAACAATTAATTATTTGAATCAAATTCAAATGAATTAATTGATTCTCCCTCTATTTATTCTCTGTAGAATCTTTAATTTGGATCTCATCCAAATTAAATAATTAATTATTTGAATCCAATTCAAATTAATTAATCAATTCCCCCTCTATTTATTTATATGAATTTTATCCAAATAAATAATTAACTATTTGAATCATATTCAAATAAATTAATTCTCCATATTATAAAGTTATAATTTGAATCACATTCAAATAAAATTTATAATAAATCATGCAATTAATTGTATCCAATACAATTAATATTTTCTCTCATAAATTTGAACATTTCAAACTTTCTTTCAACATAGTTGATCCTTGTTGGTCCATAGTGAGCTAGCAAGGGGACCGTATGGACCTACAGATCAAAAGCTCAAACGATATGAGATTAATTGACTAAACTCATTAGCCACATTAATTAATATTCGTTAACTGTAGGTACATTTCACTAAAGACTCACAACTGCACTCTTCTCACTGTAGATATATTTTTGTGTCCATGGATCTAGACCAATAATAGCAAATTAGTCCTTCACAAGTGCTTGTAACACCAGCTGGGTCAAATTACCGTTTTATCCCTAGGTTACTTCTAAATCCTTAAGTACCAGTGCTTCTCTAATGAACAACTTGTTTATGGTCAAACCATTAAATGGAAACCCCTCTCGGGCCAGTGAGAGGATAGGGCCTTTTGTTCAAGTCCCGGAGACACCACTTAGGGGAACACTTATCTACTTACCCTAAAAATGGGAATGAGTGAATTCCATCTTGTATAATTATGTCCCCTGCTCCCCACTCGGTCTTGTCCCTAAGATGGTAGGCATATTGAGTCGACAAACAACCACTCTCATCCATACACATCAAAAGACAATCCCTCGTAGATAGGAGTTCATAATATATTCAGGATTAAGACTAAGTTGCCTAGGTCATCCTATTGAAATAGAAACCTAACTAGTTAACGGAGTTACATCTAGTGATTACTATTTCGTGGTCTGGTCTTATGCAAACTCATTGCATAGAATGTTCCCACTCGCATGTCACCTACACGAACGCATTAGATCATTGCGTTTTTATCAAATACAAAGTGGGTTGTATCCTTAGTGTCACCAGGATAAGGTATCCAGCCTTATCTCTGTATTATAGACCCTTTAGACTGTATCTTGAACATTGATATCCATATGTCCCCACATACAGTTCAAGACTCATAAAATAGCCTAGGATGTTAGTTTATTGTATTTAGGGTTATTAAGACAAAAGAAACAAAAACAATCAATAACGCTTATTGAAGTAACACATCAATAACTCTTTATTAATAATTTAATTACGGTCAAATTATTACATTTACAATCTACGAGTTTTAGGGCATAAAACCCAACGACGACTACGTTACAACCGAAGGGATTGCAAGTTCCACTAACTGCCTACGTTGACCTCAAAGACAAGACCAAATATGTTGCAGTGACGATAGTAGAGCCAAGTCGACCTATCACTTTCACTGAGGAGGAGGCCTATGTCTGCCTTCAACCTCACAATAATGCCCCTGGTGATATCCTTCACCCTTGGGATGGCTAAGGTAAGACAAGTGTTGGTCTATAAAGAAAGCTCAATATATGTTCTATCACTATCTACGCTAAAGTAGCTAGGCTAAACAAGAAGCAATCTGAGGAGGTCTCCAACCCTGCTAGTTGGATTTTCTAGAGAATGGGTAGCCTCATTGACTTTTTGTATGATCTACTAAAAGCACTATAGGGGAAGGGTGAATTGGGCTGTCTACTAATTTTAACTCTATGAAACTCTAATTAATCCAAATGTGAGTACGAAACTTGAACTTTAATTTAAGAAAATAATACCAACCAACCGATTCAAGTTAATAGCTAATGTTATAATTATGCAGAGCAACAAATCAATCCTATCATGCAATCCAAAAGTTAGACAAGAAACTAACTGCAGAAATACAAGAAGTTGAGGGAAAAGAAGACACATCGAAATTTATAGTGGTTCAACAATTTGCATACTCTACTCTCCAAGACTCCTTGGGTATTTTATGAGAAATGTTCTCTTCCAAATGAGAACAAAACGTACATAACCCTATTTTTCTTTTCACTAGAAACCTAGATTATTTTCACTGGTTCGGGATCTAACCAATTTCTTTTACTCACAACACGAGATGTACCCACACCTCCTTAATGCAAAACCCAATGAAAAATTAAAAATAAAATTATCACCTTTAAATAGGTAAATCTCACAAGTTTAGCTCTAACAACACTCCGATAACTATCTCTCACAAATTACCGTTGTAAAAATTGAAGAGAATGAGAGAACGATGAAAATTTGAGCTCTTTGGAGGATGAACAATAGAGGAATGGTTGCTAGAAAATTTTCTTTAATATTTCAAAAGGGGGGCTAGAGGGATTGATTTTAAATTTTGAGGGATTTAAAACCAACCCTTAGATCTAGGGTAAAAAGAATGTGTGGATGACATTAAATGAGGAGGAAAAAAAATAAATGAGATTAAATTTAGGAAGGAAAAAATTGGGAATAGGATATGGGGACAGGAATCACGTTATGTTGCTTTTATTTATTTATTTATTTTTATCATTTGAGATGAAAGTCAAATTATTTAACTTGGTATGCCACATGTCATAAATTCATTGGATTGTGTGTGATCCTACCTTTCTCTTTTCCTTTTCTTTTTTCTTTTTCATCTTTTCTTTCCACATTCCTTCGAGTGCCATTTTTTTGTTTGTCCATGCTTGCTGCATAATCAACCACATCGAACTTTTTTTCAATCTTCTTGTTCACATATATACATTTTTTTGTTGGAACTTCGATTTGAACTATTCAAGATGCATTAGAATCGTCTTTCCGAGTTGTACAAGACAAAACTTTGAAACACTTAAAAAAGAAAAATTAGTACAATGACTTGAGTTTGTTATCATCTAAATACTTGATTTGATTGAAGCAAACCTTCCACCTTCCTATGAAGCTAAAGAAAAAAGTTGAGTGTGTAGGATGGACTGTGGAATTCATGGTGATTGATGGCTTGAGCCCATTAAAAAGCACTCAGTCGCGACTCTAAAAAATCATCGCGCGTTCATTCGGTTTATTAGACAACACCGTGATTCTTCAACTATTTTTATAAATATAACATTCTGCTGATTACATGGAAGGAGGTTGCTGTTAGGGTTTTATTTTAGAGTCTTCAAGGCCTCCACCGGGAGTCGTTTTCTGCACAGAGGCAACATCTTGGAGCTTCCAAAGGAGTAGTTGATTGAGGAGATCATTGGACGGTGAGTTCGAGCTTAAGGATGGCAGTCAATAACAAGACTTGCTTTCTTTCCCTCTTTATTTTTCTTTTTCTTTGGATTTTTGGATACTCTATGAATGGTCTATGTTTGTAATATAGCCATGAATGACTGATTTGTAGTCCTTAGTGTTTTGATGTAGTTTTTGAAGTCTGAAACTTGCTGATTGTTTCTTGGATTAATTGAATGCCTAAACAATTTTGGCATGCTTATGTTTATTGCTTTTGAACAATTGGCAATTATTTAAATGACTTTTATTTAATGTTTTGCTTGAGAGAGGGAGATTTAGATTAGAACTAGCATCTTAAATTGCTAATCGAATATGCACGAAAATGATAGGAGATTAATAGAAATCAATTATAGAGGAACTTAGTGCTGCACTTAATTAGTTAATTGCACGATAATGAGTTGATAATTTGGTGATAGAAAGAGTTGAGCTCGGAAGAGGATACCTAGACAAATGACTCTTAAGTCTATAGTTCTCATAAAATCAATCCAAGGTTCAAAGTTCAAACGATTAGCTTAGTTAATCCTTGAACGAAATCATTACCCTAGTTAATCCATAAAATCAATCCAAGGTTCAAAAAAAGAAAACTTGAACTTATAACATTAATCTAAAAGAAACACAAAGGCATAACAAGATGGAACTAAAAACTATTTTATTACGATAAATTCTGTAAAATGAAATGGAATTATAAGAACTAAACTACTGAAAATTTAACTTAGGGGATGAAATACATAAATCAAATTAAAAGGAAACTAAACTTGAAAAGATAAAGCACACTAGCCTTGGATCTATCTTGATTCAATCTTTGTCATAATGAATCAAGATGTGATAGCTCAACTTTTGAAGGAGAACAAATCTATGCAAGCATTTTAACTCAAATTCTCAAGAAACTATAACAAAGCATCAAATAAAGGAACATAACAGTGCATAAAAATAAGTGCAAATTTTTTTTTTTTTTTTTTTTTTTTTTTTTAGAAGGAAAAAATGGATTCTTAGATGCTCTTTTTTGGGGAGACTTGGAACCTATTTATAGAGTTCAATAGATGGTTGTGGATGTTAAAGAGAGAAAGACCATGGGTTGCCCTAGTTTGCAAGATTGGAGGAGAGAATCCTTGAATTTTAGTCTCAAAACGGAATCTATAATAAATTTTCTTCTAAATTGCTGTAGCAATATCTTTTTCTGAAATGATGTAGCAATCTCTTTTTCTTAAATGATGTAGCAATTTGACTCCAAGAAATTTTCTGCAAAAATACACCAAAATTTAAAAGTTTCTTGCCACATTCAACTCTTTTTTAAAAAAATAAGCTTAAAAATGTCATTTATGAATTATTATCTATTTTAAACTTGATTTTTCTGTGAAAAAGACTAAATGTATGCATTTTTATATCAAAATACTTAGGTTTAGTAGCTAAATAATTCTAAGAAATGAGAATGATCAAATACCTTGGGGATTGAGGTAATAAATTATGCAGTTATCAAAGCGAGTCATAGTTTACTTGCCACGCCTGACAACGATCCATTTCCTATCGACCTTTACTGTCTTTACATCTATTCAGTGCCTTTTTAGGCTTGTTGGATGTCCCATCAGAATTAGGTCGAGTCCAACCTATAACGCTACCTTCGATCTGACTAGGGCATTAGGACTTAGAAGAACAAACTAGAGAAGCAATAGACCCCATAACCTACAAAGGTATCATATTCCAAGTGAGGTTCATGCCAGAACATCACCCTCAAGCCTTTAGCCAAATGGAATGATTCCCACTCTATGACCATATCCTCAAATTCTCAACCAAGCTAGCTAACCATGAAGATTTCTAAGGACAAAATAAAGAAAAATAGATGCTAAAAAGGGTAAAAGATTTCAGAAAAACATCAGTTTTAGTGATAAAGGCCTAGAGGGTATGAAAGGAAGTACAGAAAAAGTTCGAGCAAATGAGCTCAAGCTAACACAACAAAAGCAATAAAAACAAAGACCAAGTCCTAAGACATAGTCTACAAGAAAATGAAGATCAGGACTACTTTTCCATGTTGCTAACTGCAATAGTGCCTTCTCGCTCGGTAGGTTGATGCTCATTGTTGTCGAGCTTAGTTCCACCAAAGGCCTTTCCGTTAGTGGAAAGCTCAAGATCACAAACCTAGACACGAGGGTGAGTTTCCTCATTGACGAGATCGACCTCTTCCATGGTGATCTTTGTATCTCCAGCCCAAAAAATTATCCCATGGATTTCTACGCCAACCAGAGTTGGACGAAGAACTCATCTAGATGGGACTTCTCCTTAGACGTCTACCTAGGAATACGCCGTAGCCCAAAGTTGTAGTCGCTCTCAAAGACTTAGCAAAAAAGAGCGTCATAGGCGAGCAGCTTCTGGGAGGCCTTCTTGATGACCTTGACGCTCTGCAGGTGTGGCCTTCCACCTTCAGATGAAGGATTGCCTGAGCTGAAGCCTCCTTGGTAGACTTCCTTTACCACTCCTCCACATCTAGGTCAATCGATAGCTTGGCCTGGATGGCTTTATCTTCTGCTATGGAGGACTTCAAGGGCCACCTCAACTTGGGCCCCAGCCCGATTCTAACTCTAGCGGTTCAATAATTGACGACTATATGGGTATCGAGATTTCTTCCTCAATTTTTGTTTCTACTACAACTGACACTGCTGCATCTGTTTCCATAATCTCAACTTCATCGTCTTCTTTTGAGAAATCTTCTTCTGAATCTTTAATCAGTATTTCTTGCATATCAAAAACTAAGAAGTCAATTTCTTCTAGGAAGGAATAATCTCCCAATTTCTTCTAAGAAGGAACAATTCCCATATCGCTTGTGAATTTAACTGCATTGAAGATGTTGAACGTGATCTATTGGTTGTTGACCTCATTGTTAACCCTTCTTTATGAATGTCTATAAGTGTTCTCCCGGTTGCCAAGAAAGGTCTTCCCAGAATGATTGGTACTTCTCTATCAATTTTATAGTCAAGAATTATAAAATTCGTTGGAAATACAAACTTATCCATTTTGACTAATACATCTTCAATTTTTCCAATTTTGTAAGTGATTGAATGATATACAAGTTGAATTGTTCATGTAGTAGCGCTTACTTCACCAATTCCTAATTGAGCAAATATTGAGTATGACATCAAGTTGTTGCTTGCTCCTAGATCACTGAGAGCTCTTCCCAGATTCTATCCTCCAATTGAACATGAGATTGTAAACCTTCCCAAATCCTTCAATTTGGAGGGAATCTTGCTAATGACCAGCACACTATAACATTCAATTAGTGCAACAGTTTCATACTCTGGGAGCTTTCTCTTCTTTTGACAAAATATCTTTTACGAACTTCATGGTTCAACATTTCTTCTAAAGCCTCCACTAATGGAATGTTGATGTGAAGTTGCTTTAATATGTCCATGAATTTCCTAAACTACAAGTCTTTATTAGCCTTTTTAAATCTTTGCAGGAATGGTGGTGGTGGCATATAAATCTGCATCATATTTTTCTCTTTCAAAATCGTTGGTGTATCTTCTTTGTCCTTCTTTTTGGATTTTACTTCTTTTTTCTCTTATTCAGCAACCTTCTATTTTTTAGTGACAGGCTCTTTACCAGCATCCTTTTTTTGTCACTTCAGATTCTATATGCTTTTAATCATTGCGTACTATTGATCCTTCATATTCTAATCCATTCTGTAGTAGGGGTGTGCACAATTCGGTTCGCTCTGGTTTTGGAAAAAATCAAGGAGCAAATTGAAGTGCTCAATTTATGAGAAGGAAGAACTGTGAAAAATTGGTATGCATTGGTTTCAGTTTATGAACTAAACCAACCTGCTTCGGTTTAGGTCGGTTCGGTTTAGTTTTTAATCGATTTTTAAAAATAAAACCTTTAAAAATTTTATAATAAAAGAAGTATAATAATAAGATTAAAAAAACCTTGTTTACTCAAACTCAAAGCAGTGGCGAAATGAAGTTTTGGAAGGGAACTGGGATGGTTAAATGGTGAAGATGAAGGTTTGTGGAATCGACATGAATTGAAGAGAGAAGCTGGCCATGGACATGAAGGCGAAGAGAGAAATTGAAGATGAAGAGAATGTATGAAGAGAGAAGTACCTAGACATTTTTAGGCGACTACGAAGATAAAAATGTATGAAGATGAAGAGCCGATAAAGATGAATGTCTGGAGAACCCCTATTATGTGTATATATATATATATATATACATTATATATATATATATATACATTATAGACCTTGGTCCAGTTTAGTTTTTCCTAGTCTATTAACTTTGTGAACTGAAGACCGAATCAAACCACTCGGTTTTATATAGGAGTGAATTGAGAGTTTCAATTTTTGTAAAGAAACCGGAGCAAACCACCTGGTTCTGTTTCTTTCGGTCTGGTTCATTAATTTTGTCCAACTTTTGCACACCCCTATTATGTAGTCTAATGCATTGAATTGTTTTTTGCCATTTTGCTGAAGTGTCTCAATATGAAGGGATTTGAATCCTGGCAGAATTATGTGATCTCGTTCTTTGATTTCTTAAAAAAATTAAAAAATACAAAATAAAGAGAAGGTTAAGCACTAAACCTTTGCCGATCCACAAATGCAGCAAAATCTTCTCCTCAAACCTATAGTTTTCTCCATGAAATATTTCTTTCTCAACGAGATCTTCTTTGCTATGACTCTGGCAAGGATCCGGTTTGTGGGAACTAGTCTTAATAGATAAGAGAGGATGGGGAAGGAGAATTTTTAGAGAACTCTTCTTTAAAAATTGGAAGAATTTTCTTGAGAGAGAAATCTCTGCAGAATGACTGTAGAGATTATGTTGTAGAGTGTAGAGAGTGTATTCCATGAGGGTTCCCTATGACCCTATCTCTATTAAATCACCCCTAACCTATTAGGAGAATCCCTTTAAAGATATTTTAAATTAAATGTTCAATAATATCTTACAAAAAAATATCTTCAAAAGGTTTAAAATATTTAAATCATGTTTAAATATTTATCTTCTGCAGATTCTTTTTAATTTGAATTCAAATTAATCAATTAATTACTTGAATCATATTCAAATAAATTAAACTTCTCATAATCTATTTAACTCGAATCTTATTCAAATTAAATAATTTGTTTATTTGAATCTCATTAAAATAAATTAATTATCCATATTATAAAGTTATAAGTTGAATCTAATTCAACTAAACTTTATAATAAAACATGTATTAATCGTATATGAAACAATTAACAATTTCCCTAAAAATTTGAATACTTCAAATGATTCTTTCAATCATATTTGATCCTTGTTGGTTCGTGATGAGCTAGTAAGGAACCTTATAGACCTACAAATTATATGCTCCAATGATGCAAGATTAATTAATTAAATTCTTTAATTAAATTAACCTTCACTCATTAACTACAGGACAAACCACTATAGACCCATAGTTGAACTCTTATGCAATGTAGGACAAGTTATGTCCATGGATATAATCAGTATAAGCATGTCGATCCTTCACAAGTTGTTCATAATTACATCCGAGTCAAAATATCTATTTCACCCCTATAATTACAATATTTTCCTTAAGTACCATTGATTCCTCCACTGAACAATTTGTTTATGGTCCAACCATAAACTAAGTTCTTCTCAGACCAGTAAGAGGGTGGGGCCCTTTGATCAAAATCCAAAATCAACACTTACAGGATCTACTTACCCTATATGGGAAGAAGTGAATTTCGTCTTATGAAGTTATGTTCCCAGCTCCCCATTTAGTAAAGTCCCTAAATTGGTAGGCTTATTGAGTTAACAACTCGAGACACTCTCATCCATGCAAATCTAAGAATTACCTCACAGACAGGAGTTCATATGACATATAATCTCATCAATTAACATATTTACAAAGGGAGACTAATTATTTCGTTATCTGATCTTATCCAAACTCTTTGTATAGGATACCCCCATTTACATGTCTTTACATGAACGATTTGAATCAAATCATTTATAACTATTACAAAGTGAGTCGTATCAAAAGTGTCACCAAGATAAGACACGCAACCTTCTCCATATACTATAGACCTTTAGGTCATTTTTTAAACATGTTTCACTTGTATGTTAACTACATAGTGTTCAAGACTACATATAAAACCTTGCATACTACACCTGTATGTCAATAGACCATGGATTTTTTTTATTGGTAATGAATAATCTAATATTATATATTAAATTAATCAACTTAATTACGACACTTTAGGGCACCAATCCCAACAATCTCCCACTTGCACTAAAGTCGGTGAGACATGTATCCTAGGACATACACTATACCTAACATGTTTTCCCAGTTGCCCTAGCGATGAAAAGACATGTCTCATAGTCCTAAATATTCTTGCTGACCGTCAAATACTTTAGCCTAGAAAGTCTTTTTATATAAATCAAACTATATGTTGCTAAAAAGTCATCTTGGTCACTACTATGATACTTTCTCTCACTATACCATACCCTAGAAATTACTATTCCCTAATATCCTAAGTCTTAGTATTTACACCACTATTATCTCATGATGTGTAACTTAATAATTATTTGACCATGTCTAACAAAGTACTTATCATTAATATGACCAAGTCTAACAAGCTCATCTTTCTCCTTTTGAAGCACACACTTCTACATAAATTGTATCTAATGCTTAAGGTTGGGATATAGTCCCATTTTCTATCAATTAGGCTTATTATGAAATTTATGTACTTTTGATTTATGATCTAAACATAATCTCTTGTTAGACTTACCTAATTGATATAGACTTTAGTCTAACTTTTTTGAACTCTTCAAAGAAAAGATTGCATTAGATAAAGATACTTATATTAGGGGTGTGGTTCGGTACGGTTTTGCGGTTTCTCTCCTTTGTTTTTTTCTCTATTTCCTATACATCGAAATTTTCTTTTTTCTTTTCCTCTCGGCCAGACTTTTTTCCCTTTTTGTTTACAACTATTTCTAAATATAATTTTAAATTCAATCAAACAATGTATTTAAATTATTTTTTGGTATAATATATGTTTGCCAATCAATTTTGAAATTCCAAGATACAATATAAAAATATATTTAAACTACTACTAATATTACTAGTTCAACAACAATGATAAACTTAAAAATTTCAAAGTCCAAATATAAAAGTACTACAAATATAAAAGTTCTTGTTCTACAAATAATAACATAAAAAGATCCAAAGTCCAAACGACCACCTTGAAGTTTTAAGTTACATAAATTAGAGGCAAACTTGTTCAAGCCACTTTCTCTTTCTCATTCTTTTTCTTGTTTTATTTTTTTCCCCTCTAAACCTGCTTTAAAGTCTAAAAATTGATAAACTTGTTAACATAATAATCATATATATAATATATTTGAAATCTAAAAAAATGTTTGAAAGATACTAACCTTCTTCAACAATTACAATATCCTCCAAGTATCTTTGAAGATCAAAAATGCTAATTGATTTTGAACATAACTAATTTTGTGCACATACAAGTGCCTCAACTATGGTCGGAACTAACATAGTTACTCTCCCACTAGTATTGTATGCAGACTCAAAAGCAACTGTGGATACTGGAATTGCTAAAAGATCTCATGCAATTTTGCTAAGAATCTTATATCTTGAAAAATTTCCTTTCCACCAATCTAAGATATCAAAATTCTCCTCATATTTAACATGAGGCTCCAATAAGTAAATATCAACTTCTGTATCCACACTTTGTGTATCCTCTTCCTCCATATCTTCAAAATAAAAAACGAAAATCTCTAAAGTAGTACTAATAATAGTAGTAGTAGTGATAGATGTATTTGGAAGACGTAATTCGTCGATCAATTTCATTCCAAATAACTCACCATCCTCACCAAAATCGTAGTTGTGGGAAGACTAAGTCGAACATTGGGAACCAAAGAATTTCTCAATTGGATTGTTAATAGTTCTAAGTAACTGAATGGGGGGTTTGAAGTTGTTTTCATGCAAGAATTTATAAATAATTGCTTAGGTTGCATAGCATTTTTTTCCTATTCAAGATATTTGATCATTGAATTATCATCACCAAAGTTAAATAATTGTTTGTACCTAACCAATTTAATTAGAAAGACTAATTAAATTGTCCTAAACAACTAACTAGTCCAATTTAATAAGATGAAGAGCATTCATAGTCAAATTATCACTAATCGCATTGAGATCTAGGGAGTGTTAGGTGGAACATCTAATTTTCAAGTGCCTAATTAAACGTTCGTTTGATTCAATCCTAGATCGATTAGAACAATGTTTATCACATTAGATTCACAAGCCAGCCTAACCTATCGCTTTTAGAGATCAAGCGTCATGCATCAAATATTTATCTAAATCAATGACCATAAGATTCACAACTATCCAATGATACAATCGTAATACAGTAAAACTCAGAATTGAATCAACAACACAATAAACTTTGTTTCGAAATCCCTCAAATACTTGAAATTGGAAAAAAAAAATCCTTAGAAACCGTAGTTAGAAACGATTACCATAGCCCAAAATTGGCATCATGTACATCAAGGATGAACTTTGATACATAAACAGACTAAGAAAACGTAGAAAATTGAGAGAATTCGAGGTTGAATCGGCGGGGATCGCGTGGAATGACCTAAAAATCAATAAAATTCTTTTTATATAATGGTTTGAGCGCCGCGACGTTGTCATGAATCTGAGCGCAATAGATCTTCAGATCATTGCTGTGCTGTGTGTTTTGCATAAATACTACCCTCTCAGGAAACAACGTCGAGCCTAGAACCATAGGGTGTTGCAACGCTATGATTGTAGGGGCAAAAGTGTCATTTTAGCCTTCTCTTTCCTGGTTGATGCAACTCTCTTTAGCTCCATTTCGCCGCTAATGCCCTATTCTACCTTTCAAGTGCTCGAAACCTATAAAATCACCAAATAAGTATGTAAAACCAAGTAACGACCTTGAATTACGTGGAGCAAGATAGCACATTTATGGTGCTATCAGTATTCATAGAGCTACTATTAATACAACTTGAAGATTGACTCATACTTGAACAATTCTTAGATATGTGAGATGATGAACTTGAACCATGATTAAGAGTTGACAAACTATACTCATTGAACAATTTTCTCAAAACATCCTCCACCTCATTTCCTATTTCTTTCCCCGCATCCATATCAAATAATTGATTCAGACAATACATAAGAGATTTCATTGTAATGAGGGTCCGAAACAAAAGCAACATACAAGAAGAAATTTGTTTTCTCACTTTTCCCCCAATATTTATCATATTTCTCTTGCATTTTCATTATCATTTCACGCAAAGGCAAATTTTTATGACTAGTTACACTTTAATATTTTCTTATCCAATTTTGAATAATACTAATCTCATGGAAAACCATATTGGAAGTAACATAAAGAGACACTGAAAGTCTAACAGTTACTTCATAGAATTCATACAAGAATTTGGTAGATATTCAAGCCATTTCCCAATCTTAGGTGGTTGGTTTACTTTCCTCATTCATGTAGACTATGTCATAGTCTTTTGGTCTCAAATGCCTTTTCAAACTTTTTCGCTGCATCAAGCATCATGTAGAATTCCATCTAGTTTGAACATCAAGACAAAACATACTCTTATTAGATATGTTCTCCTTTTCAATGCACTTCTTAAATTTAGCAAGTATAGCAGGAGAAGATCTAACCAACCTCACATTGTTTGGAATTTGAATTAATGAATCATTCACATCTTTCAGGCCATCACAGATAATTAAATTCAATATATGTGCATAGCATCTAACATGTAAAAAGTCACAATTCAACATCAACCCATGTTTAATATGTTTCTTTAGGTAAGCAATGGTTGTATCATTTGACAAAGCATTATCAACAGTTAATGTCAAAACCCTTTCAATACCCCACTGTTTCAAATATTTCTCAACCTCTTTTCCTATTGTCTCCCACCTATGGTTCTCAATCTGAGAGAAACTAATAATTCTCTTATGTAGCTTCTAATCTCTATCAATAAAGTGTGCAGTCAATGTTAGGTGCCTTATCCTAAGGCCACTGCGGATATGACCCACTAGTAAATGTTACAAGAGTTATAAGTGTTACAAATGGGGGTATCATAGGCAAAGAGTTTGTATAAGAACATATCGCAAAATGATTAATCTTTCTTTATAACACCATTGACTGAAGAGATTAACATTTCATAGAATAATCAAATGTAACTTGATCTCAATTCTGAGTGAGTTATGGACTCCTATCTGTGAGAGCAGTCCTTTGATTTGTTTAGGTGAGAGTGGCTCATGTCGCCAACTCAATAAATCAACCAACTTAGGGACTTGTTCAAATATAGAGCTGGGAACATAGGTACACAAGATGGAATCGCTTCTTTCTGTCTTTAGGGTAAGTAGATAAATTTCTCTCTTACGGGATCATTTCGGGTCTTGAACAATGAGGTCTTACCCTCTCACTGGCCTGAGTCCTAATGTCGATCTTAATAGTTTACAATATAAAGTTTGTTTTATTCGAGGAATATTCTCAGACCCCTAGTCCTAATGTCGTACGAAATGTTCGTGAGGCTTATAACAAGTGGAGGAAGGCTAATGAAATAGCCCGAACCTATATCTTGGCAAGCATATCTAATGTCTTGGCCAAGAAGTTTAAGGTCATGCAAACTGCTCTTAAGATGATTGAGTCTTTGCATGAAATTTTTGGTCAACCTATGATCAAACATGTTCACAATGCAATAATGGTAGAAGGAACATCTTTCGAGAACATGTCCTTGATATGGTGGTCCACACCAATTTTTGCTGAAATGAACAAAGTTGTCATAAATAAGTCCCTGACTAAGAACAACGAGTCCAAAATGAATAAATCTGATAAATTTGTTTTGGAAACATGTTTAGTGGAAAATGATGTTTCTGTCTAGATACTTGATTTAAGTGCCACTAATCATATTTGTTCTTCATTTGATGAATCTGATTCCTAGAGGCAGTTAGAGTTTGGTGAAATGGCCATTAAAATTGGGATATGGGAAGTTGTCTCAGGTGTTGTTGTAGGAAGTATAAAGTTATTTTTTAGTAAGAACAATCATTTGCTATTAGATAACATTTATTTGGTTGCTAAGATTAAAAGGAATCTTATACTAGTTTATTGCTTAGTTGAATAGTCTTGTAGTATTTCATTTCTTATGAATAAAACGTTTACTTCAATAAATGGATTTAAGATCTACTCAACTAATTTAGAAAATAACTTATATGTGCTCAAATCGTTAGTATATAAATCACTTATTAATACTGAATTATTTAAGATATCAACGTCAAAGACAAAAAGACAAAAATTTTATCCTAAAGATGATACTTATCTTTGGCATCTAAGATTAGGTACATTAATCTCAATAGGATTGAGAGATTGGTAAAGATTGGACTTTTAAACGAGTTGAAAATTGACACGTTATAGTATGTGAGTCATGCCTTGAGGGCAAAAGACTAGAACCTTTTACTGGAAAATGTTAAAGAGTCAAAGAAACCCTAGAACTTATACATACCTTTATGGTTCGGAGAATGTCAAAGCTCAAGGATGGTATGAATATTTCATCTCTTTCATAGATGATTATTCTAGGTATGGTTATCTTTACCTAATGCAACATAAGTCTGGAGCTCTTGAAAAATTCAAGGAGTATAAGATTGAAGTTGAAAACTTGTTAGGTTAGAAGATAAAAACACTTCGATCAAATCGAGGTGGAGAGTAAATGGATTTGAGATTTCAGGACTATTTAATAGAACATGGAATCACGTCCCAACTCTCGTCACTTGGTATACGTCAACAAAATGGTGTATCATAAAGGAGAAACAGAACCCTATTAAACATGTAGTGAAGATTGTAGTTTACATTTTGAACCTTGTTCCTTAAAAAATTGTTTATGAAACACCTTTTGAACTTTGGAAAGGTCATAAAGTTAATTAACGACATTTTAGGATTTGGGATTGAACACAAATTCAAAAGGGAATGCAACATTTGTATCGAAAAATGCTACCTTCTTAGAAGAAGACCACATGAGAGATTATAAACCACATAGTAAGATCGTATTAAGTGGACTTTTCAATGAAACCACTGAAACTTCAGCAAAGTTGTTGAAGGGGCTAGTACATCAACAGGAGTTGGTGATGTAGGTAAATAAAGTCAAGCACATCTTTCTCAAGAATTGAGAGTGCCTCAACGTAGTGGGAAGGTTATAAACTAGCCTAATCGCTATATGGGTTCAACAAAAGCCCAGACCGTCATACCAAAGGATGATGTTGAGGATCCATTGTCTTACAGACAGGCAATGGGTGATGTTGACAAAGATTAGTGGATTAAAACCATGCATCGAGAAATAGAGTTTATGTACTTCAATTCTATATGGGATCTCATTGATCAACCTGATAGGGTAAAATCTATAGGTTCCAAGTGGATCTAAAAGAGGAAAAGAGGTGTAGATGGAAAGGTATATACCTTTAAGGCTAGATTAGTAGCAAAGAGTTACACTGAGGTGGAGGGAGTGAATTATGATGAAACTTTCTCACTTGTTGCCATGATAAAATCTATCTGTATACTCTTGTCCATTGCCACATATTATGACTATGAAATATGGCAAATGAATGTCAAGACTGTCTTTGTTAATGGTAATCTCCAAGAGAGTATTTATATGAAATAACTAGAGGGATTCATTTAACAAGGTCAATAGCAAAAGATTCGCAAGCTTAAAAGGTCCATATATGAACTGAAACAAGCATCTATATCTTGGAATATAAGATTTGACCGTAGGGTCAAATCTTATGGCTTTGATCAAAATGTTGATGAAGCATGTGTTTACAAGAGGATCATCAAGAATTAGTAGCTTTCTTAATGTTGTATGTGGATGATATACTACTCACTATAAATCGACTGTGGATAGCCTAATGTATGCCATGTTGAGATAGTCAATAGATATCAACTATTGAGATAGTCAATAAATCGACTGTGGATAGCCCAATCTAGGATTTGATCGCTGGATTGCAGTAAAGAAAATCCTCAAGTATCTTAGAAGAACGAGGGACTACATGTTTATGTATGAGGCCAAGGATTTTATCCTTATAAGATAAACTGGCTTTGATTTTCAGACTGATAAGGATTCTAGGAAATCCACTTCTGAATCAGTGTTCACGAAGGAGTTGTAGGTTGGCAAAGATTCAAGTAAAGATGCATTGCTAACTCTACTATGGATGATGAATATGTAGTTGGTTTTGAAGCTACTAAAGAAGTTGTTTGACTAAGGAAGTTCTTGATAGAATTGGAAGTTGGTTCAAATATGACTTTGCCCGGCACACTTTATTGTGATAACAGTGGTGTTGTGGCAAGTTTCCAAAAACCTTGGAGCCACAAAAGAGGGAAGCATATTGAAAGGAAATATCACTTCATACGAGAGATTGTGCAACGAGGAAATGTGACAGCCACAAAGATTGACTTGGAGCACAATGTTGCTGATCCATTTACAAAGGCTTTAACGGCTAAAGTGTTTGAGGTTCATTTAGAGAGTCTAGGTGTACGGGATATGCGCCATATTGTCTAGGGCAGGTAGGAGATGTTACTCGTCTACAATTGAAATCCCTTTGCACTTGAAGATTTTCAAAGAACCAAACACAGTATTTTAACTTAGATGAAAAAAAAATAGTACATTTGACAAATAATAAGTCTCACACCCCCTCCCAGATTACCCTTTTTAACCTGAAAGGAGATGTGAGGATAACAAACTTCACCCTTTTTGTAAGGTTCACTGCCCATCTGCACCTAACTATCCTGTTAAAATCATGATTTAACATAACCGCCCATAGTACATAATCTTAAATTATAAAACATTCAGAACCACCAAGCCAATGATTACAATAACATGATAACTTGTATTTACATAAATTGGTACTCCAACCTTGATCACAACTAAACTTAGATGACATATGTATTATCCTAACTCATTCCCAACATATAACTAGCTATGTCTATATGCCACATACACAAAGTGATTTACACATACAACAACTATGATGAAAAATATTTTCTGATGACTTGAAGCTTTAGCAAGGTGAGGTTTGAGTAGGCTAAGCACCGGGAACTTTTTCGCTACTTGGAGGGAATAGAAAACAAGGAAAATGTGAGCAGAAAGCCCAGTGAGTGACATAATAATAAAAACATAACTTTAAAGTTAAGACAAGCTTAATACTAGAAGAACATAATTTATAGTATAAAAATCATGCTTAGGCAATGAAGAAAATATAAGTCATGCCATTTGATTAAATAATACTGAAACTCATCAAGTATTCATTTGCATTCAAAAATACCCTTAGTTGAGGCGGAGCAAACTCAACACACTCAACGTCGAAAACTAACCTTAGCTGATGTGGAGTAATCTCAACGCAACAACGTCATTGCTCACTATGTGCACATAGGAACTATCTCGGGCTACCCAAGTATCTTCTCCATGTCGTTCAATACTGGGTCCCTAGGAAACTCAAATGCCTTCTCAACATCCTTCAGCATTTAGTTACATCATGTCATAGGGTTGCCCATATGCCTTCTCAACATCCTTAAACATTGGGTCCCTTAGAAAAAATTTAGAAAACAAGTATGCTTTGCATAAAAATTACATCATAAAACGTTTCATGGAAAATCAGATCATTCCACAATGAATAGCATCATTTAAACATGCTTTCTAAAAACTTGCGGAAAATAGATAAATCATGCTTTTCATGTCATTAAACCAAATAACACAGTAGTCATACTTAACATTTAGCAAATCATCATCAAAACACATTTATAAGAAATCACAGCTAGACATTATAAATAGAATCCTTTTAAGAAAATGAGTGTCACTCACAATTCAGACCCGTTCCTTGGGGTTTATAGGCTTTTCCAATGTGACCTGAAATATCATTTATGAGCCATTAGATCCTCTCCTTGAAGTCCTTACACACATTATTTAACTAACTTCCATCCACATTGTCCATATCAAGCTTATTTTCCACATTTTTCATCATTTCCACCACTTTAGGGACTATTTTGCAAAATTCTCAAAATTTTCAAAAATATCAAAAAATCAGCTTAAAATTCATATTTACCCATTTTAAGGCCAATTATTCAAGAATGTACCAATTAGAGTCTAAAAATGTCCAAAATTACCCAAAATGGCTGCGGGCACCTTCAGCGGGTAGCAGGTGGGCAAGCAGGTGCTGTGTCACACCCCCTCCCTGATTACCTACTTAACCTAAAAGAAGATGTGAAGACAATAAACATCACCCCTCTTCTGACGCATATTGTCCCATTTTACATAATTTCCCTGTACAAACATTCCATACGTATACATTCACAGAATTCAGCCATATTAACGCATGATCATAATATAATAATCCTTCCTGTACACAGTACACTTTTATAACATACTCTCTCATAACCCACTTATAAACAACTAAATCTACATGCCACCAGTGTTAAGTTATTTACACGTACAACAACGAGAAAATAAACTGTTTCTGGAAACTCGAAGCTTAAGCAAGGCGAGTTGGCATAGGCAATGCACCAGGACCGTCCTTACTACCTGGAGGGGAAAGGAAATTTGAAAACATAAGCTAACAGCTCAGTGAGTGACTAATTTAATAAAACTAATTTTGTATGAAAACCTTCTAGCTTTAAACAATTTCTGGCATCATGAGTAAAACATAGAATCATATCATTTCCATTTATTAAATCACGTTTAAATGCCCTTATAAAATCATATGTGGTTTTTAAACCATTCATAAGAAAAACAGTACGGTTACGATACTTTTTCCTTAGTTGAGACGGAGCAAAACTCAACGTCCCAACGTCGAAAACAAGTAAGGCTCGATGCAGAGCAAAACTCAATGCACCAGCATATAACCTTTATGTGCACATAGGAACGTGCCGGGTTGCCTAAGTACCTTCTCCATGTCCATCAGTACTAGGTCCGGGGAAAACTCACATGCCTTCTCCATGTCCATCAGCACTGAGTCTCCTCTAAAATATTTTTCCTTTGAATTTCGCAATACTTTATACAAAACAGTTCATAGTCAAACCTTTCATAAGAAAACAGGGCATTTCATAAATCAATAACATTTCATAAACATACTTTTCAATATCGTTTAGCAAAAACATAAATAAATAAGAAAACCAAACTGATAAGTACAATGGAATCGTTGAAATAAGAAATGAAGTGTCACTCACAACTTTTTTCTAGGCCTTGAATGGATTATACGCCTTTCCTATCTCCTCTCGGCTTGAAAATACAAATTTCTTGGGTTAGGCATTCCCTTAACTTCCTTCCCATAACCAACCAAACTTAAATCATTCATATATCAATATAACCTTAATGAGCGAGTTTCAACTCTACTAGCGAGACCACTAGCGATACTGGATTTCACCACACGCCACTAGCGATACCAGGGTGAGCAAGACTAGCGATACTCACCTGATCAGCGAGACCCAGCGAAAATTGTGAGACGCAAGGCTTCTAGCAACGCCTGCGTTACCCGTCTCGTTTCTCATGCTTAAACTTTAGCGTTACTTATGTTTCACAGCTTCTGCCTTCCTTCTTTTCCTTTTGTGCTTCAATGCTGTCGATTAAAAGATATAGTTCTAGCCAAAATTGAAACTACTTTCCTTCTACAAACTTAAAGAGAAATATGTCTTCTAGCTTACCTCAAGTTTTCGTAGCTTAACTCGTCCTCGTTCGTCAGATATTGCAAGATTTCTCCACACTACTACAGATTGCACATAAATTCCTTATCAGTCACTTCCAGCTGAAAGTTTACATGTTTCTAATCCACTTCAACTCAAACATCTTTCATAAAAGTTATTCAGAATTGAGTTAACTTACTAACCATAAAATTTCAGCCTTAGACTCGATCTCTTCGATTTGTTTTACTCCAAACATCTGATACTGCCCGGCTTATGCATCCGCTAATGTCGTGCTGTTCCAACTTAGATTTCGATATCAAAACAAGTAAATTCTATCCGAAATCTACAAGAACACCTTCTTCTTCTTTTCTTGTAGTTTATCTGAGAATTGAAACCGACTTAAGTTCTCGAAAATGTCTAAAAATGATTAATTATTCAAGCTACTCACCTATATATATTGTCGACTTAACTTTCTAGTGCAGGCTGGCGCGCGGGGTTTCCCTTATTAATTCAAAGTATGGCGTTCAACGCAGCCTACCCTCAACGACCCTAGCGAACGGCCACCTTCAATGCCTCCTCCTTTCGACGCATACATGCTGGTAGGGGCGTGGGGCGCTGGGCACTGGCGTGTGAGGCGTGTCCTGCATAGAGTGTGCAGGTGGAGGGCGCTGGCGACAGGCATGGGCAGGCCTTCTGAGCAGCGTCCAACTGACTTCAGCCAACAATCTCCTATTTTCAACCTGATTTTTCAGAGCTTCAAAACACGTTTTCTTTTCAAATAAAATTTAAATAAAAATTATGGGGCACAAGGGTAACCTCTTAACTGACTTACCAAGAAAATTGAGCTCCAAAAACCTTTCCAAGCACGCTTGAAAAATTCCTCAAAGCTAACTCGTCTCGTTTGCTCGATTTCTGCGGCAACCTTCAATATTTTAAAAATTTTCCAAACTTCCCGACCTCAAATCACTCTGGCAGCCCTAGGTTTGATTTCTAACTCACAGAGCTTTCTCTGGTCAAAAAATCACAAAAATGCCACGAGTGAATCAGAAGAACCGACGTTGTAATTGAGTTGCTTGCTTAGAGTTTGAGCGCAATCCAACCAATCAGCTTTGGCCACACACCTACTTGCTTCAACGTGGCTTCTTCTCTTTTCTTCTCATCCTAGTCATCCAAATTAAATATAACATCCTTTAAATAATCATTTTAATTTAATTTAGTATTTATTTCTTAGCTTTTCATTTCCTCTAAATTATTTCCAACATGTTGAACCTTTGACTTGAGATTTTTGTTCAACACTTAACAAATTTTTTCCTCCTAAGTCCAGCCAGACTTCCTTGTTCAACTATACCCTCATCTCCATCTCTTTTGTTCCTTATTAAAAGTAAATGGACGAAGAAAGTTATCATAGTTACTTAAACATGCACTTTAATTCCACCTACCTTCCTACTCATTCAAACCAACCCTAGCCAACCTTTAATCATGATTTTTATCTTTTGTTAAAGCAAAGGAAAATAGAGATTAGGGCTTACAATAAGAATGTTACATAGACATTCTACTGCATACATAGGCTAAGCATCCTGTGAAAAATTAAAGATTCTAGATTTATAATAAAATTACATAGTAGAAAATACCATAACTTCGTTGTGACTTAGGTGGATTTTCACCGACTCCTTTGGGAAAATGTTTCTTCTCTATACGATCTCTACAAATTGCACAAGAACACCACTACTTGGATTCATTAGTAATCTCCTTAGGGAATAGATGAGACAGGATTGTGGGATCCTTATTTTGTATTTGGAAAATTTTACAGAGAGTAATTGGGAGATCATTAGAGAGCCTCTCTTGGAAACCTATTTCCGTTATTTCATGCAAAAAGGAAGAGGAAGCCAAAATTAACTCCCTCCCTATCGTTAGGCGTGGATTATGGAGGGAAAAAACCATCGTGGACTCATCCCACGTATACTAACTGAAGTATCAGTTATTATTATTTTTTTAATTAATTTAAATTTAAAATAAATTAAAATTAAATCTATTTAATTAATTTAAATAACGAATATTTAATTAACTGAAGTAATAATAAATCAAATCTAATTTAATTGATTAATTTATTTAAATTATATTTAAATGAATATCTCTTAAATAACCTATTGTTTTAATCTGCATCTAATGCACATTAGTTTTAACCTATAGTTTTAATATGAATTCAATTCCCATTAAAATTAATATTTGAACTCCTTCAAATATTTAATTCTCCTATAAATTAAATTTTGAATCAAATTCAAAATAAATTTAATATTAAAAAGTTTAATTAATTAAAAAAATAAACTTTATATTATAATATATTTACATACATTATATTGTTTCCCTTAATAAATTTGAACATTTCAAATTACTATAATTACCTCAATACCCTTACGAGCTATTAGTGGGACCGAATGGACCTACTGAGTAGAAACTCCAACGATATGAGATTAATTGGTTAAACTCATTAAACAAGGTAATCAATATTTGTTAATTGTGGGTACACTCCACTATGAACTCACAGCTGCACTCTTCTCACTGCAAATATATTTTTGTGTCTACAGACATAGACCAACAACAAGTTAGTCTTTCACGAATGTTCGTAACAATAGTGGGGTCAAAATTACCATTTTACTCCTGGGTTACCTCTACATCCTTAAGTACAAGTGCTCCACTAATGAACAACTTGTTTATAGTCCAACCACTAAACAGAAACCCCTCTTGTGTCTTTGAAAGGGCAGGACCCTTTGTTCAAGACCTGGAGACATCACTTAAGGGAACACTCATCTACTTTCCTCAAGGAGGAAAGAAGTGAATTCCATCTTGTGTGATTATGTTCCCAGCTTATTAAGTCAACGAATTGGTCACTCTCATCCATACAACTTAAAAGAAAATCACTCGTGAATAGGAGTTCATAACCCACTCAGGATTGAGACTAAGTTGCATAGGTCATCTTAGTGAAATAGAAACCTAACTAGTCAACGGTGTTACAGTCACCAGTTACTATTTCACGGTCCTACCTTATGCAAACTCATTGCATAGGATACCCCCACTAGCATGGCTCCTTCACAAATGCGTTGGATCATTGCGTTTGTATTAAATACAAAGTGGGTCATGTCCATAGTGTCAACAGGATAAAGTACCCGATCTTATCCCTATAATATAGACTCTTTATGTTGTATCTTGAACACTAATCCCTATATGTCTCCACATACTGTTCAAAACTCATTCAACGGCCTAGGATGTTAGTTTGTTCGATTGGGGTTATTTAGTCAAGATAAACATAATATAAACAATAACACTTTATTGGGGAAAAAAAACAATAACATTTTATTAATGTTTGGTCAAATGTTACATTTACTATCTATGCATTTTAAGGCAAAACCCAACAACTCGGTATAGAGTATGTCCTAGTTTGTTGTATTTATGTACATTACTGTATTTTAATTCTTATCTTTACCGTATCGTACACCCCACTAGCTTTAAAACAAGTGGGAGATTGTTGGGATTTATATCCTAAATCTCGTAGTTTGTAATCTATAAACAATATTCATTTAATCAATAAAATAAAGAGTTATTTTATTCAAATTAGTCTTGTGTAACTCAATCCAATAAACTAAAATCCAAGGTAATTTTATGTAACTTGAACACTATGTGTTAGACATACTAGTGGATTGTATTCAAGTAATAACCTACAAGGTTTGTAGTATATGAAACAAGGTTGGGTGTCTTATCCTAGTGACACTACGGATACGACCCACTTTGTAAATGTTATAAGAGTTGTAAATGTTACAAATAATTTGATCCAAATTTTTCATGTGGAGACATGCGAGTGAGGGTATCCAATACAAATAGTTCGTATAAGACGGGATCGTGAAATGATTAAACTTTCTTAATAACACCGTTGATTGAAGAGATTAACACTTCATAGGATGACTGAATGTAACTTGATCTCAATCCTAAGTGAATTATGGACTCTTGTCTATGAGCAAAGTCCCTTGATTTGTATAGGTGAGAGTGGCTCATGTCGCCGACTTAATAAGCCTACCATTTTGGGGACTTGTTCAAGTAGAGAGTTGGGAACATAGCTACACAAGATGAAACTCACTCCTTCCCGTCTTTCAAATAAGTAGATGAATTACTCCCTTACGGGCCGAGAGGAAATTCACAAGATGGCTCAGGTCTCACCCTCTCACTAGCCCGAGAGGGATTTAGTTTATAGTTGGACTATAAACTGATTGTTCATTAGAGGAATCAGTGGTATTTATCGAGTGGTGAAATGGTAATTTGACCCCAACTATAATTACGATCAATTTGTGATGGGTTGGCTTACTAATAACGGTTATATCCATGGACACAGAAATATATCTATGTACGAAGAGTGTTGGTGTGGTTCTTTAATGGAGTGACCCACATTTAATGAATGTGGATTAATTCAATTAAAGAGTTTAATTAATTAATGTCGAATCATTAGAGCTTCTAATCTATAGGTTCGTTAAGTCTCCTGATATGAATAGAGGATCCTCAATCATGACATATGAACTGCATGAAAGATGCCAATAATGCACCAAAATATGCTATCCATATTCACAATGAAAAGAACTTGCAATTATGTGAAGTCAAATGGAATTTATGAAGAATCAAGCTTCATTTAATGAACAAAGACTTCAATCTACTTCAAATAGGATGTCATTTACTCTTGGATGGTTACAAATGCATGGAATATAAATGAAAAAAAGATAATTTCGTATTTATTGTATTTATTAAATGTATTTTTCAGTTTTCAGTTATTTTATGTATTTTTATGTTACAATTAGATCATGGCTGATAATGGTCATTAAGAATGAGTGCTACAATATTTTAAATGCCTCATAAAATGTTTAGGATTATATTTTGAAGTCTATATAATGCCATGTAATTGTTCAAAAAAAAAAAACTTGGAGGAAACTTGGAAAATGTAGTAAAAGAGCCTTTGAGCTTGCTTTTAGCCATATGCTATCTTTCTTTTTGCAATTATATGGCGTTTAGATTGCATGTTCAGAATCATTCAATCAATCTTGCTTGTGGATTGATTCGAAGATCAAGGATCGTTGAGAGCCACAAGCTTTGTTCGATCCGTGGTTTTACTGATCGTCTAAGTTGTAACGCCCTATTTCTTAAACCTATGCATTTAAGAGCTTATAAAGAAAAGAAGACAAGAGAGGCGGTATTGGATCACAAGGTTGTGGAGTTGAACTTGAAGGAAAAGAGAAGTATTGGGTAAGTATAAGCCGTAGATAAGTTTGGATTAGAAGGATTGGATTGGAAGGTTGCGTTGAGTGATTTATGGATTTTGGAATTACAATAATTCTTGGAGTTAAAGAAGTCTTCTAAGTAGAATAACCAGACTAGAAGAACGCAACTATGTTTCTAAGCTTGGAAGTATGATCTAAGGAAAAGGAAGGAAATCTCACCAAGTGATAGAAAGAGTTAGATTGAGTTGGACGCATACTTTGTAAGTAAGAGACCATGTTGGACACATGGTCAAGACTAAGGAAATGCATGATAAAGGTAACCATTGTAGAAAAGAAAATAAGTGTTGATGTATTGTAAGGTAACCCAAGAGCCCGAGGGAAAGAAATGAACGCAAATGAGGTAATTAAAGATTGAGGTGTAAGCTTGGATTATGTAAAGCGTATGAGCAGGAGGACTAAAGTGGAGTTATGGTGCGTTGAAAGGAAATCTAAGTCTTGAAAAGGAAGGATAAATGCATAAGGAGAAATTAGGGGAAGAATACTATCGCAAACTGAGTAACGCATAGACTTCTATCGAGGGATGTTCTCGAGTGTTGGATAAATTAGAAGGTTGAGAAGTAAGCTTAAAGATTCGGAGCAAGGGGTCGACGCATACTAATTTATCATAAGAGAAATAGTTAAGTACAAGGAAAAGGTTAAATGAATGACCTTGGAATATAAAGGACACATAGAGGGATAATCAAGGAATCCTCAAGGATAGGAGGAAGGTCATGGACGCAGAATGAAGTAAAGGTAAACGCAAAAGAGCGCAAACGCATAAAGGAAGGTCTTGAGTTGAATTTGGTTATCAAGGGTAAACCACATCATTGGAGGTGTTATCACACAAGAGAAGGACTTGTAGCTAAGATTGGACATAAGGGAAGATAGTTGGACGCATTGTATTATGCAGAAAGGTACAAACGCATAGTAGTGTGTGTCTGAGACATTGATGCCTAGTAGTATGCAGTGGAGAAATGAGGTCAAAGATAGTATGGCTGAGAGTAAGGGAAGAAAGTAATGAAGCTAAAACCTGAAAGAGGATTAGATGGGCGCATAGGGGACACTATGTTGGATGGATAGTTTATATATTGGAGTAAGCTGGACACATAAGAGGAATTGGTAAAGGTTGCAAGGGTTCATTTGGACTTAACACCTCATAAGAGGAGGTGTCAAGATTGCATGTCAGATATGTCATACAGCGTGACAGGTGGCAAACAAGTGGCAAAAAGAGAAGAGAAGTGAGATGGAAAGTACTTTATTCCAAAGTTATAAGTAGGACCTCGAAGGAAGAGGAGCAAGAGAAAGGATCCAAAAAGTCGAAATTTCTGAGAGAGGAAGCAGGAGAAAGCTATCTCCCTGCGTTCTAGGTGAACGTTGCGTTCAAATTGGACCTCTCGACGCATTCAAAAGGAAAGCCATAAGAGTTATTTGATAGGCTGCACCTTGCGTTAGCTGTCAACCTTGCGTTCAAGGAGCAAGGTTGTGTCCAACTGAGCTGCCAGAAAAGAAAAACAGCTACCTTGCGGTTTAGAGTCTCAAGCCTAGCGTTCAAGGAGCTCGGGAAAGCAAAATTTGAAGGAAAAAGAGAAAATTCCTTAAGTGTTTTTGTGAGTGACACTTTTCTTTCATTGAAAACGAAATTTATTGAAAATGTTTAGTTCGGTTTTCTTATGAGATATGGCTTTGAGATGAACTGTTTTCATGAAAAGCATGATGTTTGATTATATTGTTTATAAGGCATGTTTTATCTGATTTCTATAAGATGTTGAAAGGCATGTTTCGAGATGTTGTTTATCAAGAAATATTTTGTTTTCCATGAAAGGTTTCATATGAACTACTTATGTGAAATGTTGGTTTCTAAAATGTTTTAGAGGAGGCTCAATGCTAACAAGGCATGTGAGTTTCCCTGGGACCCAATACTGATGGACTCGAAAAAGCTACTTGGGCAACTCGCTTATAAAATGTTTGAGAGGAGGCTCAATGCTTAGGGACATTGAGAAGCCATGTGAGTTTCCCCGGGACCCAGTATTGAGGGACATGGAGAATGGGCAACCCGCCATATTCCTATGTGCACATAGAAGTTGATATTGCTGGTGCGTTGAGCCTTGCTCCGCATCGAGCCATTGTTTTCAACATTGAGAGCATTGAGTTTTGCTCCGCCTCAACCAGGGTTGTTTTCGACGTTGAGAGCGTTGAGTTTTGCTCCGCCTCAACTAAGGTTGTTTTCGACATTAGGTGCGTTGAATTTTGCTCCGCCCTGACTAAGAAAAAATTTTAAAACCAAAGAAGACTTGATGCGTTATAGACTATTTTGGAAACGATGTTTTAAATGTGAATTCATGTGATTTGATTAAGTGGTTGTAAAGTATGATATTTCAGAACTGATAATTCGGATCCATATTTACGTATATGGTGTTATAATAATTGTAACATGCCTATTTTCGAACAAAAGATAAATTTTACAAAACAAGTCACTCACGGGGCTTCTAGCTCACGCTTTCCCATGTTTTTTTCTGTTTTCCAGGTAGCGAGCGAGTTCGAGATACTTTGCCTACGCAAGAACCTCGTTTGGGTCGACTATAGTATTAGTGGTTGGACAGTGAACCTTACAGATGAGTCAAGGTTGCTGTCTTCACATCTCCTCTCGTGTCAAAGGGAGGAATAATCCGGGAGGGGGTGTGACATAAGTAATCCATCATCTAGTCATTCTTAAGGGCTGACATCATCTTGATTTAGGGTGTTTGAGTTTGAGATCTAACTAACAACCTTGTTGACGAACAAGAACTTTAGATCTTGAATAACAAAGTTATAAGTGCAACATTAAAAAAAAAAAAAACAAAAAAAAACAATTTTTATTTCATGCATTCAAGCAGTTAATGGTCATTCTTAATTTTCAGCCAATTCAATTGATAATCTACACAATTTCACCACTATTCACAAAGTCACAGGACATGGAAAAGTCTGATCAATCCTAAACAAAATCACTACAAAACAATCAAATCAATATCCACCAATTTCATCTTTCTTCAATTGCTTTGTTGTGTAACTTTTAAACCTACCTAAGTATTAAAAAAAAAAAAATTTAAGACAAAAACAATGTAGAAACAATTACAATTTAAAATTCTAAACATATTATAATGGACTCCAAAGAATACAAAAAAGTCTTTACTCAAGACCTCAAAAACAACTCAGTATAAAGGTAAATTATTAAAATCTCTGAGTAGTGGAGAACGATAAACAACGAAGAAAATTAATGTTGGGACTGGTGTCCTAAATCTCTTAAGGTTTTCGTAGTTTGTAATCTTTATAAATGCAAATTATTTATTCAATAAAATAATGAGTTATTTTATTTGTTTTTTTTCATTAACTCAATCCAATAAATTAAGATCCGTGGTTATTTTATGTAAACTTAAACATGTAGTTAACAGACAAGGTTGGATCATGTTTAAGTCATAACAAAAAGGTCTGTAGTATAGGAATAAGGTTGGGCGCCTTATCCTAGTGACACTACGGATATGACCCACTTTGTAATTGTTACAAAAGTTGTAAAATGTTACAAGCGAATTGATCCTTATTGTTCATATGGAGACATATGAGTGAGGGTATCCTATATAAAGAGTTTGTGAAAGATTGGGTCGCGAAATGTTTAATTTCTCTTTTTAACACCGTTACTTGAAGAAATTGATATTTCCTAGGTTGACCATAGGTGACTTGGCCTTAATCTCGAGTAAGATATGAATTCATGTTTATAAGGACAATCCTTTGATTTGTATGGGTGAGAGTGGCCAAATCACTAACTCAAGAAACCTACCATTTTGGGGATTTGTCTGAGTGGGGAGCTAGTAACATATTTTTACAAGATGTAGTTCATTCCTTCCCGTCTTTAGAGTAAGTAGATAAATTGCTCCTGATAACTTGTAGAAATATAAGTTATTATAGTCATTATTTGATTTAATTAGAGTAACTTTGGAGTTAAACGCATGATTTTGGTAGTTAAATGATGAAAAATGTATCAACATGAGTTGGCACTACTTACAAAAAGAAAAATGCCTGAAAAATGATAAGCTTCTGTTCCTAACGCAGGGTTAAGAAGAAAAGTAGGAACAACCAAGTACGAAGAGTTGAAGCTGCGGCGAGAACATGCGTCGAGCCTATGCAGTGAGGTCATGTGTTGAAAACCATGCATCGAAGAATAAACTCAAGCATGCTCAAGCAGTTGTCATGTCATTACGAAAAAGAGTAGCAACCTATCAAGATCATGGCAGAACAAATAGGCTGACAAATCTGAAAAGTCTATGCAGCATGGGTGAAATTTAATGCAAAGGTGTCAGATCATCATGATATCAACCTTTTAACGCCTATAAATAGCCCAAAAGCTTCTTAAAGAAAGGGGGAGACGAGTTCAAGAGGCGAAAGCTCTACACTATTTCTCCTTCACCATAACCAGCGTCCATTTCGAGCTCTTCTGAGAGAAGGATTCTGAGCATTTTCAGAGTCATCTCCTAGTGAGTGAGAACATTCACCTTATGGAATTTATGTATCAGATAGCGACCATCTCAAGCCTCCATGAAGCAAGACGTTGCCAGTAGCGGCTTGACGCCCTTCATTTCTATTTTATTTTCATTTTTCTCCTTCTTGCTTATATTTTGTTAACGACATTCGAGAGAATGACTTATTCGCTTAATATGAGTTTGATTGACTATTCTCTTCCATCTATCTTTATTCTGAACAGCTTACACCATGCTTGAATGAATGAGTTGATGTTAAGAGTTAGTTTTCTTGAGCAATTCTGAGTATATTACATCTTGATTAATGCATTAGCTTGCATGACTTTGTCTGACAAACACAAGTAGTAAGCATAACTATCGAGCTTGAGAGAGTGGATAGTTAATCTTTAGCATTTATTAAGACTATATGAGTTTCAGAGATGTAGTTCATCTTTTGCCAACGCAAACTTACTATGCGTCTTAGAAATAAGATTAATGTGGCGTCGAAACATCGAGAGATGGATTCATAATTGCAGTTTGTAGGTATGAAGTTGTACTCAGAAGGTTTGGGTAACAACTAACGCTTGCATTAATTCCTATCGCATGGTTCTATTCATTCTCAACGCATGCAATCTGATACTAAATGATATATGACTAACCATCACCGCATCCACCTCATTATTAGTAGTAGGAAATTCTTTTTGTTCTTAATGTATAGTTTTACACAACAAACAATTGCATATATTACATGTATAGTTCATCGCATAGTCAGGTTTATAATCTCAACGCCTAGTTATCACAAATCCCTGCGTTCGACCCTGGACTCACCAGGATACCTATAAATACTTATACTTGGGTCTTTATAGGAAAACTTGCAAATCATGAGCACATTTAGAGTAATTCTCGACGCATCCATGTACAGAAATGTTAAAATCTATTTTGTGCAACAAGCTAAGAAACAACTTAATTCAAATAAGAAATAGCTACGAACAAGTTTTTGGCGCCGTTGCCGGGGATTTGAATTGATAATTTAGGTCTTGATATTATCTCTTGATTTATGCAGAAAATCTCAATCTTGGGCTGTACTGAGCGTTTAGCCGGAGACGTATCTGACAGTTTATGAACAAAGAGCAGCTTGTGTTCATTTCTGACCCTGAGATCGAGAGAACCTTTCAGAAAAGAAATAAGACATTTCAAAGGCGGCGACAACTTTACAGAGAGAAAAAGATGCAAAATCAAGCAAACAACGCCAACCAGCCTTTGAGGGCTAACAATGAGGCTGACAGACGAGAAGAAGCAGTAAACTATGCGTTAGCCCAAGCACAACTTCAAGCTCAGCAGATTGATCAACAAACTCATCCCATCTTATTGGCACATGATCGAAATCATCCAATCAGGGATTATGCGTCGCCCATCTTGTATAATTTTTCACCTGGAATTATGCGACCGGAGTCCCAAGGATCAAGATTTGAAATGAAGCCAGTCATGCTTCAAATGCTGCAAACAGCAGGACAGTTTGGGGGATCACCTGGTGAGGACCCTCATGCTCACCTAAAGAGCTTCATTGAAATCTGCAACACTTTCACTATCCCAAACATAAGTGCAGATGACATTTTATTAACGCTGTTCCCATTCTCCCCTAGAGATGAGGCGAGACAGTGGACATATTCCTTGGAACCAGGCGAGATCACCACCTGGAACCAAATGATAGAGAAGTTCATGAAAAAGTTTTTCCCACCAACGGAGAATGCTTGAAGAAGAAGAGACATCGCCAATTTCCAACAAAAAGACAGAGAAACCCTGAGCGATGCTTGGGCAAGATTCAAGAGGTTGGTGAGAAATTGCCCACATAAATTTCCCCGACTGTGTTCAAATGGAGATATTCTATGATGGATTGACCGAGGCCTCTCAGACCGCTGCAAATGTTGCCGCAGCAGGAGGATTGCTGGATAAGACTTATACTGAGGCCAAGGAAATTCTCGACAGAATATCAAGAAATCACGAGGATTGGGAGGACCATGGATATAGCCGATCTGGCCGCAGGCAAAACCATGCGTCAGGAGCACCTGAGCATAATAGTGTTGCTGCATTGCAAGCTCAAATCACCGCCATGACTAACCTGTTACAGACTATGGCCCTGAATCAGTCGAATACAGGAGGCGGCGGCCAAGTGAATGCAGTAAATCAAATGAACGCTGCAGGATGCATGGAATGCGGGGAGCCGCATGCGTATGAAGTACGCCCACAGAACCCTCAGTCAGTGTGTTTTATACGTAACAACCCTTATTCCAATACCCACAACCCTGGCTGGAGGAATCATTCGAATTTCTCATGGGGTGGTAATCGCCAGCCTGAGCAGCAAGGTGCCCCGATGCACGAAAGAGGAGGATCATCTGGATTCTCCCATGGACATCAGAGGCAAAATTCACATCAGTCAGCGCCTGGTCCATCATCATCCATGGAAGCTCTTCTAAAGGAATATATGCAGAAGAATGACACCTTGTTACAAACCCAGGCGTCATCCATCCGGAATTTAGAGCTTCAAATTGGCCAGATCGCCGGAGAATTAAAGACGCGGCAAAAAGGTTCTCTTCCGAGCAACACCGAAGCCCCACGCGGTACGGCAGTTCAGGGAAAGAACAGTGTCAAGCTGTGACACTGCGGAGTGGAAGAATAATGAATGAACTTCCCCACACAGAGAACTCTCAACCAACAATTCATCATTCCAACCTCACAACTAAATTCGACCAATCAACGCAACAAAAACAAGCTGACATGCAAAGAAGTTCATCAGGAAAAGACGCATCAACAAGCATGTCAGCCGAGCTGCAAACGCCTCCTTATCCTCAACAGCTAAGAAGGAAGAAAAACAATGAGAGGCAGTTCCAACGCTTCCTAGATATACTCAAACAATTGCACATCAACATCCCGCTTGTGGAAGCATTGGAACAAATGCCTACCTATGCTAAATTCTTCAAGAACATACTGTCTAAAAAGAGAGGAATGGGTGAACATGAGACCATAGCTCTAACGCAGGAGTGCAATGACACGGTCTATGAACACGTCCCCACAAAGATGAAAGACCCAGGGAGCCTCACCATTCCTTGTTCTATTGGAGGAATTCACATAGGAAAAGCGTTGTGTGATCTAGGGGCTAGCATTAACCTTATGCCCCTGTCAGTATTCAACAAGTTGGGGATCGCATCACAGCCAACAACAGTTACTCTACAATTGGCGGATCGATCCGTGGTGTATCCTGAAGGAAGGATTGAGGATGTGTTAGTAAAGGTCGGCAAGTTTATTCTCCCCGCAGACTTCATTATTCTGGATTATGAAGCAGATGAGGACATCCCAATCATACTTGGACGCCCGTTTCTGTCAACGGGTCGTACGCTCATTGACGTCAACAAGGGGAAAATTATCATGAGAGTTAATGATCAGGAAGTGATATTCAATGTCTTTAAGGCGTTGGAATATCTAGGGGAACAGGAAACTTGCCAGAACTTCGACGCCATACCAACGCATGAAAGGTGGCTTGAAGAAAATGATGAGTCCCATGAAAGGTGGCTTGAAGAAAATGATGAAACTATCGCAAATCTGGACGCGCAGCAGCCTGAACAATGCTGTACTTTGGTCCATTCTGCTTTTGAAACCTTGACTTCCAATCGAATCAACCAACAAACAAAACCATCTCTGGAAGAAGCGCCAGAAATCGAGTTAAAAGTGTTTCCAGCTCACCTCAAGTATGCTTACTTAGGAGAAGGTAACTCTCTTCCAATTATTATTTCAGCTGCTTTAACCCCTAGTCAAGAATCAGCATTGTTATTCATTCTGAAAAAGCACATCTGAGCTGTCGGATGGACGTTGGCTGATATCAAGGGAATCAGCCCCACATACTGTATGCATAAAATTCGTCTAAAAGAAGGAAAAGACGGATCTATCGAGGCCCAAAGACGGCTCAATCCAGCAATGAAAGATGTTGTCAAGAAAGAAGTGCTTAAATGGTTGGACGCAGGCATCATCTTCCCCATTTCTGATAGTAAGTGGGTAAGTCCTGTCCAGTGTGTTCCCAAAAAGGGAGGTATGACTGTAGTCCCAAATAAGAATAACGAATTGATCCCCACCCGCACTGTCACAGGGTGGAGAATTTGCATGGACTACAGGAAGCTCAAAGCGGCCACGAAGAAGGATCATTTCTCGTTACCCTTCATTGACCAAATGTTAGATAGACTTGCGGGAAATGAATTCTTCTGCTTCTTGGATGGCTATTCAGGCTACAACCAGATCATGATTGCCCCAGAAGACCAGGAGAAGACCACATTTACATGTCCTTATGGTACATTTGCATTTCGACGCATGCCATTTGGACTATGTAACGCCCCAGACACCTTTCAAAGGTGTATGATGACAATCTTCTCTGAATTTCTAGAAGAGTCTGTGGAGATATTCATGGATGATTTTTCGGTCTTCGGAAATTTGTTTGAAGCATGTTTAGCCAATTTGGAGAAAGTACTGAAAAGATGCGAGGACACCAACCTAGTGCTTACTTGGGAAAAATGTCACTTCATGGTAACTGAAGGAATTGTCCTCGGTCACAAGATATTCAAGAAGGGCCTGGAAGTTGATCAGACCAAAATTGAAGTCGTAGAAAAGCTCCCACAACCTACAAACATAAAAGCGCTTTGCAGCTTCTTGGGACATGCAGGCTTTTATAGGAGGTTCATCAAGGACTTCTCAAAAATTGCACACCCTTTAAGCTTATTGCTGGAGCAGAATCAACCCTACATTTTTAATGAAGAATGTCTCAAGGCATTCGAGACGCTGAAAGCAGCACTGGTGTCAGCACCAATTTTAATTGCTCCAGATTGGTCGCAGCCATTCGAACTAATGTGCGATGCCAGCGACTATGCAATGGGCGCTGCGTTAGTTCAACGCAGAGACAGAATGCTGCAACCAATAGCCTATGCCAGCAAAACTTTCAATGCAGCCCAAGCGAATTATACCACTACAGAGAAAGAGTTGTTAGCAGTAGTGTTCGCTATTGAGAAATTCAGAGCATATCTTCTAGGGTCAAAAGTCATCATCCATACTGACCATTCAGCTATTCGATACTTGATGACTAAAAAAGATGCCAAGCTGAGGCTCATCCGATGGGTTCTGCTTCTTCAAGAGTTTGACGCTGAAATAATTGATCGTAAAGGTACAGAGAACAAAGTAGCAGATCATCTCTCCATACTCGAAAATATGGAACATGATCATAAATAGTTGGACGTCAACGCAAGCTTTCCAGATGAACCTGTATTGAAAGTCACCGAGTCCGCATCGTGGTATGCAGACATTATCAACTTCTTAGTGTGCAAGCAATTTCCCGAAGACTTCAACGCACAGCAGAAGAAGAAGTTGATGCATGATGCGAAGTTCTATTATTGGGACGAACCCCAACTCTACAAAAGGGAGCCGGATCACATCTTCAGACTCTGCGTCCCAGAGACTTCATATCAACGCATCCTCTCTCATGTCATGACTCCCCCTATGAAGGACATTTTGGAGGACAGCGAACTGCAGCCAAGGTCCTACAAAGCGGATACTTCTGGCCAACTCTTTTCAGAGATGCCAAGGACTATGCGATCAGATGCGATAGATGTCAACGCATCGGAAATATTTCGAGTCGGAACAAAATGCCACTTACCTCTATCTTATAAGTTGAACTCTTTGACGTTTGGGGTATTGATTTTATGGGCCCATTTCCGCCATCAAACGGCCACAACTATATATTGGTAGCTGTGGATTATGTATCAAAATGGGTCGAAGAAATCTCATGCGCTAAGAATGACGCGACAACAGTCTCAAGTTTTCTTCAGAAGAATATATTCACGAGATTTGGAATGCTGAGAGCCCTTATTAGCGATGAAGGTACGCATTTCATTAACAAAATCATTTCCAACTTGCTAATAAAATACAATGTGCAGCATAGGGTGGCAACTGCATACCACCCGCAGACAAATGGACAAGCAGAAATTTCCAATAGAGAATTGAAAACTATTTTAGAAAAGGTAGTTAACTCTTCTCGAAAAGACTGGGCGTCCAAATTAAACGAGGCGTTATGGGCATATCGTACAGCATTCAAAAAGCCTATCGGGATATCACCGTACACGCTGGTCTTTGGAAAGGCCTGCCATCTACCGTTGGAGTTGGAACATAAAGCATTGTGGGCTGCCAAGAGATTGAACATGGACCTAAAAGCAGCTGGAGAAGCGCGTCAGCTTCAATTGAATGAACTGGAGGAATGGAGACTGCAGGCCTATGAGAACGCAAAGATATACAAGGAACGAACAAAGCGTTGGCATGATCAACGCATCAGTAAGAAATCTTTGCATATAGGTCAAAAGGTCCTCCTTTTTAACTCTAGACTGCGTTTATTTCCAGGAAAATTAAAAACAAGATGGTCTGGTCCCTTCGTGATCAAGGAACTCTTTCCTCATGGTGCCATAGAGCTGATGAATGAAGACGGCACCAACGCATTCAAAGTTAATGGTCAACGCGTGAAACCATATTATGGAGATGGCTTGGAACGCGACAAAGTAACCGTTGACCTAGCAAAGATCGAATGAGGAAAATATGGACGCGCCCTGTGTTGGCAACGAACTCTCATATTCCAAGGACGCGCCTTAACTCTTTGTATATTACCACATTGTTTTATCTGATTTTTATTTTTATTCATCTCTAATCTATTTTGAGTTACTTTATTTTTATTTTTTATTTTATTATTTTTTTTTTGGTTGATTTGAAAAATTTTGTTTGGCGCTATCTATTATATTGCTTTGAGTGAACTGAACTCAATTTCAAGGCGTCAACATCGAAAACGATACGATACGATTAACTCGACGCCTAGAGGGGAATCTGAAGCGATTCTGTCAAATCGCTCAGATCAAGAATTCAAAAAGGCTGACGGCGCTTAAGTCGGCTGATATCGACGGATGTCAGACCATTTAATGCGGCTATGATGCCCCCTAACGCATCAAGCCGATAACCCACGCGCTCCGCCTTCTAAACCCTATATAAAGCCCTCTTCACCCCTTTTCTAGGTTACGCTTCCATACCTCAGTTTTCAAATTACCGGCGCGAATTCCGGCGATTTTCGTTTCCAGATTCACCCATTTTTCTCTCTTTTCACCGATATCATCTCTCTTTTCACCGATACCATCTCCATGGCTTCCCAACGACCTGTTTCCTCCAAAAGCCCTAAACCTATGGCCTCATCCTCGAGGCAGGGTAGTCGGAATCCGTCCACTACCTCCACCACACCTGAACCCCTCACCATCGTTCGCCTCAACAGTCCTGAGTTGGAGGCGACATCATCCCCATCTCCGCCACGCTCCAGGGACCTGTCTGAAGCTCAAATGGTGGGAAGGAATGACAAATCCACCGTCTTCAGAGATATCCTAGACTCCATCGATGAAGAAGATGATGACTGGTTGGACGGGTTGGTCGACCAGAGGATGAAGAATGAACCGCGTGGGTCATTCCCTGCGGTAAGTGATCTTGAGGAATCAAACTTCGATGACAGACCTATCAGAAAGGTAATAGCGGCGGTGGAACAGAAGAAATCCGCCAAAGAAAAGCAGATCAGGCCAATAAGGGCCAGGGAAGAAGCCGAGGAAGATGTTCCGCCGCTAAGAAGGAAAAGTAAGAAAGTAAAGGACACGGGGACATCCGAGGCTGTCGTATCTCCAGTCGCCACATCATCTGTTGGCTAGCAGCAAAAGCGGCAGAGAAGTCTAAAAAGCTGAAAGACGACATCCAAAAGATGAAAGAAAGGACGGAGTCATTTCTCGCTGCCAAGAAGAAAAGAAAAGAGGAAATCGCGGCTAGTGAGCAAGCTGTCGCAAAGGCCGCCAGAAGAGCCGAGTTTCTCCGTCGCATTGCAGAGATTGCGACAGAATTAGAAGTAGAAGTGGAAGTGAGTGATGCGGAGAGGCCACCCAAAGCTGAACGCATCAAGAAAAATATAAAAAAAAAATAAAGGAGGAAAAGAAGAAAGAAAAGGAGGTCGAGATCACCAAAGCAAAGCGACCAGAGAAAAAGAAGACCGAGGTGCCTAAGGCACTTGGAGTTGTCATACGGGATTCGGATGCAAGCAGCGCAAAGAGAATGTCTGCTAGTCCCATCAGAAGGAATGAGAAAGGAAAAGAAAAAGTGGTTGAGGAACCAAAGAAGGAGGCGCCAAAGAGCCGAAAGAAGCAATTCAGTGGGCTCTACACCGAAGTGGGATTTTTCCCAGAGCCAATAGAGTTGCCCACCTTTATCATACAAGGAGTCGACGCATTGGGTTGGAGGCAATTGTGTGAAAGTGGCCAGGTCATCCAACCCACCATCGTGGAGACATTTTACGAAGGAACAATTCACCGAAGAGCACACTTGGTCAAAGTAGAAGATGAGGTAATTTCCTTCGAGCCTCAAGAGATTAATGCGTTGTTTGATCTGCCCAACATCGCGACGGCGGAAGGAAACAGAATAATGTCGACGCCTACAGACGCCGAAATAAATGACGCCCTCTCAATCATCGCCAAACTGGGGTCAGAGTGGAACACTTCCCCAAAGGGTATTCAGTCATTGGCGCCTAACTGCTTAATCGCTGAGGCCAACCTGTGGCTCTATTTCATCAAGCGGTCGCTGCTCCCCACAGCGCATGACGCCTCAATTTCAAGGGACCGCGCCATGATCATTTATTGCATCATGCGGCGAATTCAGCTGGACGTGGGACGCATCATTGCCCCACAGATTCGGGGGCTATTCTTCAAGCCAAGGGGTCAGCTATTCTTCCCTTTTCTTGTGACAAGACTGTGCGCCAACGCACATTTCATGGAGGATGCGCCAGTTAGAGCAGTAAACGGAGTCCTTTCAGCGCAGAGTTTGAGACGGATATTAAAGGACTCACCGCATCTACTTGACGCGGCCAACCCAAAGAAGAGGCCACCAACGTCACAAGAACCATCATCCCCCCAACCTCAACCCAAGAAGAGGAAGACGGTCAAAAAGCATTCTGAGATTCAGGCGTCGAGCTCACAACCTAGTGAAGCTGAAGAAACTGTTCAACTCAACGCCTACTCCCAAGCCTTGACCATTTACACTCCTCCCATCCATCCAATCCCTGAGGAGCCCTCTTCCCCACCAACTCCCCCTTCTTCTTCCCCTAAAATCCAAAATGAACAACTCCACCCCCTACCACCCAACGCGGCCTTCCTTTGCCTCTTCCACTCCCTATCACAGACTTAAACGAAGAAACAAAGGAAGTGTCGCCGCCTTCTCCCCCCCATCTGAAGTTAACCCTCTCCCCGCCTCAATCAATCACCATTCGAGAGGCAACTCCACCACCACCACCACACTTTAGCCGACCTTGACTCTGGATCCTGAGGAGTCAATGCCCTTTCAATTCTCACCGCCTCGCCATGAACCTCAAGCTTCCAATCTTCCAACTCCAACTACCGAACCTTCTGCCCACCCAACATCTCAACCACAGGCAGAAGCAACTACCAGCACGCATCATCAAGAAGAACCATACCACTTGCGGCACGCCTCTGCTCCGCTGCCGTTTGTTGATTTAAACTTGGATGATCTGCTGAGGTACTTGGATGATGGGATCCTTCACCCCATCATGGGAGACCTGGATGAACTTCGGCGCAAGGAGATGGAAAGTCTCCAACGGCAAGAAGAGTTGGCTCAACAAGTTTCACAATTGGGTCAACAAGTGACTCAGATGGCGCAGCAACAATCGGAGCTTCAGAGTTTTGTTCAACGCCAAGCTCGGCGTCAGGATGAACAATTCAGCACTTTGATAAATTATATCTATGAAGTGTTCGTCCAACGCATCCCAGCACCAGTTATTCCTCCATCCCTTCAGCAACCCCTCTCGTTTGACGATCCAAATCCTCCCTCTGCAGACAACAATGACAACGCCCCGGGGAGAACTTAACTTTTGAGGTGTTCTGTGGGACTCTTCCTCTACTTTTCTTATTTTTTTTGTATATTCATTTTAATTCTTTTGTAAATAGTACAACGCATAATACATTTACATCAATACAATATTCAATTCATGAATCTCTTTGTTCTATTTTGTTTGTGCTTTCAATTATTTCTTGCTTTATTATTTTCTCCGCCCTGTTTTTGTTTCTGCATCCACCCTCCATGATGATAACTATGCACTTCACCTGTGGACTTATTGAAATAAGAGGATTGACTCACAAAGCCTTAGGATATTACACTTGGTAAATTACTTCTAAGAGTTAGTATGCGTTGCAAGCTTTGTCTCAAGCCTCTTTTACAAAAATTTTTCTAAGGCAATCTCTTAACTCGATTTCAGCAATAAGGACCTTGCTGCCTTCAAATTTGGGGGTAAGAATAATTTGAGCCATGCGTTCAACGCATAATAATAATAGAATAATAATAAAAATATTTCTTTGGATAAACAACTCCGCTGACAACGCATAAAATTAGCCTGTTAAGAGTTGAGTTGAGAATGGCTCTTTTAACACCCCATAATCAAAGGTGAGAGTCCAAGATCAGCGCAAAGTAAATAAATGGTACCACTATCGATGCAACCAAAAAGGAACGCGATAAGTACCAAGTTGTGAAAGGGTATTTGCTCGATGTTGGTTGCCTCCATGCACCCCATCGTTGGTATGTCAAAACGAAGGTAGATAGCCCGGATCAACGCAAGTCCATTTTCTCTTTCAAAAAAAAAAAAAAAATCTACAGGAATGAATAAACTCCAAGGCACATTACTAAAACGAGGGCATCAGATTGGCTGGAAATGAGTAAGGGTATTTTTGAGGAATAAGCTTGCCGCATCTAAAAATTAGAAGTACTTTCAAAGCGTCGATTGAAAAGAAATTTGGTAGGGTTATCTGATTGTTGATATAGTCAAGGAATAGAAGGCATGTTGAGAGAGTGCGCTTTTACTTAGATTGACGGTAGAAAGTAATAAATCTTCAAATAAATGTTCGAGGACAAACATTAACTCAAATTTGGGGGTGTGATAACTTGTAGAAATACAAGTTAGTATAGTCATTATTTGATTTAATTAGAGTAACTTTGGAGTTAAACGCATGATTTTGGTAGTTAAATGATGAAAAATGTATCAACATGAGTTGGCACTACTTGCAAAAAGAAAAATGCCTGAAAAATGATAAGCTTCTGTTCCTAACACAGGGTTAAGAAGAAAAGAAGTGGGAACCAAGTACGAAGAGTTGAAGCTGCTGCGAGAACATGCGTCGAGCCTATGCGGTGAGGTCATGCGTTGAAGACCATGCGTCGAAGAAGAAACTCAAGCATGCTCAAGCAGCTGTCATGTCATTACGAAAAAGAGTAGCAACCTATCAAGATCATGGCAGAACAAATAGGCTGACAAATCTGAAAAGTCTATGCAGCATGGGTGAAATTTAATGCAAAGGTGTCAGATTATCATGATATCAACATTTTGACGCCTATAAATAGCCCAAAAGCTTCTTAAAATAAAGGAGGAGGAGACGAATTCAAGAGGCGAAAGCTCTGCACTATTTCTCCCTCACCATAACCAGCCTCCATTTCGAGCTCTTCTGAGAGAATGATTCTGAGCATTTTCAGAGTCATCTCCCAGTTATGGAATTTATGTATCAGATAGCGACCATCTCAAGCCTCCATGAAGCAAGACGTTGCCAGTGGCGGCTTGACGCCTTTCATTTCTGTTTTATTTTCATTTTTCTCCTTCTTGCTTATATTTTGTTAATGACATTCGAGAGAATGACTTATTCGCTTAATATGAGTTTGATTGACTATTATCTTCCATCTATCTTTATACTGAACACCTTACACCATGCTTGAATAAATGAGTTGATGTTAAGAGTTAGTTTTCTTGAGCAATTCTGAGCATATTACATCTTGATTAATGCATATCTTTAGCTTGCATGACTTTGTCTGACAAACACAAGTAGTAAGCATAACTATCGAGCTTGAGAGAGTGGATAGTTAATCTTTAGCATTTATTAAGACTAGATGAGTTTCAGAGATGTAGTTCATCTTTTGCCAACGCAAACTTACCATGCGTCTTAGAAATAAGATTAATGTGGCGTCGAAACATCGAGAGATGGATTCACAATTGCAGTTTGTAGGTATGCAGTTATACTCAGAAGGTTTAGGTAACAACTAACTCTTGCATTAACTCCTATTGCATGGTTCCATTCATTCTCAATGCATGCAATCTAATACTAAATGACATATGACTAACCATCACCGCATCCACCTCATTATTAGTAGTAGGAAATTCTTTTTATTCTTAATGTATAGTTTTACACAACAAACAATTTTATATATTACATGTATAGTTCACCGCGTAGTCAGGCTTATAATCTCAGCGCCTAGTTATCACAAATCCCTGCGTTCGACCTTGGACTTACCAGGATACCTATAAATACTTATACTTGGGTCTTTATAGGAAAACTTGCAAATCATGAGCACATTTAGAGTAATTATCGACACATCCATCTACAGAAATGTTAAAATCTATTTTGTGCAACAAGCTAAGAAACAACTTAATTCAAATAAGAAATAGCTGCGAACAACAAGCAAAGTTTAGGTTGCGAGTGTTTTGATAACACTTGAAATGTGCTATTTTAGTACCTCTAATCTCGCTCATTTATGATATTTAATGTGCTTAAAAATTTATATTGTAGGATATCGAGCATGGGAAGCCACTAGAACAATTTTGATGTATTTTGAGCTTAAATGAGGGAATTAGCAAGCAACATGTGGCGAATGCGCGAGGAGGTCAACAGGCACCCTTACATGTTATTTTCCCCTTTAGTTGGCCTAAATTGGATAAAGTGATCATGAATAGATATTTTAACTAATTAAAGTGTGTTTTTGGTGATTTGAGTTGTTTAAATGAATTTTGCATCTCTGCGTGATGTGCCCACATAAAAAAACCCTAAAATTTCATAAATGCGCCAAGTTGTTCGTGGTTGCTATTTCTTAGGTCAAGAATCGTTATTTAGCGCAAAAAATGCTAGCTAAATGCTCAATACCCTATTTTCGGCCATCCTTCAACCAATCTGGGACTATATATAGGATTGGAAGCTCCCTATTTCAATATAGATAACTTCCAAGGATAAATCTCACCAACACATCCTAGAACTCTTCAATAATGAAAGTTCCTCTGGAAAACCTTAGGTCTATGTCATCCCTACCTTGTGAGAATGTAATTAAAGAGAGGATTCGTCCTTGAGAAAGGAGAATCCAACCTAGGGTTTTTGAGGGGGAGAGATTGCTCCAATAAGTCCCTTTATTTGTATTTTCTAGCAGTTGTTTAGCATTTCTCTTGCACTTTTAAATACTTTTATTCTTTGAACTTTTTTTTTTTTTTTTTTTTTTAATCATTTCATTCGTTTTTTCTTTACCATGAGCTAAAATCTCTAAAGGATTCAATCATGTGGATACTCTAAGATTATTTTATGGCTTGAGCACATGTTTACTCATCATATCATTTTGACTTGTACACTTAATTTAATATACTAGTGGAGTCTTAATGTTGAGAAGGTTAGGACACAAATTGATTTCACAAAGGAATATAGGACTGAAAGCCTAGAGATATGATTTTCATGCATGCTTATAGATAAGATACCATAGAAATATGATTAGCTACTTAGGCTCCTAAAGGACCTTAATATAAGACCGAATAGGAGAAGTTTTCTATCATGTTAAATCACGATTGGTATGAAGTGGCTGCATAGCTCAAAGACATAACACTCTTTTGAGTTGAGACTCTCTGCGTTTATCAACTATTGTTATCATTTAGCATTCAAACCAACCATCACTTATTTAAACTTGGTTACTTTTGGTTATGTTGTTTGCATTTGTCTTAAGAAGTCTAAATTAATTCTAGTTTCGTGAGATACGATACTTGGAATACTCCCAAGTTCTTACTTAATTGATAAGGTATACTTGCACTTAGACCACTATTATATATATTTTTATCATCCATATACATTCGATCAATCAAGTTTTTGGCCCCGTTTCCAAGAACTAGTGCTATTTAATGCGACCACATTTACTCTATCTTCAAGATCTTAAATTTACTTAACAAACGCAAGATCTTCAAGATCTTCCTATGCGCTCACTCTTTTTGCTCCCAATGCTTTCGTCTATGCTCTTGTCTCCTACGATGTTAGGTTCTTTCTATTTCAGGATCAGGCTAAAAAAAGGTAACGCCTTCTTCTCATGCACCAACTTTCTGTTGTAAAACAAACAACAAACAAAAAGTTAGATTTTTCCTTGAGATAGAGTAAATGTGGCCACATTAAATAGCATTATAAAAAAAAATAATAATAATAACACTAAATTTTCACTAGTTCCCAGAAACCGCGCCAAAAACTTGATTGATCGAATGTATATGGATGATAAAAATATATATAATAGTGGTTTAAGTGCAAGTATACCTTATCAATTAAGTAAGAACTTGGGAGTATTCCAAGTATCGTATCTCACGAAATTAGAATTAATTTAGACTTCTTAAGACAAATGCAAACAACATAACCAAAAGTAATCAAGTCTAAATAAGTGATGGTTGGTTTGAGTGCTAAATGATAACAATAGTTGATAAATGCAGAGATACAATCTAGTCTCAACTCAAAAGAGTGTTATGTCTTTGAGCTATACCGCCACATCATACCAACAGTGATTTAACATGATAGAAAACTTCTCCTATTCGATCTTATATTAAGGTCCTTTAGGAGCCTAAGTAGCTAATCATATATTTCTATGGTATCTTATCAATAAGCATACATGACACTCATATCTCTAGGCTTAAGTCCTATATTCCTTTGTGAAATCAATTTGTGTCTTAACCTTCTCAACATTAAGACTCCACTAGTATATTAAATTAAGTGTACAAGTCAAAATGATATGATGAGTAAACATATGCTCAAGCCATAAAATAATCTTAGAGTATCCACATAATTGAATCCTTTAGAGATTTTAGCTCATGATAAAGAAAAAACAATTGAATTTCATTAATTCAAAAGTCATGATTACAAAAAAAAAAATGTTCAAAGAATAGAAGAACTTAAAAGTGCAAGAGAAGTGCTAAACAATGGCTAGAAAATACAAATAAAGGGACTCCTTGGAGCAATCTCTCCCCCTCAAAGACTCTCTAGGTCGGATTCTCCTTTCTCAAGGATGAATCCTCTCTTTAATTACATTCTCACAGGGTAGGGATGACCTAGACCTAAGGTTCTTCAGAGGAACTTTCGTTATTGAAGAGTTCTAGGATGTGTTGGTGAGATTTATCCTTGGAAGTGATCTATGTTGAAATAAGGAGTTTCCAATCCTTTATATAGCCCCAAATTGGTTGAAGGATGGCTGAAAATAGGGTCTTGGGCATTTAGCTAGCATTTTCAGCGCTAAATAACGATTGTTGACCTAAGAAATAGCAACTACGAACGATAGGGCTTCTCGATGAGGCCGCCCTCCTAAGACGGGCAGATATATAAAATCAGTCGTTGAATTGCAAGAAATTCCAAGTTTAATTATTGAAATTTCATATTGATGTTTTGATAGATTCTTAAGTTTTCAAAGTACATTTTTCATGTTCTATTTAATAGTATTTAATAAGATATGAAACTTGGAAAACTACTTAGAAAAATTACCAAATACCAAAATTGTAAGTTTAATAACTTATTAAACATAACATTGCATTCAAGAGTGTGTTACTAGGCATATTTGTATAAGTGTTACGTGTTCAATTATAAATTGTAATCTGAATAAAAAAAAGTCACAAAAGAAAAAATGACGGCTTAATTGATAAAGAACAATGATTGAGGGGTTGAAAGTTGAAATCATATAGCTGTCTTAAGCTAAATAAATAAAATTAAATTTTTTTTTTTTATTGAAAAAAAGCCGGAAATTGACCGTTTGTTTCTTACGTATGGCTTTCCGAATCCGGGCATGACTTTGTCGGCTGAGCCGATGGGACCCCAAACAAACCTCACTTCGTCGGCATCTAATCAACATCTTTCCTATTTTAATTTCTCCCCTTTTTTTTTTAATTATTTAATTTTACACCCTCCTTCTTTTATATGTTATAAGGTCTATTTGGATTCACTCGAGAACAAAAATATTTTTTAAAGTTTTCATTTTTATTTAAAATTTTTGACAAAAGTCGTATAAAATACGCTTCAAAATTTATTTTGAATAATCGACAAACACTCCAGGCTTTTTCAAAATTACTTATTTTTTAAATTAAACACTTGAAAATGTATTTCAAACATACCCAATATCATTTTTGTTTCTAAACTTCAAAAAAGTAATACTATAGTCTTTAAACTTTAATTTGTAATAATGTTGTCCATATCGTAAAATTACAAATAAGATTTAATGAAATTTATTATGCATGCAAATTAATAAACTCATTAAATGTCAAGTTTGTTTATGAATTATAAATGCTAAATATTTTACATAATCAAAATCAACAATTAAGTTTAATGAGATATCTTTCACAATAGAGACAAAATTATTACAAATTTATGAAAGTACATAAATCAAAATTTACACAAATTTTAAAGTATAGAGATTAGATTGTTACATGTAAAAGTTAAAAAAGCTAAATAAATTATTATGAATTTGAAATTACAAGGATTAAATCATTACTTCTATGAAAATTTTAGACCAAACGTGGGTTTTGATTTTTAACCTAAATGAAACAAATGTTGAAAATAATCCATATCAAGTTGTACTTGATTGCATCTTCCAACCAAAAAACTCAAAATTATTTTTCTTGAGATTGCCTAAGGCAAGGCCCTAAAGTCCATAGGGCAACGGGAGGATGCATAAAGGAGCGTGCATCTCAAAAGAGAAATATCAATATACACCTTGGAGTTTGGGCCAACTAGGCGGAGGTGGTTCGTGTATGCCAATTAGAAAATAACCGAGTTAGATCTAGATTGGTACCTTGCAACCTCAAGTGCCAAAAATGCGTCTTGACACCATCAGGTCGGTTAATATATACCAATTAGTCTATTCTACTTGTGTATTGATTGTTTCAAACATTTTTTTGCTATAAATTATGAGGACATAATAACATATTATATTTCTTGTATGAAAATTATTACTATTATTTAGTCATTTCCGATAAAAGTTAATTGTAAGGAACTAATTCTAAGTTTATTAAAAGTATAGCGGCTAGCTAAAGCGAGCATAACTCAATTGACATGAAAATGTACTAGTAGTCCGAAGTTTATGGTTCGAATTCTTCGACTCCTAATTATACTAAAAAAAAATCATGAGACTAAATTAAACAAAATTTAAAGTATAGAGATCAAAAATTGTATTTTAACTTTTAAAGACTATGAAATCTCTTTCTTCCCACGTAACATCCTTGATGTCTGACTGAGTTGCAAAAGACTAAGTGAAATTTATAATTCACATAAATAACTTTTTTTATATAAATAAGAATTGATTAGGACTTGTCTGAGGAAAAAAAAAGGTTGAGCTTTGGGAACACAAAATTTTAAGATAAAAAAGGAAGTGACTATGAACAAGAAAGGTTCATACAGAAAAGCAAAAGGATTTGTTGGAATATTGGAAATAAAAAGGTATAATGGCCCGCTACATTATCATGTTTTTTAAAAGTTAAGTTTGTTACTTATTCCCATTTTATTTTTCCTCTGTTATTTTACCTTTTTCCAATTCTAAACACATAATTGCTACAAATGTATGTCCCCTCCAATATTTTGTTCCACGTTTTACTATATACATGTCAGAAATGTTTATATCATCACAATAAAATTTAATAGTTTGAAAAAGAAAAATACTAAGATTAGTTTAAAATTTGAAATTTATCGATCCTCCTACTAATTCTACCTCTTTTAAAGGATATTTGATACTTAATTAAGTAGGTCGTTTCATTTATTGCATTTTTGGTATGTTCCCAAGAAGTGAAACAAAACTGTAGACTATCTAGCCTGTCGTTGTTATTTTAAATTGTCGCTTGTATAGTTTTCATGTTTTTCAGTTATAGTTGGTGTCAAATTATATTTTGGACACTTTTCTTTCTGTTAGTAAAAAAAAATAAAATGAAATAAGTTAACAAACACAATATAATATCATTTTAAATTTTAGCTTAAAAACTTTAAAAGTGAACTTAGAATAAACTCCCCCACCCAAGACAAAGAAAAATTTGTCTAGTATGCATCAATCTTTTATCTATTTTAGTTTAATACACTGTTTTATGTACAGTTTAAAAAGAAAAAAAAAAAAGTTTAGAATTTAGTTTGCAATGTAGATCACAGACATGAAAAGATTTATTGTACTTTTGTGTCAACTTGGGTAAATGGGATTTGATATTATGTTAATCCATTTTCACTATTAAAAATATTTCATATCGCTTTATCCTTTATTTGCATGTGTTAGGCGTGAAGGGGCGAGAGTATCAAATGGAATCAGCATCACTTCTTTAATAAATTTTTTTGGAGAATTATTGAACCCTTTTGCAGAACAATATCGAGAACATTATTATTAATTATACTTTCTTTTTTAAATGAAATATATATATATATATATATATATATATATGTTTGGATTATAATGTTGTCACACTACACTAAATAAAGGCTTCTGCGAGAATTTATTCTATATATCATTATTTAATTTCAGTTGATTTGTGTATGTTAAACGTTATGTTTTTCTAAAAAAAGGTGCGTGTTTTACATATGTGTAACTTTTGGTGGATTAGACTCAGGTTTTTAAAAGAAAGTAAACTCTTAATCACAATATTATTATTCAACTTTGGTTTTTCTTTGTCCTTTTATGGAAAGTTAATTTACATAGAATAAGTAGACATTTTGGGATTCAATAACTTGTCGTGGAGTGGATATACTCGAATTATTGAACTCTTAATCGGAAATTTGTGTGCCTTTATTAATTATATGTTTAAATTTACTATTTAAAGTTTAATAACCCATACAGTTAATGATTATAGAAGAATTTTGAGGTTGACTACTAAAAGTACAATGTATTGTTATGGAAGATCAATTTTTCTATATTTATTATTAACTATTTGGATAATCGTTTATTTTATTCTATTACAAATGCATCGAATTGCAAGAAGAAGACAACTTCACAACCTAAGATCGAGGCACTAACAAAACACAAACACAATCAAAGGCACACAATAATCAAAAGGACCTCACAACCAAATAAATTAAAAGAAACAAGAACAAAATAGAAAAAAGGCATGCACAACTCAAGGAAATAAATCCCAAGGAGGATAACTAGCTTGAATCTCCTTAATGAAGGCCCGAGCCACTGTAGACAAGAAAGAAATGCCTCAAACCGCATGACCTATCTAACTAGTTGAAGAGGGAGCAAGGATAGACTCAATGAATACAAAGATTACGCTTATGCTAAATATGATAGATAATAGCACACCAAGCAACTCTCCAGACTTTACACCTTAACCAATCACCCACACTAAAGAGACATATCCAAATGAGTTATGTATCTCAATGAGCGATTTTGTGGGAGCAAGCACTCCCCCCCCCCCC
>QLSR01000206.1:351390-378985 GCA_031780015.1 Citrullus colocynthis
CCCCCCCCCCCCCCCCAAAAAAAAAAAAAAAAAAGAAAAAAAAAGAAATTGGCTAAAAATGCTATAGAAAATAAATGGTCCCTAGTCTCCACTACACGAGTGCACAAAACACATACACTAGGAACATTAAAACACCACTTGCTAATATGATCACGCATCTATAATTGATTCCAAGTGGCATGTCAAAGAATGAAAGAATATCCGAGAATATTACTTCCAAATCAGAGAAGGTTAGACCAAACCACCTTGATTGGCTTGGCCACAAGGAATACCAAGCACTAGTGATAGAAAACACTCCCGAGCGACAAATGAGTCAAGTCATATATCATCCTCCTTATCCACTTCAACCACAACTGATATACTTGGCCGAAGAGATGAATAAGCTCACTAGACTCTAGAATTAGAAGATTAATCTCAAATCCTGTCAATGCGGAGGAACGCACCAACATTAGCATGACAAAAGCTATTCACACATCCAAAAACCAACTATAGTTTTAAATTGCAGCAGGATAAGATCTTTTCTAAACCACCATAGCTTGATTTGTGTAATCATTTTATATTTCATTGATTTCTATAAAATGTAATAAAATTCAACATCCACATATGTAATTAATATGGGTTTAAAATTATATGTCAAATAGTGTTGATTTAACATGTCAAGAGTTTGAATAGTAACCCTAACATTTCCTATAAATGTTCAAAATCTTAAGAAGTAAATTATTACTCATCTTCTTTTCTTGATGGGTAGGGCTAAATAGGGGTCCCATGAGGGAAGCCCACAGTGACTGGATCAATTATTCGTTCAATAGAAAAAGAAAGGCGAATCTACTACACCTTTTAGGAAATTTCCTTCAACCCCTCTTTTCTTTAAATAAATTAAAACGAAATTAGTATATTGACGTATTCAAAAATCGATTCAACTACAATTACATTTCTATACAAATTTAAAAACAAAAATTAGGCACAAAAATATAATGCCTTTGTCTAAACAATTATATTTTATATTTTATTATTAAAAAAAAAATTCAATTTTAATATCTTAGTCCTTAAATTTTTAGTAGATGTTTTTTTAAAAAATAAAATCAGTATTTTCATTTTTTTTCTTACTTAAAAGCTATTATTATTTTTAACCAAATTGGAGAAAATTAAATATTTAAAACTATATAGATGAAAGTTGAAAACCCTTAAAATAATATTTTAATATAAAAATAATTCTGGAGAGAGAGAAAGAGAGTCAAAAGATTGTCAAATTAATAATTAGAGATGCAAAAAAATAAATAATAAATAAATAAAAAGTAGAATGTGAGAGAGCCGCAAATCTTGAAAATAAAAAACAAAAAGGAGAAGTGAGAATCGGGGTGGCATCTTTCCACTCTTGGGAAACTGAGCTTGTCTGATTGAAACATCAAGGAAACCGGCAATAGCCAGTTTACCAGTCATCCCTATTTTCCATCACCTGAGAGGCACGTGCACTCACCTGACACTGCCGACATTTACTGTTTACTCACTTTCCTCTTCACTCTTTCCCCGTCTGTCTCTCTCCGTCTGTATCTCTCTGTAAACCCCACCACCGCCACCTCCGCCGCTACTCAGTGGGAATGACACCAATTGAAAACTAGAGCCACCCCAGCACTGCACCGGCGCCACCGCCGCGAAGGTTTCCTCGATGAGCCCCATTCCAATCTCATCCACGTGCACTTTTTTATGACCATGTCAACCCCAATGCGTCCCCCATTTATTTTAGCATTATTTTTACCTTTCATTTTTCCGAAACTAAATACATTCATTCAATGTGTTCACATACTTAGATTTTGTTTCTCTTTTTATAATTGTTAACGAAAACGAGAAAACTGTAGATTTGTAATATTTTAGTTTTTTTTTTTTTCCTTTTCTGTCATTTTTAATAAGAGAATTGCAAAATCTATGTTTAATTTAATTAAAAATAAAATAATTATTTGCTTCGTTGGTTAACTATTTAATTCTTTTTTTTTTTGAAATTAAGTTTGGAAACATTACTTTCATTTCCAATTTTTTCCTTTATCATCTACTTTTTACTAATAGTTTAAAAATCAAGTTAGTTTTCCAAAACAAAAAAATATCCTTTAAAAACTTGTTTTTGTTTTTTTCAATTTTTCTTAAATTCAACTATTGTACTTTAAGGATTATACAAATTATTGTAAAAAATGGGAGGAAATTGGCTTAATTTTTAAAAACCAAAACAAAAAATGAAATAGTTACTAAACAGGTTTTAGTTTTTAAAATTTGGAATAGTTTTTAATTTATCTTTTCTCGAAAAATTGGAATTCATAACTAAATGCAAAAGAAAAAAGAGTTCAAAACATTTATTTTGAGTTTTCAAAACTTGGCTTAGATGTAGATAATACCCTTAAACGATTGAAATAACAAATCAAAAAAATCTTAGATATATAAGCAATATTTATAAACTTAATTTTCAAAACTAAAAATAAAAATTCAAATAATTATTAAATGAAGCTTTAAAAAGTAGTTTTTTTTCTTTTGGTATTTGCATGGCTATAGATTCACATGTTTTCTTTTGAAAATTATAGTAAACACATGCTTTGAAAACAAGCATTATTTCCAGAAATAAAAAAAAATTAAGACTTGGTTTGATAATCGTTTGATTTTTAGCTTTTAGTTGTTGAAAATTAAGCCTATAAACAACATTTTTACATTATAAAAAAAAAAAATCTTCTATATTATTAGCTACTTTTATTAATGTTTTAAAAAAATTAAGCTAAAGTTTGAAAATTTTATTTTTAAGATTTGACTAAGAATTTAATCATTTTGCTTAAACAAGATACAAGTCACCGTATGAAATTAACAAAAAAAATATGTTTAATTTAAAAAAAAAAAAAAAACAAAACATAAAAAATTAAATAATCTCTGAACAATAATACTGGACTAATTTAGAAGGAACATAACTCGTAATTTCTTGACACATAAAACACAAATTACCTTGAAACAGGTTACTTAGACTAACATGATGATGAGATTTTTTTTTTTTTTTTTTAAATTGGATTGAATTGAGTTGGCAATTAATATACACATATATGTATATGAACACACACAGAGGGGAATATTTATCCCAACAATGGAATAAAAATTTATAAGGTAATACCACAATAATCTATACAAAATGATGGCATAGAGAGGCAATGTTTGTGACATTTTTGGCATACCATATAGGAGTTTAATTAAATGCACGCACATATAAAAATTCATTTAGACAGGCTTCACTAAAGGAAGTGAGTTGGTCATATATGACCAAAGTGGAAAGGTGAAATTTGTCTCTTTCTCTCACTGGTTCTAGAAAGAGAGAATTGTACAACTTTATGGTCACAGGCAGCTTTGTGATATTGTTGTGTATTATTAATCAATTGATTGTCTCATGCACCAATTATTGAGTATAGCTTTAATTAGGGGATTACGTGAATTAAAAAATAATAAACAAGAAAAACATATGTGTTAATTAAATGTCAAATCATGATGATTGGAAAAAATTGGGTGACAGAGCATTGGACATAGTCCATACATTTCATGCCAACTAAAGTACAATATGATACAAATGATTAAATTTATTTCTTTTTCTTTTTTTGCTCTTTCAAAGTAAGGTTTAATTTCTCTTCCATTTTCTTCTGCTTTATATATATATACATATATATATATGGGAAATTTGCTGTTTTAATAAATAGTGTTTTTTCAGAGATAACATGTTTATAGAAAAGAGTTTGGTAATTAGTATTTATCAATGATTCATTAGTTGATGAGATTATACTTGAAGGTAAAATTAAGAAATTGTTATTCTTATTAATCTCTATTTTTTTTTCTTTTTCCTCATTTGATACAAAGAATTTAAATCTCTTTCATTGAATGTTTTGAAGTGTTTTGTTAGGAAAATCATCTTCTCTTTAATTTTATTTTTTTATATGCTATATGGGACTTCTTTGCTTTATTAGCAAATGGAAATTCAATGGATGAGTATCAGTTTTCTTTTAGATACATTATATAATTCTTTTAAAAGATAAACTACTCCTTATATTCATGCATTATGCTTCAATGTAGCTGTTTTTTCTATCTATTTTATTTTAGTTTCTCAAATTTTAAATTTTATATCTTAAACTTCATTGGATAACTATTTGATTTTTAATTTTTAAATTTAAAAATTAAGCTTATTTCCTATCAATTTCTTTCCATGGTTTTGAATTTTTCATATTTCTTAAATAAAAAGATTGGATTCTTAGTCAAATTCTAAATTTCAAAAACTTTTTTTAGTTTTCAAATCTTCACTTTATTTTTTAAAATATGGATGGAAAGTAGATAACAAGTGAAGAAATTTATAGGTAGTAAAGATGTTTAATTATAAGCTTAATTTTTAAAAATTAAAAACCAAAAACATTTACCAAATAAGCCTTACCACCTAAATTTTGGTTTTTTTTTTTTTTTCTTCTCCTTCTTCTTCTTCATTTTTCAAAAAAGGGTAATACGCCTTGTTGTTTTAGTACAATATATAGTGGAAGAATTGTTAACTTAATAAACATCTCTCATTAGATAATGAACAAAAAGAAAATGTCTATATCAGTTTCCTATTAAAATAATTTATGAATGATTCATCAAAAATTAAAATAGGTTTGCGTGCTAAGATGTATCAAATGCTAAAAAGAATTATTTAAAAATTCAAAACAAAAATAAAATAAACGGAAGAGTATAGAGATAAAATTATAATTTAAATTTTCTCAATATATATATAATTCAAATTAACATCTTTTTAATGTTTATGTTGTAGAATTTAAATTAGTTCTGCTTTCGAGAAGATTAAAATAATTGATAAAAGAATTTAGAGTGTTGAAATATTATTTTTATCATGAACTTTGGTATTCATTCTATTTTATTCTCTGTTTTTCAAAAATATTTAAATTTAATCTATGTTTTTCGAAAAATCTTAAAATTTGTTTTTATAGTTAATTTGAAGCTAATTTTTATCTAACATAGATAATAATAATAATAATTTACATTAAAAAAATGTAGAATGGAAATATGTTTTCAAGATATATAGAGAGAAAATTTATTAGAAATTAAAAAAAAAAAAAGTAACAATTGATTTGCTATAAAAACTAATTTAAGATTTATTTAATAAAATAAAGACTAAATCGATAAAATATATAAAAGTGCATACTAAAATAGAAATGTTAAAATATAGGGACATAACCAATGATAAGGTAATGGTGGTGAAATCATGGTTAATAAATGTGTAAATCATTGTAATGACTAAAAATTACACAATAAATCACACCCAATTTCTTAGATATTGGTTTAATGAATCTTCCATAAAGATTCAAATCCTTCCTTTTTTTTAGATATTGTTGCACTAAAAGATAATGAAAGAAAAATATTCATTTAAACTTTGGGGATGTGTATCCATTTAGAACTTCAATTTAGTAAGTATATGAATTTCATTATTTTTTAAATAAAATAGTGATTGCATTGTTAAGATGATGTAAGCAATATTTATAGATGTACAAAATAATGTTAGGTTGCACAACTTTTATGGCTTTCTTTTACGTTAAAAGAATGTTTGTGTTCGGACTATATATTACCACAATCATTACAGCTAAAAAAAAAAAAAAAATTAACAAAAAAATTAAAGTTAAAAAAAAAAAAATTAACAAAAAAATTAAAGTTAAAAAAAAAAAAATTAACAAAAAAATTAAAGTTAAAAAAAAAAAAAAAATTGAGATTTTATGATACTTAGTAACTACTTTTTATAACAGTTATTTTTCGTTATTGAATCATATATCAAGATAAGAGTATAAATGACATTTTTTAAATTATTATAGTTAACTTTTTTAATGACAATATATTACTGTCAATAAATAAACCATTATTGATAATTATAAATTGTCATTGTCAAGTGTGTTGTTTGTCATTGTCAAGTGTATTGTTTGTTATACGTTGTCAAGTGTATTGTTATAATTTATCATTGTTAATAACAGCTGACTTAAGATTTTGAAATTTGTATACACTGTTATAGGCACAAAAGATTTCACATACACATGCATGCACAAGCACACACACACAGTGTTTGTGAGTGCATCGACATTCACAAATGTGTCAATTTTATTGAAGAAGAATACACAGTATTTATGAGTGCATTGACATTCACAAGTGTGTCAATTTTATTGAAGAAGAATACACAGTATTTATGAGTGCATTGACATTCACAAGTGTGTCAATTTTATTGAAGATGATTGTGAAGACTTACTCAAGACCGTGCTGGTCTATTCTACTACATCATAAGAAGCGATTCTAAAGCTTAGGGGGAGCCTAAAAGTCTTAAGAGAGAGTCTCACACTTACGGGAAACCTAAGTGATTATTTAAGGAGTTAAGCTATTTGAGTGTCACTTGCATTTGTGGTGTCATTACAAATAATTACAATGTTGTAATTTCTTGATATTATATTAGTGAATTTATCTTTCTTAGGCACACTGCCCCCAGACATAGATGGTATTTACACCGAACTGGGGTTTACCAATCTCTATGTTCTTTTGTTGCTTTGTCTTTCTACATTTATCGTTAAAGTTCTTTACATTTCTGTGGCATCACGTCTAACAAGAGCTATTGTATGTTAGATAACCTTTATTTCATTAACATTTTGACATTGTCACAAAAACGTTAATAATGTTACTTTTTATTGTTAATATTGAGGGAATTACAAATAACAGAGGAAAATTGAAATAAATATTGAGAAACAAACGTGTAAACAATTAAATAAGGCGCACATATCTCACTCTCTTTGAGGAGATTGCACCCTTTACGATGTGTATTGTAGTTCTTATGTATCAACCGCACTGATATAACAGATATTCGCTAACCTATTGTCTCCATAATACAATAATCCAACTGAAACATTGTATAACTCTACTCTATAAAAAAGTTGAGCTCAAAACTGTACAATTAAGAACACCCCTCTTTTGATCAATTACACTTAATCGAGCAAATGAGAGAAAATAAGAGAGAAAAATGATATTGAGTAGTTGTTGTTATGGTGATTTGAGAATAAGGTAAATGAGGTATTTACTATAATTTTAAATCTAAAAAATTTAATACACAATTTTTAAATTCTCTTATATACGTTTATTTCACTAATTTGATGTAAAACAACACAAAAGTTACCATCTCATTCAAAAATTAAAACTTCTAAAATTAATAGTAAATATTAAAATGTAACAACAGTTAAGAATACTTTGACCCTGACAATTTTTTTATTTTTTTATTTGGAAAAAGAAACAATGTCAACAAAATCAAAGAAACTATGACACCTATTCACTGTCACATAAGTGCATATTATGAGACTCTTACATTACCAATTAAATACATCTCATGCTTATTTGTTAAATGTCAAAGATATTAATGAAATAATTTTTTTTTTTTTGAAATCTGACATTACACATACAATATTTCATCATCAACTAATCCTACTTTAACATAAAAACAACACAAACATAATGATAATAATAATAAAAAAAAAAGACTTTCATACATAATGATAAAATTGATATTGTTTTTAAATAAACTAATAACCAAACTTGATTTAAAAATAATATATAAATAAATACTGCAACAAAGTGTATAACATTGCAACATATGTTTAACGCAACAAAAGATGGATTATCTTAACTTCTCAAAAGAAACAAAAAGATAATACGGGTTTAGAATTTTGAAAAACTTTTTTTTTTTTTTTAATTTTTGGTCTATTTTTTATTTTACTTATTTATACAATATATCATTATTGATTAAATATAAATACTAAATTAATTAGTTCATTTATAATTATCAATAATAAATAGAAAAATTATTTTAAATGACAAAACTGTTAAAAATATTTATACATAATAGCAAAATATCACCATCTATCTGCAATAGATCACGAGAAACTACTATCTATGTCTATTATGATACGATAGACACAGATAATAGTCAATTACAGTATATCGCAGATAGACAGTAAAATTTTGTTATATTTAATAATATTTTGGTTTATTTTTCTATATTCGAAAACATCCCGAATAAGTATATAATTAATATGGTAATGTTGGAATGTAAAAAGTTTTTTTCCCACTTAAAATAGTTCAATTTTTACTTTAATTATAATTAATATTGTAATTTTAAAAGTTGTAGAATTAAAAAAGTTTTTGTAACTCTCATCTTCAACTTTTATAAAAATGGTGTTTTCTTTAACATTTTTCACTAACACTACACTTCAGTTTCATTCTTTCTCCATTGTTTCTCTCAAATCATTTCTCTTAAAATATTTTTAATTTTCAAAGCATCTCAAAATGTTGGTGTTATATTTAAGTTGCAAGAGATACATGTGTTAGATCAAGACCTCAGATTCTAATTTTTTTTTTTTTAAATGAATGGATTATAGGCTTTGCTACTTAACTTTACAATTTCACTTTGATGAAGTTGAATATTAGTGTTCGTCTAACAAGTGAATTTTCTTTTTTATATTGTTCTTTTAGAATTAGGTGTATTGTTATTTTACTCAAAATGTTTATTGAAAAACAAAAGTTTATTGCTTATGTTACTTTTGCTGAGTAAAAAATTTATGTAACCCTACTTTACAAAATTTTTATCAATTATAAATAACATATTAATCAATTAAATTAATTATTAAAAAAAACTTAGAATAAATGCTAAAAAGTTGAATGCAACAAAGTTTTGTGCATTACAATGTGAAATCCAAGTTAATATACTAATTATATATTTACTAAGTTTGAAAAGTTTATTGTGTGGGGGGGGGAGGTTTGTTTAAAAAGAAGGTAATTTGAAAAGTTAAAGGTAGACAAAAACGTCATTTTAGAAACAAATTCCTCAATATAATTTCAAAATAAAAAAACAAGAAATACCTACATTTTTTTAATTGAAACATTTAAAACTATAAAATGTAATATAATTTTCCGAAAGAGAGTGGTAAGAAATAATTAATGAAATTTTAATACATTTATAGAGGTGGTTTTTTTAATAATACATTTATAGAAGTGAAATGAATGGATTATGAAAACTATATTTCTACATAAATTATTCTAAAATTACAATGTTTCTAAATATATTTAGTCATAAAAAATAAAAAATTTAGAATTTCAAAAGTTCCATAATTTTTTTCATTAATTTCAATTTTAAATANTGTTCTCTTCTAATTACATTGTTTAAGTTTTTCCTGTTTCGTTCCTTCCTTTTTAAGCATAAAGCTTATTTGACTAAAATGTTGAGTGCTAACTTATAATTACACTTTTATTTTTTAAATTTATTTAACTACTTAAATTTTATTATTAATTGTAATTAGATGTAAGAAAATGGGAAAGAGGAAGAATATAAAATTCAAAGTTTTCTGAATTAATTTATAAAACAATTATAAATTTTATATATTACATTTGAAATTCCAATTTTTAAAAAATTTATTTATTTGAAATTTTTAAGAGCTAATTTTGAAGTAATAATAGTGGGATCACTATCTAATTAATTATATTATTGAATAATTATGTGAAAGTTAGAATTTGAAAAGTTAAAACATAGTATAAATTTATTACAAGTTTAACTCTTCATTTTTATATAAATGAAATTTAAGAGTATTGATTTATTTTTAATTATAGTCAATAATGAAATATCTAAATTTTGGAATCTCAATAGTTTGTTACTCTTTATCTCCTATAATTAAATGTCAATTTTACACTCATTTTTCAGCAAAACCTCAAATATTTCCAGTAGAGTAGATTTGTTTTTTTTATTTATTTAATAATTTTCTTGATTTTCCATATTACTTTTGGTTGGAATGATTACATTTTCTTATAAATATTTTAAATCAGATTATAATAATAAATATAAAAATATTATTATTATAAAAGTAATCAACATATCCTTATAATTTTTTTAATTTTAAATTGTAATATATGGTCACTCTTTAAATTTTCCTTCAACAGCCCAAACTAATATCTTTTATTGTTTAAATTTTTTTTATTGAATATACATATTCAAAAAATAAATAAATAATTTATTTGGATTAAAAAAAATATAAATGTGTAAAGTACGTATTAAACTACTAGTCTTTAGAAAAATGGAAAGAGAACAACGCAAAAAAAAAAAAAAAAAAAAAAACCTCAAATTCCTTTTATGATGAGATATATATATTTACAAGTTTTTGTTTTCCATTTTTCAATTTAAAGAAAACTTTAACAGTCCATGAACCACCTACTCATCATAAATGTAGAAAGTTGATGGATTGGAAGATGACATTAATGGGTTTTAAAATGCAGGTACTTTGTATTATTAATTATATCATTTAGTGTAATTGTTGGCTATAGTATATAGGCTATGTTATTAGATTTGTGAAATTTTTGTCCTATTGTTATAGGATATAGATACCACTCAAATTAATTAATTATCATGTCAACATTTTTAATAATTATATAAGTGACGTTCAATAATATCAAAAAGAATTTATGAAAAAAAAAAGAAAATTTTGTATTAAAACACAGTACTATAGAAATACTAGAAATTTTCTCGTATATAATTATTATTTTGAAAATTTTTCTATGAATTTGTGGTGACTAATTCTTATGGGTTGTTATTTTGATATGTTTTTAAAATGAGATGAAATCTATTACTCTTCAAAGAAATATTTATAAAGACAATATTATAATGTGAAGTAGGGAGGAGGTACCCCTAGTTTCATTAAGATTTTGTCCTATCGAGAAAGTTCATGAGCAATCCTTTCGATTTCCTTTTACTAACTGCCACTGCTTTCAGCTAATTAATTTAGTTTGCATTAACAACAGCTATAATTAAAAGTTAAATCTCTTTCTTGTTCCGTCAACTTAATTCTGGCCCCACGCCCAAGCCCAAATATCTCTTCTTTATCAATACATGTCAAAATTATATATTTATTCAAAATGGGTAATTTATAATGACTTGTGTAAGAAAATAATGAAATTCATGTCCCTCCATGTTTTCAAATATAGAAAGTTCAAATATTTACAAAAATAGAAAAATAAACTTCGATCGACTTCTATCTTTGGGTAATAGACCGTAATAAACTTCTATCATTTAGTGAATATAAATTTTTATTGGAAATAGGTAATGAAAATAGCGTTAAATTACAAATTTGGTTTAAAATCTTTAAATTTGTGTCTACTTAACATTTGAACTTTAGAAAGTATTTTAGTACAAAACTTTTAAGATTTACAGATTAATTATCTAATAGATGGTTAAGCTTTTATATATATATATATATATATATATCATGTGGGGTGGGGATATTAAATCTCTGAACTTGAGGTTAAGGATGCTAATATAAGTTTATATGCTAGTTGAGACCTGTTATGGTTAAGATTAAAAGCTTGAGAACCTATTAGATACAAAATAAAAATTAGTTTAGAGAACTATTTGACATTTTTTAAAGTTTAAACCCTAAGACATATACTTGATAGTTCAACGAGGCAATACAAGAAAAAAAAATTTGTTACATTCACATTCAATCCTAGATCAAAATTTGAGTGACATTGAAAATTAAAAGGTATAACAAATAAGGTAGAAAAATTTGAAATCAATTTTGTTATTAATGACAAAACTTGTTGAAATATAATACATAAAAGAAGTCAATATACAAACTTCAGAACTCAAGACTAAACAACTATGTGCTCCAAACACAAATTTTCTAAACTAAGACCAAACAACTGTACATTGCAAACACAAATTATTTAACTCATAGCTAAACTAGTTATTAACTTTCCAAACTAAACAAGTCCAATCTTAATAACTCAATTCAACACTCAAAACGCCTCCTAAATATGTAAGACAAACCCATTATGAAATCTTAATTTGCAATAAATTTTGATTTTTTTTTTTTTCACTTCATTTAATCGTTCTCCATATCATCTAAAGGTGTTTGAAGTAGAAAGTGAAGTTGTGAAGTGGTCACGAGATTTGTAATTAGCATAAGATATATATTTTCTTAATCATGGGTCATGAACTTGTTAGACCAAACACAAATAATAATAAAGTTTACAATTCTATTACTCCAATTTCTCGGGCCAAAACACGATAGGTGGGAAGGAAACTTAATATTGGAAAAGAAAATGAGATATATTATGTTAATTGTTTTTGTAAAGAAATGCATATATTATATTTAAGGTATATAAATCTGTAAGTAAAGAAATAATAAAGTAGATTTTAGTTGACAATCACAGCAAAGAAACAGAAGAGAGAGGTGGTTAATGAAAGCGCATATAGCGGCTGCTGAGAAGCACGTGCCATTGCCTTTGAAGTTTGATAATTGATGCGATGCGATGCAATCAAATTATTGGTTCACATATTACTACTACATTTCTTTTTTTTTTTTTTTTTTTTTTTTTAATTCAAATTCGAAAACACTCTCATTAGTACATGTGTCTTCTTCTTACACATTTTCTGATTTTAATTAATTCATCGTTATGCTCAATTTTTCTGGTTAATTTAATTAAATTAATTAAACTCAACACAACACAAAACCTTGCTAAATTAAAGAGAGAGAAAGGAAATCAGCTGGAATTTTCTTACCTAATGCCTTCACTTTTAAACTTTGCCCCTTTTTCCCAAATCCCAATTAATTTTGCTTTGGAAAATTAAGGTCAACTTTTCCTCCACATTTAAAGAACCTTAATTGGATTTGTTCCAACCTTAAGAACTGCTGCATTCTTTATTTCTTTATTACCTCATTCAAAGGGACTTGATTGGTTGTAAACAAATTGTTAAATAAACTATATACTAGGTTTCTTATACATTTTAATAACTACTGGATTTTGTTATATTATGATTTATGCTAACCATTTTGTTTAATTTTTATTCAGTTTTGTTTTATGTTTTTGAAAGCTATGCATGCTTCTTTTCCTCTGTTTTTTACATTTTTTAATCAAACATTTGAACTAAATTCTAATCAAATTCTAAAAAATACAAAACAAAATTTTAAAAACTAACTAACCTTTTCTAATTATCAAAATTTGGCTTCATTTTTAGTGGATTGCAAAACTTATAAGTAAAAATATTGTGTCTAAGTTTAATTTATAAAAAATAATAATAAAATCAAAATGGTTATTAAACAAGTGTTAGTTTATTGGATGTTAAATTTATTTTATTTTATTTTGCCTTGTATTCTCATCATTTGTTCGTTTATAATGATTTTCATCCTTTCTAAAAATATATATATATATATATATATATATATATATATATATATATATATATATATATAATTTTTTAATCTTCAAATTATATTTAAAAACAACAATAATAAACATAAAAAGTTAAAAGCTATTTTTAAAAGTAACTTTTAGATTTAGAGATATTGAAATACTGTTTATAATCTTTAATTTGTAAAACAAAAATCAAATAGTTATCAAGTATGACTTTACAAAATTGTAAATAATGTAGGTATATATATATATTAAAGAAAATATTTATCAAATTTCATTGATAATAGGAGAGTACAAAAGAAAAATGAGAGAAAAGCCTCCCAAATGTGATATATTTTAGTCGTGTTCAAATCAAGCAATTATTTAGAAGAAGTTTTTTTGGTTTAAAAATCTTGAGATTATTGTGAGTAGTAGTGAATATATGAAGTTGCACAATATCTCTTAGAAGTTATATACTCTTGAACTATCTGCAAAAGTGACCTAAAATTCTTTGAAAACCTTAAAAAAAAAAAAAAAAAAAAAAAATTATGGTTTGGTATGGAAGGTTTAAGTAAATATGAAAGGGATAGGGGGGGTTAAGTAGAAGGGCAGTAACCCCAAGAATGTGGGGTATCCCTAATTACTTGGCAAAAGCTCCCACATGCATTTAACAGCTAGCCTGGCTAAGTAATTATATGAGGCCATATTCTCCCAAAAAGGTGTGTTGATGGATTTTGACTTCAAATTATATTTTTGGTGTTTTATAAACATTATAATATATATATATATATATATTAATATGGGTTTTGGAAAGGGAGAAGAAGCCAATGGCAATGGGTCTTAAATCTCAGTGTCTGTTCACATTGATTGGAAAAAGTATGTTCTTGTCCTCCCAAAAAACAAAACAAAAACTTTCTTTTTTTCTATCCCAATGTTTTCATGCCCTTAATAATTTAGATAAAAACCACCTCATAATTTTTTTTGGAGTTTCGGAAAAAATACACCGGCCAAACTCGTTTATTTCACTTTAAGTGGGTTTTAAAATATAAATTTGAATTTAAGTTGTTATGTTAAAAGTAAAAAAAATAAAAAAAAAAACTTAAAAATTGAGTTTAAAATGTGATAAATTATAGTAGATCAAATCAAAGTTTCAAAAAAAAAAAAAAAAAAAAATTAGAGAGAGAACAACTTGAAATCAATTATTTAGGATATGAAATTAAGATAGAAATTTAAAAACGATGTACTACAACATGTTTGAGAGTGATTTTATAATGGTTAAAATTACTTTTTGTCATTTTCAAAATTATTAGGAAATATGATTTTAGTGATTCAAAACTAATATTAGTTATACAACAATTTTATCTAAGAGTGAAAATTTAATTTTAAAGTTTTTTTTTAAAAAAACAAATCTAAGTGATTAAAGGTGTGTTTCAAAGTAAACCTAACAAAAATAATTTTGACAATTTTGAAATCATTCTCAAACATACCCTATAAACTTTTTAGAAAAAATTAATATATACCCTAAAATAAATTTTGGGGAATGTATTGGTTACAAAAACTTAAAACAGATAATTGTATGCAATTCAAACCCAATATTTTTGTAATTGAATCAAAACTCTGTTCATTTCCATGATCGTTCTAGAAACATTTATTAACCTCTAAAATAATTCATTAATATGAAAGTTTGAATTCTTGTTTTTAGACTTTTATTGACTATTTTTTCCCTCGTGTATGTGTATTTATAGCCTTGCACATGTCGAGTCAACTTATAATTGAAATAATCTTTCATCAACATCAACAAAATATCGAAATCATATTTCCAAATTGCATTCAACTAAATTTTGCTGTTGTATCATAATTTCAACAAAATACAACAAACTTCGCAATCTTGACTTTATTCCAACGTAGCAAACTTATGGTCACACTATGAACTTTTACATTATGGTACCATACATTTTTTTGGTGGAGATTAAATTCATATATGTTAATTATTCAAACGTGTGAGTATTTTTGGGCATGTTAACAAAATAATATGTACATCTTATAAAGATACGATTTTCAAAAGAAAAAAAAAATGAGACATTTTTGTATATAAAAATGGATTTGATTGAAATAATAATTGAAAAAGAAGGATAGATTTTATTCTTGTGGTGGTTGAGGTAGTTGAGTTTGAATATCCATTAATTACGCCGTAGTACTATTTGTATTTCGGGCGTCTTCTTGTGTGGACTTCGTAGGTTTTATGCCATTTAGACTGTGACAATCATAATTTCAATAACTCACTATAATTTCAAATACTGAATTAATATTTAGTGAAAGTATATAAACTAAAATCGGACAATCGAAAGTATAATAATTCAAATTGAACAAACTTCAAAAAACTTTAAAATACATAGATTAAAATCATATTTTTACCGATTTATTATTATTATTTTAAATATTGATATGTCATTTTAAATTAAACTAATAATTAAAAAGATTATCTTCTCTCTCTCCTCACTCTATTCTCTTCGGAAAATGGTACTTTGTTTGTTCACATTATAATATTTTCTATCTAAATATTCTTTTAATGTTATTGGATCCCTCCTATTTTCGGAGAAAAGATTCATGTGATAACCTTAATGATAGTAGTACCTATACTATACTACGGCGTAGTATAGGAAAAATTTTCCACCTCTTTCTTTCCTTATTCTTCTTTAATTATTATTTTAAGTTTAAAATATCATATGAACATTTAAAATAATAATAATAAAATTTTTCTTAAAAACTCTACGACAATAATTTATATTTTAAAACTTTAGAAATCAAATACACATCATAAAAATTAAGGGATTAAAATGTTATTTTCTCATACTTCATAAATGCCTTCTTCTACTAATAATATAATTGGTAAAATTACAAACTTAATATTTAAATTTTGAGATTTGTGTGTAGTCCTTTCAACTTTTAAAATTATAAGTTTAGAATCCAAACCTTTTAATTATTTATGTAAAAAAGTCGACCTAAAAATAGGTTGAAAATTTAATGACCAAAATAGACTATTGAGGCCTACAAAATGTATTATTTGATTGGTTTGACAAAGTCAACTAAAAGTATAAAAATTTGCATTTGCAATAAAATATATTTACACCAAACTTACACTTACTAACTGAAGTGAGATTAAAATAGTGTTTAAATGAAATTTGAGATTAAATAAATGGAATTCACCGCCCATTAATATTATTAAAAGGTTTAGTACTTTTGGGGATGTGTAGTCAAAATGTATTATTATTATTGAACTGAGTTTAAACTTAAAAACTTTAATTGTATTTAAAATATTATAATTGAGATGTTGAAGTTGTCGTCATGTCGTTTTGCAGAAAATCCAACGCATTCCTAGGCGTCAAACCATGTGAAAACTCTGGTCATTAAATTTAAGCCTTTGGTTTATTTATTTTTTTATTTTTTTTAAAAAAATATATTATATTTTTGTTTATTTAAAAAAAAATGACTGGACAAATAAATGTTAAGAATGTAGTTAACAATTTGGTCCCGTAATTAGGGTTGGGAAAAGACTTAAGCTTCCATTTAACCCCAACAAGGTGGGTCATTAACATTAATTAATTAATTAATTAATTAAACTAATTTGAGAAGGAAAAAAAAAAAAAATCAGGCTTCTTTTTCTCTTGATTCTGATCAGATTTTGATGTGACATGTGTCCCCCAACTCTTAGAAGAATTACAACGACTTTTGACAATTAAATTCCATTTTCATTAAACAAAAAGTGGGAGAAAGTTTTTGTGAATCACAAAGTGGAATATTGCATTAATAAACCACCAAAAGTCAGTATTAAAAAAAAAAATATATGAAAATTGAAGGGCCAAAAATAGAGGAGCTATCAGCTGCTTAATTAGAGCACAAACAAAAAACAAACATTACACATACAAAACTAATACTCTCAAAAATGAAAAAGAAATAAAAATTATATGAACATAAGGCAATTCTGCCTCAAAACCCAAATCCTTACATTATTACCAAACATTACTCACTTATTAACAACTAAATGATGTATTTAGCTTGGAGGACCCTCTCTTAGATCCACAAAATCAATGGGTTTTCTTTCTTTAAAAAAAAAAAAAAAAAAAAAAACAGGGGATTTGAAATTTGGAGAAGAAAAATAGAAAATGTTTTGTTTTACAAGCAAAATTTATGGAGAAAGAGGAAGAAAAATCACACAAATGGGGGAAATGGGTTTTTAATTTTGCCATAAGAAAGCTTCGAAAGTTGAAGATGGAATTAAAGTGTCTGTATAATCCGCCATTAAAATCTGTTCTTTGAAGAATCCATAATCCTCTTGTACTTGGTGATCTGCATTATTGACTCTGTTATACCATGGGTAAGAATAAAGCCAGCCTTCCACTGAGTCCACGAATACGAACTCGTTTCCTAACTCGGCTGTTTCGTAACTCGTTCCTAAACTCGGGAGTTCCACGATTTCACTCAGTTCCTCCGGCGAGGATGGACACAAGGCGGAGGAGGAAGAGGAGGAGGAGGAGGAGGAAGAAAGTGAGGGAGTTGGGATTTCCATGGCGGCGGCTTTGGCGGCGGCGGCCTGAACGTCGCGGGGGGAGGAGGAGGCGGGGCGGGGGAAGTGATGGGCGAGTTCAGGGAAGTTGAGAATGGCGGCGGTGCCTTTAATGGTGAGGGCGGCGACGTCGTGAGCACGTGCGGCCATTTCGGGGGTGGAGAAAGTGCCGAGCCAGATCCGGCTTTTTTTTCGGGGTTCACGAATTTCGGAAACCCACTTTCCCCAAGCCCTCATTCGGACCCCACGGAAAACCGGGTGTTTACTATTGTTGTTGTTATTTTCTCTCGGCCGTTTCGCTCGTTTCCGGTTCGACTCGACCGCCGCCGAGGACGACGACGGGTGATGATCGGGAACCGTGGATAAACTTCCAGATGATGACGGCGACGGCGGCGGAGATGGGTTTAAAATTCTAGACTCAGTCTCCATTTTAGAAATGAAGGGTTGGAAAATTGTTTGATTTTAGAGAGAGAGAGAGAGAGAGAGAGAGAGAGAGACGTGGGGCAATGGAATTAGAAGTTAAGTCACCCCTACACGAATGGGTGTAAAGGGGTTTATATAAGAGAACTCATCAATGCCATTACTCACTGTTCATTTCTGATGCACTAAGATCGTAATACAAACGGATGTACACTAGTATTTCTCATCAGAAATTTCAATTATTATTGTTATTGTTTCTTTTTACGCAAAACAAATAATATTAATATTAATACTGATAATAATCTCTCTCTCTATCAGTCTCACCCACCACCCTCTTTCCCATCCCATCATTTAGTCTATCTTTCCTTTGTCTCTTACAAATAAAGATCTTCAATACTTTTTTTTTTTTTTTTTTTTTTTTTAAGAAAAATAAATAAAAATTTAAATGAGATAAATGGGGATATAATTGGGAGTCATAGAATGGGCAAGATAGATAATAATGTTAATATGTACGGTTGTTACAATGTTGAGAGTAAATAATAATAAATCTTTTTTTTTTTTTTTTTGGTTTAATTTCTATATATTGCGATAATTATATTGTTGTATCAGTTACCTCAAATAATAATTGAATATGTGTGGCTATATTGTTACTGTAAGGCAACTTTTTTGTTCAATGTTTGGAAAAGGAAAAAGAAAAAGAAAATGAAATTAGAGTTTTTACTGTGAAATAAGAGGACATATATATACCCAAAGATACTTTTGTACATACCTAGTTGTGTTTTATATTTTAGCTACATTTAGACATTTCAGTATTCAAGTATAGGTGCTTTTTTAACTTGTTTTTTTTTTTTTTTTTTTAGTGTATCAAGTTGAGCTTTGTTCAACGATAATTTACATAAATTACAAATTTAGTTTCTAAATTTTGAACGGTATGTGTCTCTTTGGTTCGCCTAATTATTTAAAATCACAAATCTAATTTTTCAGATTTTGATATTTTTTAAAATCCATAAATTTACCAATCATGAAATTGATAGTTTAGAGTCTTTGGTTAGACATAAAATTTAAATTTACATCTAATACATAAATTACTAATTTAAACTTTTGAATTTGTTTGGAACCAATTAGATACACAAAATTGAAAGTTCATGAACTTGTTAGACTAAAAAATTGAAAGTTTCGGAACTTATTAAACACTTTTGAAGGTTTAAAAATCAAATAGACACAAACTTCAAAGTTCAAAGACTAAATTGCAATTTAACCAAATATATATACATATAAGGTTTAACTACCATTTTGGTTCCGTTACTTTGAAGTTTGTTCAATTTTAGTCAATGTACTTTAAATTGTCCACTTTTAGTCGTCTAAATTCAATAAATCTTAAATCTAGTCATTCAAAGTTAATTTTTACCAAAATTGGTTAAATAATAATAATAATAATAATAATAATTTCCATGCAAAGAAATATAATATGTGAATATGTTTTCAGAATTTATAGTAAAAACACTAAAAATGAAACAAAAAGTTCTGAAAAAATCAACAATAAGCGAGCAATAACAACTAAATTTAAGAGTTATTGAAATTACATGTACTAAAATTGAACAAATTTGAAAATAGAAGGACTAAGATGATAGTAATTACCCAAATAATGTTTGATTTTTTATTTGATGGAATATATATGCGAAATGAATTGAAGTTAAACAAAAAAAGGATGTTAATAGTTAGTAATATGTAAGGGAATATTTAATTTGGAAGAGGAAGAGAATGAAAATAAAAGCAATTATTAGGTTTGGCATTTGGTTCCTTTTTGTGTTTTAACAAACAATTATTGGAGGTGTTATTTTTTGCTTTTTATTTTATGTACAAATTTCTCTTTTCTTCCGTGTGTTGGTGTAGTTTTATGTTGCCTTTCAATTGCTATCTTTTTATTCTAATTCTCTCTTGGAAGCGTGTTAGCGTTTTCGACGTCTATTACTATTTTGCCACAATATTGTTACATAAATTCTTCTCACTTCTTCGAGGTTTAAAACTTTCAAATCTGGACCTTAATCTAAATTTTACAAAATTGTCTACCACAATATAAGTTTTTAAAAAACAAAGTTTAGGACTCGGTTCCATGTAATATCACCTATTTTAAGAGGACAATGTGTAGAGTAGAAAGAACCTCTAGTAATAAAGAGTTTAAGCGTTTACAATGAAGTACTTATCTGTCATACGTCTTCTATAGTGACTCACACGTACAACCTACTCCTTAGCATTTAACTTTGGCTCCCTAAGCTTGAGATTCCCTCTCTACTACTATAATGTTCTTTAAAAGTCTTTGTATTTAAGCTCCCCCTAAGTGTGAGATCCCCTTAACACAAACGAATTTAGACTTATTTAAGTATAAAGCAATTTCGAATTTCCTCACAAATTTATACGACTCGATTAATCGACTCTAGTCTAATTTTGATGACTCTAGACAACAACCTGTCTCACAATGAGATTCACACAAATTTCTTTTCAATACACTCTCATACAATAAAGAGGTTAATTAACTACAAAATATATTTGAGCTACTACGAGAATAACCTCAGAAAGAAAGAAAGAAAATGTTCTTCCAGAGAGAGATGAAAAGCAGCAGTAGATAAGAAACTTATTTTTAGACAGAAATTGTATATACTGAAACAAAGTCCTTGACATTCCACAAGAAGAGTTGCAAGACATTTTGCATGTCAAGAATTAAGCCAAACCTTATGGTAGTACAATATTTACATTAAGTGACATTTTATTACTGGTTTGTTTTATGTTTCATGAATTTTTTAGAATATAATAAAAATGTCGATTCATTCCCCTCGTATCATTGTCGAATCCTTAGTTATGTGAAAATGTCGACAGACATTTAATATTGCATGATTCTACCATTAAGTAATTTAACACCAAAAATATGGCCAAACTCTGATTTTTTTTTTTTTTTTTAATTTTTTAAATTAAACAATAACTCATGTTAAAATCTAGAGAAATTGTTTTATGGGACGATTGCAAATATAACAGTTAGGTCTAAAATATTTGCAGATATAGTACAATGTAAAATAATTTGCAAATATAACCAAATTAAAATTTTTCTTTCACAATCTATCAATTATAGACCATATTACTAATACGGATTTATGGCCATATTACTGATAGAAGTTTCATTAATAAATTTTACTATATTTACAATTTTTTTAAAAAATATTACTATATACTTAATTATTATCCACGAGAGTGTTGCTTTACGCGTTTACGCGATTACCTTTGTTTTATTTCAAAGTTGTGAGCAGGTTCACGGATGATAGATTTGTTTTTAATTTTTTTATTTATGAAGATCAAGCTTAAAGAAAATTATATATTTCCAAAACTATCAAAATCTTTGTATACGTGGTGGATCTGTGGTATATGGTAGTTTTCAAGCATATATTTAATTTTCTTTTTTTAAAAAAAAAAAAAGAAAAAATGAACTAAATGGGGATTTGGCTAAAAAATTCTTAATTTATTTTTTATGAATTAAAATTGATAATGTATATGTAGTATATTTTTTACCCAACCAATTTCTATATCTTAAATTTTCAAATTAATTAGTTCAATGCCACCATTTTTTTCTTTAAATAATATCATTTTAAAAAAAAAAAATGCATAACATTAAAAATATATTCACAAATATTCATTTATTTTTTGAGTTAATTTATACAACAATATAATTATTGAAAAAAAAAAAAAAAACTAGGTGCAATCTCTGCTGCATTCATTAATTAAAATTTGCCACATGAAAATTTATTTATTTACTTATTTTATAAAAAAATCATAAAAAAAAATATTTTATTGTATGTAGACGAAGGAGGAGCATGAGACTTAAGTGCAACCTAAGCATAACTCTTAAAAAAAATGCACTTATTTTTCTTATATTTAGCAACTAATCTAGAGCAAACAAAATATGAGATACGTTTGGAATACATTTTCAAGTATTTAATTTTAAAAAATAAGTCATTTTAGAAAAAAAATTTGAGTGTTTGGGAACTACTCAAAATAGATTTTGAAGTATATTTTAAACAAATTTTATCAAAAGAGTTTAAATAAAAACGAATTTTTTGAAAAAAATTTTTCAAGTCAATCCAAGTGAGTTCATGAATTCAAGTTCAAAGCATATATGACCTAACAAGTTAAATAATTATTCAAGATATAAATTATAAAAAAAAAAATGCAAATTTTGATAGTAAATCTATTTAGTCAAATTACTAATCACACCAATTTAGTATCATTCACCAAATACTTATTTACTTCATTTTAAAGTAATTTTTTTAAACTACAGTTGTCGACAATTATCTTAAAAGCTACCTCTATACAAAACTAAGTCTAAACATTAAAAAAAACATGATGTCTAAAGAAAAAGAAACCATATCAACTAGTCCTAAGAAACTAACCTTACACAAGATAGCTTCAAAAACGACAAATTATTAAATTGTATAGTCTTAATCAATTAACTTTTACAAAAAAAAGTAGGAAAAAGAAAAGAAAAAAAAAAAGGAAATTAAATAAAGGGTAATAGAGTATAGTGAAAGGGGGTCCAAGAAAAGAAGCATATTTAATCAGATACTATTGAAGGGCATGGGTTTGGTTTAATGGCTGTTGCAGTAGTTTCGGTCTCCCAAATCAAACCATATTGTAAAATTAATATAATGTGTATTTTAATACTAGAAGTCGCATGAAATATATATTTCAAGTCAGCCATATATAGGCCATAACCATACCATATCTTATAAATTAATAAAATAAAAATTAGTCAATTTGTTTTTCTTTTTTTTTTTTAAAAATTATTTAGTTGGTTCAAATCAGAGTGTGCATTAAATTGAGTTGAGCAAATCTAGTACTACAATCATGTACATTTCAAGACACATTTAATTCTCACACCAATGCCAAACATATGCACTCTAATTTTTAACCATTTTTCTCACCCATTCTCCAAATATCTTCCCCTACTTATATAATAAAATATTGCGACGGTTTTTAAATATAGCAAGATTCATCAAAATATTTACAAATATAGTAAAATATCAAGTCTATCACTAAATATTAGTGATAGACGATGTCTATCATTAATAGACAATGACATTTTATTATATTTGTAAATATACCCAATAATTTTGTCATTTTAAATAATTACCTACAAAATTAGAAGCTAATAATAAGATTATGAATATTGTTTGGATTTTTATGTTGATGAATTTTTTTTTTTTCTTATCCATTTACCAAATGGTCAAAAGTTAGGTGGGTTGAATTTTAAGCCAGGTTTAATTTGTTGTTGAGTTATTCAAGGAAACAAAATTAGTATTGAATGAATCTTAATTTTTCAAGTTGTTTATAAAATGTGTAAATAAATAAAAGTTATTTATAAATGAAAAAGAAATACATTGCAAAGTAAAATATTGGGAGGTAAACAATGAATGACATAATTAAGTAGGGTTGAAAGCTTTTAGATCCTCTTTACTATTACTACCATAATAAGAGAAGCAAAGTTAGAAATGAAGAAAATATCTGGAAGGGTTTGATTATGAAAATTTGATAATTATATAGATGTGACATATGATTAGCCAACTCAAACAAATTAAAGAGAGACAATATGAGTATTATATTAAGAAAAGGTAATAAGTGGTCTCAAATGAAAATGTTTAATAAATAATTAGGATTTCAAAATAAAATAAAAAAAAGAAAAACAAATATCACAAAAGTCAAAGTATGAAGTGATCCGTGAAAGAATATGGTCCTTCATTCCTCCACTAATCAACAAGGATCAGTACTTAAATGTAAGAAGTTAATCACAATATATAACTCCTAAATTTATGTAACTTGTTAATCATATTATATAGTGGTGGTGCCAAAAATTTGAAGGCAAAAAAAAAAAAAAAAAAAAAAAAAGTCATGGATACTTCTAAAACTTATGTGAGTTTATTCAAACAAATTAAATTCTCCACTTTTTAAGTGAGTTAAATTATTTGTTTAAACTGCTATTACAAACTTTACCACCCTTTGCATTAGTTTTTTGGCCAGCATAAAAAAGGTCATGTCAATTATTATTGAGTTAAACTCAATTGGTATATAGATGTTTTTATTGGTAGATAAATTATGATTGTTTAGGTATTAATTAATCAATGCATAGGTTATATGTTTTATTATTTTGCAAATTCAGGTATATAAAATGATAGGGAATATATCAATTTTATACTTTTATACTTTAGAGATTGTATCAATTTAAATCTTGAACTTTTGTAATTGTATCAATTTACATCCTCCATTAAGGTCCTTTTTGGAAAAACCTCGTGTGAAACCTATAACTGTATCACTTAAATCTCTAAACTATCGTAAATGAATCAATTAATACTTTTTAGAAAAAAAAAATTCTTTTGAAGATAATCCATGCATTTACTCTGATCGCCTATTTTGTAAAACTAATAATGGAAGAAGTCTACACATGTTGGAAAATTAATCCGCGGTTGAAAGGTAATTATAATGAATGGTCTAAATTGATTGAAATATAAAAATTTAGGAGCTTGATTGACTTAAATTATAAATTTCACACGGGTCAAATGAAATTGAAGGAGAGGTAAATTAATACATTTGTGAAAATTTAAAGTTTAAATTAATACAATTATTAGCGTAGAGTTTTAATTGATACAACCCAAAGTTTAAGGTTATAAATTGATAATTGTTGGGTTATAAAAGTTAGCATGGAAGCAAATATATATATTAGTTTAATATACTAAAAGCAGTTATGTGGAAAGATTTTCTTATTTCCCTATTTGCCTCTAAATCTATCTATGATGCTTATTTTGTACTCAAAATCACGTCTATGTATTGCATTTTTCTTTATTATTATTATTATTATTATTTGATTTTACACTTTTTTGTCGTTAGATATTTTAACAATTCTTATTTTGTGCGTACATTGTCTTCTACGTTTTATTTATTTATTTATTTATTATTATTATATTATTTTTTTTTTACTTTTTTCTTTTACGTAGACTTAATTTCTTTTTTAATCTTTTTTTTTCCATTTTTATCTTAAAAATAATATACTTAATATTTCATTTTATACAATAACATTCAAATTATAAATGAAAATATCTCACTTCTTCTTATTTCTTTTATTGCTTTTAAAATTTATTTCTAATGTTTACATTTCAAAATCAATAAAGTTTTACCCATTATCTCTTTTATTACTTTGCCCTTTTATGTAGATATTTACTATTTGAATATTTATTTATGTTTCAACTACGTTTAAGCACAAGTTCTCAAGTTAGTATATATAAATTAAGTTATGAAGGAGTATCTTTCCATGTCTATTTTCTCTTGGATCGTTTTACTTATAAATTCCTATTTTTTCTTTTGTTACAACAACCTAGGATGAAGTGGTTGCATGACGAAGAGGTGGATCCTTATTGTTTATGGATATCGTCTAGACCATAAAATATGAAACGTCAAAATCTAATAGTGGAGGTATTGTTGCATGCCCCATTACAACTATTTTGGTAAAAGTGGGGTATCCTTCGATGTGTAGGGGTGTGAATGTGTGATCTAAACCATAGATATGAAACGTCACAAGCTTACCGTAGAGATATAGTTGAATGGACATATTCACATCTTTGGCAATTTGAAATTTCATAAATTTACCATTTTTCTATTTTCTCTTCAAATAATTATAACTTTTAGAAGACTATTTCATAGATTAGAATCTGTTATTTTTCTCTATGCTTAAATAAAACTAAAAAGTTTAGGTGCATGACACATTATAGACAAGTATATATATGATAAAAAGACTTATAATTCAAATATTTAGATAAATTAATTATATGGTATGGTGAGAATGCAAGGTAGCTATGTCATTAGGAAGAAGAGTTAAGATGAAGTGATTTGAAAATTCAAATTGAATGCTTGTGTTCATGAGGTATAGAAACACATACTCATTAAGAAGGAAACATATGAACAATTATTTGATGATTGTAAGATATTAATGTGGATGGTGATTGAAGCTTCAATATTGAAATAGTACCATTAGCCCATTAGGTCATGGATCCAACCCTATGATCCATTTAATATTGTGGAGCCATCTTTTTGTCTTCCCCTTCTCTCTCTCTATTTTTATTTTTGTAGTTAAAAAAACAATTTTTTTTTTTTTAATCCAAGTTCTTGATGTTTCTATCTCCATCACATGGAAATCCATGTGTCCTCCATGCTCAAAAAAAAAAAAAAAAAAAAAAAAAAAAAAAAAAAAAAAAAAATATATATATATATATATATATATATATATATATATATATATATATATATATATATTAAATTCAACCTTTCTTTACCAACCATTTGATTTTAATGTTTCTTTTTTGTTTTAAGTGTGTCAACCAACTTATTTGTATTCCTCCTTTTTCTTATTTGGTAAGCAAATTCTTTATTTTGTAATTAACATTTTAAGAAATGCATACAAAATTGTGGCAAAAAGTTCAAAAAGCTGAAAATGAAAGGAAAAAAAAAAAAGTTTTAAAGACGTTTTTTACAGTCTACCTAAAATTTAATTTTTTGTTAATCTAAAATTTGTGCTTCTTATTCAGGGCAGTCTTCACCATTCTTAAAAAAGAATTTAAAAGAAAAAAAAAAATCAAGGTCCATTTAATAACCAACGATTATTTTTCTTTTAAATTGGGTTTATTTTCTTCCGATTTCTTTAACATGAATTTCATCTTTTTTCTAAGTAATCATTTAAATTCTTCGCCAAATTTTAAAACATTTCTTTTTATATAAAACAAAACTTGCTTGAACCTTGAAAATAGTCCCGAAAAGTAGATATTGATACAAAGAAATCAATAGGTGAACGTAATGCTTGAAAATTTAAATTTCAAAAGTCAAAAGCCAAAAACTGAATAGTCATGAAACGGAGCCTAAATAGTCATCAAATTGAGTCTTAAAAATTCGTAAAGGGAAGAAACAATAATAAAAAGACTATGAATAAACAATGTAACTATTTAAAGACTAAATTATAGAAAATGCCCATCAACTTTATACTTTGTGTTAAAAATGCTTTTGAACTTTAAAATTTTTTAAAATATCCTTAAACTTTAAAAAAAGTTAAAAAATACCCTAACCATTAGTTTTGGAAGGACTGTGAGTGTTTGTGTCAAAAATACCCTTAAACTAAAAAAAACTAAAAAATATTGTAATTTTAGTATATGAATAAAAACCATTAATACCCTCCTACTTCTCTATATGCTCTCTATTTTCCCCCATTTTTTCTTCAATACCCTCTTACTCTTATGTTGTTAATTGTTTAACATTTGTTTATCTCCAAAAAAAAAAAAAAAAAAAAAAAAAAAAAAAAAAAAAAAA
>QLSR01000206.1:385470-469356 GCA_031780015.1 Citrullus colocynthis
TTCAAGTTCAACAATTTTCAAATGGAACATCAAACAATCGAACTTTAGGATGATAATTGGTGTCTTTATCTACTAAGCTATGTCAGATTGGCTCCCAATATAATGATATTTTTAGGGGGAAAAAAAAAAAAAAGAAAAAAAGAAGAAAAAATCACTATAAGTATTTCTTCTTGGAAATAAGAGTAAATCTAAAAGCATTTGGCGAGAACTTGTAACGAAGCTGAACTCAGATAAAGAGAAGCAGAGCGTTCTTTACTAACCTTGGTCGAAGGAACTGGAGTGGGAAGCTGAATTTAGCTTGAGAGAAGCTTGTGTTAGCGGTCGTCTGGTCTTCAAGCCCTAGTCAAACAATCTTGAGCTCCATTGCTACTCATTACATTTTCCCTTCTGCTCCCGACAATGGCGATTTGAAGCAAACAGGTTGCAGTTGCAGACAATTTGATTACTGGATTTTCGGAAAATGAGGAATACGTGTATTGAGATCCAACCTCATTGAATTATATTTATATTCACAATTTTTTTCCTTTAATTCGCAGAAATATTATAAAACACTTGTTTTAGATTTTCATTTTACAACCATTTATACTACTTTTTGTAACTATTTAATTTTTTTTTAACCAAATTATAAAAACTATGTCGTTATATAATCAATTGACAATTATTTTTTATGAAATTTGTTGCCATACAAACTAAATTGTTACAAATTTACAAGTATAAAAACTAAATTGTAACAAGTTCAAAAATGTAAAAACTAGATTTGTATAAATAGGGACTAAATAGAAATTTTTTAATGAAAAATTCATCAAATTATATGGACGGAATTTCAAACCTCAAACAATCAAATTTATTAATGAAATATAATCTTAAATAACAAAATTATTGAAAGTATTTATAACTAATAGCAAAAGGACAGTAAAATTTTACTATATTTATAAATATTTTGGTTCTTTTTGCTATATTTGAAAAGAACCCTTTATTTATTAGATGTAGAATTAAAAACCCACAAACTTTTAGAAAATTTAATATGTATATACACATATACACATATGTTTTCTTATTTTAAGAATTGATGTATCAGTTTACCTTTTTCTTGATGAATAGGGTAGCAAAAGTTGCTAATAAAAAAAGGACTGGTATTATATTAAAATAGAGCCCACAATTCTTAAATATTAAGAAGAAAGTTGCCTTTACTGTAGAGCAATAATCTCATGCTTGTAAAACTTCATTAAATTGTCAAATTGGGTCCATAGCCTCAAATTGAATAATTATTACTAAAAAGAAAAGGTTGAATAATTGATGTCACTGGAAATTGAAATGCACTATTGAAGGGATAAACACAACTCAAAATTAAATAGAATTAATAAAACATTAACTACTCTCTTTAATAATCATTTTATTATTTTTTTTAAAAAATTAAATTTACTATTGTAAAATAATACTATTGTAAGAACAAAAATAAGCAAAGTAAAGAATAAAGTAGAAAGAATTAGAGAGTAGAGAAAACAATTCAATTGTAGTGTGTATTACAAATGCATCATACACCACTATTTATAAGACATGAAATAGTGTACGTTACAATGTGAAATTCAATAAGGGTGTATGTTACAACATGAAATTGAATGTGAGGTTTCTGATATTTGGTAACTTATGTAGGTTATGGATATCTACACTAAATAATATATTTATAATATCTATTACATTTATAATACTTCACCTTAGATATCCATATTATATAAAATAAATGTCTAGTTAAAACCTTACTCAGAAAAACCTAATGGAAAAAAAATACTAGTGAAGGAAGAAGAGTACATTATTTTATATACTTTAATGACTGCCTCATTGAAAACCTTGCTGGAAACCCAGTGGGAAAAACCATAGTCAAGGGAAAAAGTGTGCAGTAAGTTTACTCTCTCTCATGAAAACATCACTTGACATCTCATAGTCTTCACATTCAAATGTTGTGTACCAACTTTTCAAATGTTGTTGTGGATAACATCTTCATAATAAGTCTGCCAAGTCGTCTTTTGAAGAAATTTGTTGGATCGTGATACCACCATTTTCTTCAAGGTCATGAATGTAGAAGTTCATCAGTGATGTTATCTTCATATAATAACATTCTTGGCTAGCCTCATGAATCATCAGAATTTCAATAATTATTATAATTTGCTTCATAGGCTGTCATAATATAAGAATTCTTCTCCATGTACTAATTAAGTAACCTGTTTAAGATCTAATTCTTATAGATTAGATAAGTAACCTGCATTTTTACAACCAACTTGATCATAATTAGATTTATTAGAAAGAAACTAAATCAATGTAAACTAATTCTCAAATAAAACATAATATATGTTCAACTTTATTCCAATATCTTTATTTTGAAGGAATCTTATATCTATGTAGTTGATGCGCAAATTCCGTGTTACTGCAAGTGTACGGGTCAAGTTATAATATAAGACAATTAAGTTCCGAATATCATTCCACTAAAAATCCAATTGTAAATCACTTAGTTATTCTAGAATTGAGTCAATTTTATTTGAGAATTCGACTTCAAATTGTGAGTTAAGAAAACTAATAAGAAAAACAAGTAAATTTGGAATACAAGAGACAAAGAGAGTTCTAGGGTATTGAATCTTTGTTTAATTCATTATGCAACATTCTAGGGTTCATGAAATTTATTGTAATTCATATACTTAAATCTAGAAACATAAATTCGGGTTATTTTCTATCAAAAACAATATTTTCTCATGCAATCTAATTGATTACTAACATCTTGAAACCAATATAAGTCACATGACATTAGGAGTAGTCTTTAGCAACTTTCATTGTTAATTTAACTATTTGCATGAAAGATTAAAAAAGATTCATTGTTATAGATCCAACTATACATACAATTCCTTAAATGAATGAAAAGCATATTCATTACAACAATCCATAAAAAAGTCTACAATATTAGCCTAACTTCATAAACACTTTATAAGAACCCTAAAACTAAAGAGTCCAGCCACTCATAGATTTAGACAACATGTTCAAGACTAATTTTAGCATAGAAAGAGTGTAAAGAAAGAAAAATTCTACTGTAAGAAGCTCTTGAGGAGGAATCGCCAAGATGTCCTTAATCTTCATGTCGGAAACTCGAACGGCACCAAACTCTCTCTCAAACTCTTTTCTCTCTTCCTTGCAGCCAACTCACTCTTTGAGGCTCTATATTGTGTTGTTCTCTCTACCTAGGGTTGCTGAAAACCCTTCAATTTATGGACTTGGCCGCCTAAATTTCTTTCCAAAATTGCAGATTTTTCAAATTAGGAAAGTTGGTGTCGCAACGCTGACTAACATTAAAAGGTGGTGCTACATCACTATGAGATGGTGTCGCTTACTGTGTGTCATTGATTCCTACCCTCAGTGTCGTGCTGGAACGCCGCACCACCGCTGTTGCGCTTCTTGAATAGTTGCTCTCGAGAAAAAGCACCGTGGCAGCACCAAGCTGGCAACGCGGCACTGTCTGTTTTTTAGGGATTTTGTGATTTTCTTCTCTTTTTCGCTTGATTTTGGCTTGGTCTGGTTCTTTTGGCTTCCAATTCTTATTTTCTTTATGTTGACCTAAAAACCACTAGCAAACAAGTGAAATCTAATAGAAACTCCCTTAATTTAAGAGAATAAAAAACACTTTTCAAGAGCTTTTCAGTCGCAAAATTACCAAAAATACTACAACTAGTGTATAACTAAAAAATATATAAATGCACTTATTCTAAAAAACTATGATTCTTCAATACCTAAAGTTCTTTATTATCATATCCTTAGATTGGATGATATATGGGAAGTTGTTATTTCTAACCTAAAAAAGTTTTTGGAGGACAAATCTAACGTCTTTTTGAAAAACTTCTTTTCTAATGTCTTTTTCACTTTTTTAGCATTTTAGTGGAGGCCCCACAATATGAAATGACATTTTTGTCCTCGCTAAATTATGTTTAGTTTGGGGCAAATCATCCCCTTCTTCCCTTCCTCTTTGAAAAACCCCCCTTCATTTGTTGGATTCTATGCGAGTACCTTTGATTTCGACGAAGGTACTTTGTTTAGATTCCATTTTTAGGATTTTTTTTTCCCAACATTTGCACTGAAATATTATGTTGGAGGTGGGTTTTTGTGTGATTTCTGTTAGGAGTATAAAAAAGCACAAAAGACTTTAACTATTCTGAACTTAGGTTTTTGTTGAATCTATATTGAAAAAGAACTACGATTTCTGTTAAGTAATGGATCTCAAATGAATAAATCTGTTGTTTTTTCAAAAAAATTGGACACTTAGACTTTCAAAATGAAAAGAAGGGCGGGTTTGAACTTTGCAGGTAGATGCAAGGAGAACTTACCAGGAAGAAAATTTGTTATGTGACTTTTCTCATAAAGTGTTGATAAGAACTTTACGAGAAAAGTCACAGAGAGCTAATTCCTAGTAAGTTCAAACTTAGTAGGAAGGAATTAACTCTCTGTCACTTTTCCCGTAAAGTGGTTACCTTGAAATGACATTGAGAAGCATTTTAGTATCATTGGGACCTAGTACTAAAGGACATAGAGAAAGTACTTGGGCATCCCTAGATATAGTTATTTCTATGTGCACCTAGAGAGAGTTGACGTTGTTGTGTTGAGATTACTCCACATCAATTAAGAATGTTTTTGATGTTGAGAGTGTTGAGTTTGCTCCACCTCAACTAATGTTATCTTAAGTTCAAAGAGCATAGTTTATGAGTTTTATCAGGCTTGTTTTCAGATAATGTGTTTAGATGATGTATTCAAAGCTTGAGCATGATTTTATGTTAAAGATTATGCTTTAGTTTTATGTCACTCACTAGGCAACCCAACTTATGATTTTCTTTGAATTTTCTTTCTTTCAGGTAGCGAGCAAGTTTGCAGTGCTTAGCCTACCAACCATCGTCTGATCTAGCTATATTACCTTAGTTTAATTAGAAAACATCTCAATTAAGTCTAAAATAAGATCGTAATTTACAACCTCAGTCTAAATGACATACTTTATGCAAAGTAACAAGCAATTTTAAACATATATGCCAATTTACAATTTGGTAGTCTTAAGAAATTAAAGACAATTTAAATTATTAGAATTTAAACTCAATATATCTTGATTGATCCTATCAATTTTTTTTACCAAAAGTTTCTTTGTGCAGATTAAACACCAAATCAAGAATATAAATTGCCAAGTTTTTTTATTCAATTGATTACTTGATTGTGTTTGCACACGCACGGACTACGATCACACAAGTAGACATTTATCATATAATTTTGTCTTTTCCCACACAAATAAGAACTTAAAAAAGAGATTAATTTTGTTTGTAGCTATGCATCACATTATTCAAAATTTGTTTTCTATACAATCATAATTTGCTTAGTCCGATTCTTATAATTTCAAACCTCATTCACACCAAATTTAAAAAACTCATAAAAATACATAAAATTTTAGAAATTATTCTAATGCAAAAACCTAATTAACGTCAAATTGGTATTTCAATTACACAATCTACATATGTTGCATATATGATCAAATTTAAAATACTCACCATCTTTTGGACTTTAGTTTTAATAAAATAAAGATGAATGATGGTGGTGAGAAAATCAATGATGAATACATCAAATACATACGTATAATTTTTGTTTCCTCTAACCCAAACACAACCAAATCACCAAAATCAAAATACTTACCATATTTGAATGAAATTCTAAATACCTAAAAAGTTATGGAGAAAACTATGGCAGGTCTTTAGCGTTCCTGATATTCTAATGAATCATATCTAATATTTACAACATCTACAAAGTGGTCAAGACTCGTGCTGATAGCGTGTTGTAAAATAAGAATAGTGTAAGAATAAAACAAAAACAAAAAGAAGCAAAGTAAAGAGTCAAGTAGAGAGAACTAAAAAGTAGATAAAACAATTCAATTGTAGTGTGTATTACAAATGCATCATATACCACTATTTATAAGACATGAAATGGTGTATGTTACATAATAGAATTCAATGAGAGTATATGTTACAACATGACATTGAATGTGAGATTTATGATATTTGATAACCTATGTAGATTATGGATATTACACTAAATAGTTTATTTATAATACTTACATTTTTTTTTTTTCGTTTTTCAAGTTCAACATTTACAGAGGTAGTGGATAGATAAAAGGAACAAAAGAAAAAAATATACATCAATTATCTCTTAATTATGCTCTCTTTATCTACAAATACTACCACCTGTAATATTCTTGTTTTATTGCCTATTTTTACTATAAAAATCTCAAATTTGACTTAGAATTGACGTGTTTCTAGAAAAGTTAAAAAAATAAACCAGGAAAGAAACATGAAAACACACAATTCTTCCATGCTAAAAAAACACAAACAATTCTTCTTCTTCGTTTTTATTTTTCTATTTTTTTTTTTTTTATTATAAAAGAATCTCAAAAAGGCAATTATAGCTCATATTCCACCCCAAATCCTCGAAATAGACAGAAAATATAAAGCTGAATTATGATGAAAAAATTGAAAAAAGTTGCACCCAGTTGTTGAATTATTGGATGTGTTTTGTCTAACAAGCTGCAGCAGTTGGATTGCAGATAATAACAGCTTCAATGAGAAAAACTCCTAAGAAAAAATCAAACAGTTTTTTATCAACTTTTGGCTGTGGCACAGAGTCAAAACGCAATCCAACCTTGTTTAAAAGATCACCTAAACATACCAAGATCACTCATCCTTGTGGCAACATGACTCGCAACATGACTCTCGAGGTTAGATATTTGAATCCTCCCCATCAAATGTTGTGTTGAACTGTAAATAAAATGCAATTATTTAAAGGTAATTGCTAACAATAGGACCTGCAATCAAAAGGGGAGAAGGACTGACCTGAGCCTGTCGATTATAGCTTCTTGTAGGGGGCAGTGGAAACGTATTGCTGAAGTAAATGAGGGTTTTGGTCTTCCTCGACCAAATATTCCTCTAGACATTGAATAAATAACTCTTTCTATCTCATTTGGAATATGAGACTGATGAATGTTCGAGTAGTATATCAGGAATTATATCAATAGAAATATCCCAATAAATTAATACATCACCATATAATTTGGTTCTCACATGATGATATTTAAAATTAGAAGTTTCGGACAGTGCATCACCATGTTGAGACAAGGAGCTCTTTGAAATACCTTTGCATCTGCAAACTCAGCAAAGTCATCCAAGTCTGTAGACGAAGGTAAGGGAATAAGACTAAATGAAAGTAGACGAAGCCGATTGACCAAAAAGTTTAAGCTGATGAGTGAAGGCAAATTTAATTTTATATCACTAACACGAACAAAATCTACTCTAGAAGAAGGAAAGTAGACTCCATTTTCCATTTTGCAAGAGAATCAAAACAAGCATGCTTTCAGTGAAGAAGAAGCTAATTGAGCTAAAAAAAACGTTATCAACCTGGCATTGACGATTTGACACACAGGATGGCTACCTCAGGAGAAATCCAAAAGGACGGTAACATCTATCCGGTAATGTATGACAAGAGTGTACCAACAGATGGAATGTTGCGCTTACCTTTTCCTCTAACCACCATTTGATTGGAGAGATTCAAGCCAAGCTTCATTTTCTCAGGAGGGCGTATGATGTTATGGAAGCTCTACATACTTGAACCACATCCTTTGTTTTCGCTTCACTTCACAGTTTTCTTATTCATAGCCTATTTATGAATCAATTGGTTTTCATCTGAAAAACTCGAGTATACCAAACTGAGTGAAGGATCATATGAAATAAGTCATACTTTACTGGAATTTTGTGCCAAATGAAATGCTTTTGCACCATTTTCAGTCTTGCATGCATGCTAAGGTAGTCCTTCTCAGGAACTGAGAGCAGAATATTTCTCAAATTAGAGATCTCTTTCTCTTGAACAAATATTGAGAATGATTCCCAGTTCAATACCTCAAAGAAAGGAGGCACATAATTATCCGATATGAAGACTGGAACACACGCATTAAGAATGGCCTCAACCACTCTAGGAGTATGAACTTCATATCCCCTTGCACATATGCAATATTTACTATTTTTCATGTGCTCCCTGTAGGCTCTTTTCCCTTCAACATCACGTGGCATTGGGCCAAAAATCTTCATGTCAGGTTCTCTATTTCCCCAAAAATGAAGCAGTATTGGTCTAAGATAACCGTGCATACCCCCAGCAAAGAAGGCCAATGTAGTTCTTTCTGAAGGAGGTTTTGGTCCAGTAGTTATATCAGGGTCCTTCGTCAAATGTATATTTGTGACTGGTAAGCTAGTGTCCTTGCCAGTTTGAAAGCCCCTAGCAGCATTTGCATTGCAGAGAGCTCTGATGCAGTTCTTCATATGGTTTCTTGTGAGTTTGGAGGCCTGGAATAGAATGTAATGACAAAATAATAACTTAACACGATTCCATTCATCTATTTGTTATTTTGACATTTGAAGAAGTTTACACACAGTAAGAATTGATACACGGACGATTTTCAATGGTAGTCTTGATAAATGGTCTAAATTGATTCACTTATGACATTTTAGGAGTTTAATTGTTACAATGACAACTCACATATTGTTTTTTTCAAACGAAATTGGAAGGAGGGTGAAAATTGATACACTTAAAATAGTTTAAGGTTTTAATTGATACAATCCTAAAGTTTAGAGGTATATATTGATTTTTCTCCCTATGAAATAATTTCACTATTATATGTGGAACCTATACGTGTATTCTTTCATTTTTTTTCTCAGTTAAAGCCGTTTATTTCAATAAGAAAAAAAGTAGTGGAGCCTAAAAGATTGACTAAAGATGACAGCACAGTATAATGTTTAGTTTATTTAAATACTGAAATAAGTCATATCATAATGGTCAGATTGCAACTATATTATGCTCAAGTCAGAGTTTCAGTCGCACAGAACAATGTCCACAGAATACAAAGCAAACGAGCCTTAGCTATTTCAAATGATTACATGGGAAGGATGTTCAAGATAAGCAATAAAATACTTGAAGAAGGCATTGAAGTTAAATCTAGAGTCAGTATAGAGTTCATACCCAGTCATGACAAGCAACAAGAAAATGATCGGAACCTCCAGTTCTGTTCCAGAATTGGTGTTTTCTCCTAATTAAGTCAACATAGTTACCTAGATGTTCCTCTAGATTCTTTCGATTCTTGGAATTTTGTTCAGAAAGTGCACTCCTTAGTAACTGCGAACTGAGAGGTAAATAGAACAAGTGAGCCTTCTTGGGATCCCTTGCAACAAATTTTTTACTCTCCTTCATCAATTTCATAAACCATCCTTCTGAGGCATATATCCCTCTCATCCAAGGTTGATGGAAAATAGGTTTTTCTCCTTCCTTGTAGATATAAACTTTAAGCATTTTTTCCATCAAGTCATAACTCCTGCAAAGGAGGGAAATGAAGAGAGAAAAAAGTCTCACACAAAGCTAGCTGACATTGAAGACACAGGATCAACAAAGGCGATTGCTGGTGACCAGTGGGATTGACCATATGCCAGGCGGCCCAGGCCATACAACTAGTGAACTAGACTGACCACAACAAAGGTCATCTATCAGCAACGTGCTTTAGTATTCTAACAATTTCCAATTGGACTGAAAAAAAGTTATTCGATTTTACGTGCAGATCATATGGTGCAAAAGCTTCAATATATTATTGGCCTTTTTGCAGCTGCTGATAGATAAAACTGTTGCTATGATTAGCTACCATGAAAGACACTCTTTAGAAAAAGGAACTTAAAAGTAAGAACAAGCACATCAAGGAGGCTCAATAAATAAACAATAATAAGTAAATAAGTAGAACTTTGACAACAAGGATATATGCATGAGATAAATAAGTGTAATTAAATAACATGTGAAACTAATATATCTTTTTATCCCACTGGCAAAATCAGTCACATCAGCATTAAAATATTATGGATTTATATTATTAAGAAGAAAATTATGGGAGACAAACATAAGCTAAAATCATAAACACGTGTCTAGGAAACAATAACCAAAAGCAAACAATGTTTAGAAAAGATTACCTCTTGAACATAGAAACGTTTCGAAAAACAGACAGCTATTCCTGAGCTGTTCACAACAGCAGTGGCTTTCTCAATCTTCAGTCTTGCATGTAGAAGCTCACGATCACGTGGGGAAGACCAACGATACTGTGGCTTCTACTACCAAGTAAAATCATGAGTGTAAGTATTAGCGATAGTTATTGTTAGTGACCCTAATTGGAACCTTGAGTAGAAATCCATACCTTCAAACAAGAAGAGTTATGACGTAGAGATAATAATGCATTCATTTGAGATATTGATATTGATGGCACCTCAAGACTCTTCAAAATTGATCTGTCATACTGTGCAAGTCCATCCAAGGTAATGGAAACATTCTTCCCTTGCTCAGTTATTGAATCCTTTTCAATCATTTCCTCAGTTCTATTGAAATGGTCAGACTTTCTTGGGTCAACAATAAATTCTTGGGATTGATTTGAGACAATGGAGATATGCTTTCTGATTTCGCTCATCTTTAAATTGTTGCTGTCTTCACCTCTAGTAACTCTCTTGTAACTGTTGTCTAAAATTACCTCCTTCTTGAGGGGATTATAACCAAACTCAACACTCCCACTCATAACATCATTATCAACTGTAAAATTACCATATGGCATTACCAAACTCTCTTCAGATCCTGCACCCTTCCCATATATCATGCTTTTAGCAGCATCTGACGTCAAACCAAATCCTCTTTCTCCCTTCTTTTCAGCAATGTAATCGTTTCTTTCCTTTGTGTTCTTGACATGAATAATAGCATCTGTAAAATGAACTTGCTGGAATCCAGTGATTTCTGAATGGTTCAAACTAGTGACATTTTGGAGAGTCAAAATGTTTGAGCTCTTAACATCTAGTGGTAGGAAAGATGTTTTTGCATAAGGATAAATGTAGCACTGGGAAACAATGAGAACTGGAACTATGATGCTTATTATAATAAGCAGCCTCTGAATTTTGATACCATGAAACAAGTTTGTACAAATATGAATAGCAGCCATAGAAGGCAAGAGAAACCTTGGGAATTAACCAATCTCTATAAAACAATCCAATAGCTTGAAGACACTGGGGAACACATTTGACTATCAATTATCAAAAATCACACCCGCATCAAGCAGTCATATACCATCATTTAGAGGTTGCTACACAATTGGATACAAATGCATATAACAAAACATCAATTATCAACAACTCAATTAGCTAGGAAGGAGAGAATGAAATCTTTGTCCGATTGTAACAGTTCCAACCTTCCAAATTGGTTCTGGGGAATAAATAAATCAGTCGTTACCAGCAAGCAGCACGAATTTGAGAAGCCATTTTCCTCAGAAACATCTTCAGAATTAAATGAAAATTACAGCTAAAACATGAAGTAGAAAGCAGCAGTTTGGGACGGAGAATTGGAAATTCAGAGTTTCACTGATCACAACAGAAGAGAAGTAAAATGAATTCAAAGTTGGACATTGAGCTAAGTTGAGATTTCTTTACCGGTGAAGCTTTCCACCCTCAATTCTATCAGCGATGTCGGCAGGCATTTCAACTTTCAAGGGAAATTTGTACGCATAAAAATGAGGCACAAGGTGAAAGGAAGATTTTTTCTTAAATCCATGACCTTCATTATTTTTATTTTTATTTTTCTAAAAAAATATTATTCCAAGTCCATGAGTTTGCTTTTCTTTTTTTTTTTTTTTTTAATCTTGGAAATTTTATTTTATTCTAACTGCCCAAATATGGGTTTAGCTAACCACTCTAATTCAAACTCATGGCCAAACAGGTCTAAACTGCAAGCTATCTATCACAATGGAGACTTGTTTGATTGATATGGCAACTAGCAAATATATTAATTATTAATTGATATTGTCTGCTTATGTAATTTCACCTGGTTAATATATATACATATGTGTATAAAACACCTTTAAATATTTTTTTTTAAACTTTTATAAGGTTAAAAAATATTCTCAAACTTTCAAAAGGTGTTCATAAAATTTCACAAAACTTCACAAAATCCCAAAATCAAGATCTTTTAAAACATACCAAATCGATAAATAGTCAAATAAAAAATATATTTGCCTATTAACACACTCAATTACTAATGTACAATTTTGTTAAAACATTAGATCTAATTGGGAGCTTTTTTGCTACTAATGTACAACTTCGGGCAGGCCAAGAAATCATAACATTCTCAATAGTGTTGGTTTAATGCCCTAAACTCATGGTTGTAAATTGTATAAACAAATTATTGATAATTAACAAAATAATTTGTTATTTTACATTATGTATTAATTTTGCATAACTCAATCCAATTAATAAACGAAATTCTAGGTTATTTACATGAAACTTGAGTAGTATGTAGTTGACATATAGTTGATTATGTTCAAGCAATAATATGAATGGACTATAGTAGATTGATAAGGTTATGTCTTATCCCGGTAACACTATGGATATGACCCACTTTGTAAATGTTACAAACGATGGAATCCATATTGTTCATGTGGAGACATGTGGGTAGGAGTATTCTATATAATAAGTTTGTATAAGAATAGACCGTTAAATAATTAATCTCCCTCTATATCTCCTTTAATTGAAGAGATTAATATTTCATAAGATGAAAATATATAACTCGATCTTAATCCTGAGTAAGTTATGAACTCCTGTCTATGAGACAATCCTTTAATTTGTTTGGGTAAGAGTGGCCCGAGTCATAACCTCAATAAACCTATCATTTCGGGGACTTGATTGAATAAGGAGTTGGGAACGCAATTTTACAAGACAAAATCCACTCCTTCCCAATTAGGGTAAATAGACGATTTGTTCACTTAGGTGTTGACTCCAGGACTTAAACAATGAAGCCTCATCTTCTCATTGCACAAAAGGGACTTGGTTTATGGTTGGATCATGAACAAATTGTTCATTAAAGGATTCGTGGTACTTAAGGATGTAGAGGTAATAACAGGGGTAATACGAACATTTGACCTAGTTGTAATTACGAATAACTCATGAAGGATCAACTTATATGTAATGGTTATATCCATGGATGCAACATGTAAGCCCTTCATTTTCAACATTCTTGGGAGGAATGGCAAGCACGTAGGTGGGTGGTTGAAATAAAGGTGGTCAAGAGCCCTTGACATGGGTAGTGTGTGGTCGACAAGAGGGTTGGCTAGGTTGAAGACCTTGAGTAGCAAGAGTGTGTGTGATGCGAGTTTAGTGTGTTGGAAGGATGGGCCGAGGGGTGCGTCCATGATGAGCTTGGTTAGAGGCCTTTGATGAGTTGCTTGATGGGGCAAGTTGGACTATGTGTTCATGAGCTTGGCTATATTGGTTGAGGTTAGTAAGAAGGGGTAATACGTTGAGGCTATACGTCCAAGAAGGCCTATGAGATTGACGCACGGTGGCTATGCATCCAAGCTAGGCGTCCAAGTCGGCCAAGGGGGGCTGCGTGCATGGGTAGCTGAGAAAGGTAGCCAATTAACCTCAAAAGGATGCGTGGAGAGTTCTTGCTCCAAGGATACGTCCACCATTCCTTCCTGATTAAGCAAAGCCTAGACTTAAGTATTAAGCAAGCAAGATTATGTGTCAAATTGAGGTTAAGTGTGGCATGGGCTTGCATGCAAACATGAGGTGGCGAGCTTATGAAGATTTCTGTAGAGTCTATAAATAAAAGGTTCGACAGATGAGGTTGGTGTGTATAAACCACTAGGGCTATTTGAGATTTTCTTCTACCAAATTGTTCCAAGTTGAGTCTAGCTTTATTGAAAGGCTGTCGAAAAGAAACTCCGTGAGGAAGAACTCGAATTTCATCAAAAACTCAAACTTACTCCGGCTATCGGGTAAACTAGAGCAAAGTGGAAAGATTTAGTGATATCTGGCAGAAGAAGAAGCGTTAGAGGCTGAAATTTTGAGGTAAGCTAGCCACGACAATTATCAACAAGTTTGTAAGAGGAAGCAAAGTCTAATTTTGGCAAGAAGCATTACTTTTGACAACTGGAAGTGAAAACAATGTGTTTGAGGCTATCAGGTGCATTTTGAAGAAGCTGCGCGTGCAGGCAAGATAGTGCAGTGGCTAGAGGAAAGAATCCTTTAAGGTTATTTTGACGTGTTTTGGACGCTTAGAAGGCGGGTCGACACGCCATTGGTCGTGCGAGAGTAAACGAGAGGTGTTGCTGTTGGTGTGCAGATTGTGGGGGCGAGATAGATCTCGTTGGTGGCGGTGCGCGTGTGTAAAAGTTGAGCGAGACAAGTCTCGCTAGTCTTGCTGAGGTGCACGACGCGGGCAATAGATGTAGACGCGCGCTTGCCCTGCCTCTTTTGAGGTTATTTTGGCAGTGGGTGTGTGAGAACTGCCGCCCATGAGGGACAGTGTGTGCGAGGTAGTGGTTGGGCGTGCAGGGTAGTGTGCTGTGTGAGATTTTCCGCTCATTTGAGGTTAGGTCGGCTGGGTGAGTGTGTTGCAGGGCTGTTGGACACGCCTAGGGGTAGTTTTCCACTTTTGGATAGTTTGGCTAATTTTTGCTTGTTGGCCAAGAAGAGCTAGAGGAAGATATAACCCATTAAGAGCCAGGACAAGTTGTGAGTGACTTGATTTCATTTAAAATAATTTATTCTCTTGATATTTTGCAAAATACGAGATTTTTGGCATGAGTTGAATTTGATAAAACATGTGCTTCTTTATATGATTTTGGAACATGCTTTTACATGATTTTGAGCATGATGTTTTATGATATCAAACTTTGTGAAAAGCATGTTGTTTGAGAAATACTCAGAAAATTTTGAGGAATTGTTTAACTCGTGTTTATAAATGATTTAGTATGCTTGAAAAGTGCTTTCTATTCTCTCACATTAAGGGAGTTTATATTAGATTTCACTTGTTTGCTAGTGGTTTTTAGGTCAAAATAAAGAAAATTAGAAGTGAAAGCCAAAAGATCAAAATCGAGCCAAAGTTCAGTGGAAAAGAGAACAAATGCAAAATCTGCCGAAAACAGCGCCACGATATCGATACAACGTTGTCGCAACACTTTTTCCTGAGAGTTGATTCCACTTTAGCACCGCATCAGTGCTGTGATGCCATCAAGTAGCGCGGCGGCGTCACCTTTCCATATCAGTTAGTGTCGCGACGCCAACTTTTCTAATTTGAAGATTTTGTATTTTTGGAAAGAATTTTGGATGGCCAACTCTATAAATTGGAGGGTTTCCAGCAATCCTACAGCAATCCTACACAACAAGAAATCAGAGAAAAACATACCAAAAGACTCTCAAAGAGTGAGTTGGTTGCAAGGAAAAGAGAATAGTTCGAGAGAGAGAGTTTAGTGTCGATCGAGTTTCCGACGTGAAGACTGAAGGACATCTTGGCAGTTCTTCCTCAATCAAGGGCTTCTTCCTAGTAAAGTTTTCCTTTCTTTACACTCTTTCTATGCTTAATTTGTTTATGAATATGTTGCTTGAAGCTATAAGTGGCTAAACTATTTAGTTTTAGGGTATTGATGAATTGTTTATGAAGTTATGTTGATATTGTAGAATATTCATGGTTTTGTTGTAATGATTATGCTTTTCATTGTTATTGTGCTTAATTTGTGTTGATTGGCCATCTTTGAATGTTAGATTAGATGTATGGTTGAGAGATTGTATGTCAAACTAGATCTATAACAATGAATTGTTGTTAATCTATCATGAAAATAATTAGGTTAACAATGGAAGTTGCTAAAGACTATTCTTAATGCCATGTAATTTGTATTGATTTCAAGAGATTAGTAATCAATTGAGTTGCATGAGAAAAGGTTGTTTTTGAGAGAAAAAACTTGGAACTAAGTTTCTAAACTTAAATATGTGAATTACAATAAAATCCATGAACCCTAGAATATTGCATGATGAAATAAACAAGGATTCATTACCCTAGAACTCTCTTTGACTCTTGTGTTTCTTACTTTATTTACTTTTTTTATTTAATTTATATTTCCAAAATTCACAATTTCAATTCCAGTCTTCAAATAAAATTGATTTGATTCTATAATAGCTAAGTAACTTTAACCTTCACAATTGGATCTTCAGTGGAACGATATTCAGACTTCATCGTCTTATATTATAACTTGACCCGTACACTTGCGGTTAACACTTAAAGTGCGCATCAATGCTTTATTTCCAAAATATGGTCCCCAATGCCGAAAGACATAGAAAAGGCATATGGGCAGCCTGAATACAATAGATGGTCCCTAGTGTCGAAGGACATAAAGAAAGCATATGGGTAGCCTTATATATTGGGACCCCAGTACTAAAGGACTAGAGAAGGTATACGAGCAACCCGGGTTATAATTCCTATTTGCACATAGAGGAAAATTTAACGTTGTTGTGTTGAGATTACTCCACACAGCTAAGGTTATTCGACATTGGGTATAATGAGATTATTCCATCCCAACTAATGTTGTTTTCAACATTGGGTGTGTTGAGATTACTTCACCCTGATTAAGGTTGTTTTCAACATTGAGCAACATGGAGTTTACTCTGCCTCAACTAAGGGAAAATCTTTCAAAATATGCAAATGTTTATAAGCTTTCAAAAGCTTTACTATTTGTTTATCAAACATGATTTCGTTGAGCTTTTAAGCCAAGCATAGTTTTCTAAACTCATCACTCACTGGGCAATGTAGCTCATGTTTTCAAATGTTTTATATTTTCCAGATAGCGAGCTGAACTGAGATGAGGCCTACTCGTCAAACTCGTTTGAATCTGCTTCTTAGTTTGAACTTTGTAAATATTTATACTTAGACTTAACATTGTGCATAGTGGGGTCTAAGAAGTGATGGAAATGTGTAAAAACTCTGTTATTATTATTATAATGGTTTAATTTTGAGATTATTGCAAATGGCTTGGATATGAGTTATAATTCTGTTATCGGGTGCTGTCGTCACACTTCTTTTTGGGTTAGGAGGATAGCTTAGGAGGCGTTGTGACAAGTTGGTACTAGAGCATGAGATTTTGGGAAGTGAGGTCATGCATAGTAGCTAGGAGCATGTTAAGTCTATAAGTATATTAAAATTATGTTGTATTATAGGAAACATGCCTCGACAGACCAGACGAGGTAGGCAAGCAGACGCTAGAACATCGCATGCTACCGGTGACTCTTTAGAAGGATTGGAGGGAGACTTTATTAACCCTCAGGTAAATATGGAAGATCAAATTTTTAATAGAATAGCACAAAGGTTGGCTACTAGCGTTGAAACAACTCAGGGAGATCTCGAGAGGAAGTATGGAATTGAGAGGTTAAAAGCCTTAGGAGCTCAAATATTTGAGGGTACTACCAATCCTGCGGATGTTGAGGCGTGGCTAAACTAGATAGAGAAATGCTTTAGGGTCATGCGCTGTCCTATAGAGAGAAAACTTGACTTGGTTACTTATATGGTCTAGAAAGGAGTGGAGGATTGGTGGAAGTTGGTAGAAAATAGAATAATTGGTACAGATCCTCTGACTTGGGTAGACTTTAAAAAGGCTTTTCAGGAGAAATATTACCCACAGACATACTGTGATGAGATGAGGTATGAATTCTTAAGATTGGTGCATGGAGACATGACTGTAGCTGAGTACAAGAAGAAGTTAACAGAGCTAGCTAAGTACACTTTGAAGCTGATGGAAGATGAAGCTGATAGGTGCAAGCATTTTGTGGAGGGCTTGCTAGTTGAAATTCATACTCCAGTTACGTCTAGTGTGGTGTGGACGGATTTCAACACAATTGATTGAAGTTGCATTGAGAGCTGAAAGGAATATAGCAGTTGAGAAGGTTGAGAGGGAAGGCAATAGGGGAAGATTTAGAGAGGGAAAAGCTTGGGGTACGTCTAGGGAGCAGTTTCACTGAGGAGAGAGTAGACGATTTGTACCTAGTGTTACTGGTAATTGAAGTTTTAAAGCTCGATCTGGGAGATCATATTTTTCAGGACCTAGAGGTAGTTCAAGGCAAAGTCAGAGGAAGTTTCCTTAGACTTCAGAACCCCCAAGTGGTTCGTAGTTTAAGCAACCTAGTGAGTCGGTTGCCAGTGTAGGTAGGTAATCATTGTGTGGTATATGTGAAAGATATCATTGGGGTTTGCTTTAATTGTGGTCAGCAAGGTCATTTTTAGAGGGATTGTCCTCAGTTAAGATTGGGAAGTGGAGTGGAGCAAAGGATTGTGTCTCAGACGGTGAACCAGCCAAAACAGGAAATGAGTGCTAGTGAAGGAAGTAGTAGATAGAGAGGCCAGGTAGGAAATCCTTGACAACAAGGAAAAATTTATGCTATGACTGAGCAAGAGGCTAAGGAGACTCCAGATGTGGTGACTGGTATGCTTACTATTTATTCTAAGCATGCTTGTGTATTAATTGATTTTGGAGCTATGCATTCGTTTATCTCTCGTATGTTTACTAAGAATGTGAATAGGAAATTAGAGCCTTTGCCTGATACGTTATTAGTACATACTCCAGTTGGTAATTCTATAACGATAGAGCATGTCTAATGCGATTGTGAATTGGTAATTGATAAAGTAGCTTTGTTAGCTGATCTTTTACCCCTAGAATTGGTAGAATTTTATATTAGTTTGGGTATGGACTTCTTGTCAAGATATCACACTAATGTAGATTGTTTTAAGAAAGAAGTTAAACTTGTGAAGCCAGACGGGGTTAAAGTAGTTTTCCGACGAAAGAGGAAGATTCTCCCTACTTGTTTAGTTTCTTCAGTGAAGGCTAAGAAATTGATGAGTAAAGGTTGTGAAGCATACCTAGCACATGTAACCGAAGTAAAGGTGGAGAAGCTACAACTCGAAGATGTGCCAGTAGTACAGGAGTATTTGGACGTATTTCCCAAAGAGTTATCAGGCTTGCCACCTGATAGAGAAGTAGAATTTACTATAGATCTAGTACCGGGAACAAGACCCATTTCTTAGGCACCCTATCATATGGCACATACGAAGCTAAAGGAGCTAAAGGTGCAGTTGCAAAATGGTGGATAAGGGTTATATTAGACCATGTGCATCCCCATGGGGAGCACATGTGCTGTTTGTTAAGAAAAAGAATGGTACTATGAGGTTATGTATTGATTACCGCCAACTGAATAAGGTAACAATACGCAACAAATATCCATTACCTCATATAGATGATTTATTTGACCAACTCAGAGGAGCATATGTGTTTTCTAAGATAGATTTAAAGTTCGGGTACCATCAGTTAAAAGTTAGAGAATCTGATGTACCTAAAACGACTTTTAGAACGAGGTATGAACATTATGAGTTCCTAGTAATGCCGTTTGGTTGACGAATGCACCAGCAGCATTCATGGACCTTATGAATAGGATATTCCTGAAGGATCTCATACATACATGCGCAGCGGAAATGAAAGAGGATCGAAATAACAATCTAGATGCATATAACAACCTAGGACTAAACATGCATTATCATACAAAATGAATTAAAGAAGAAGGAAAGAAATTATATACCTTTGTAGCTTTTCTTCCTTTCTTGAAATTACTCCCACTTTGACCACTAAGAGGTCTTTCTAGCTATTCTCAAAGGCTTGGAATAGAGTGATGGGACTCTTTAAAGAAGAAAAAAGAGAAATTTGTGAGGAAAATTTAGTTTCTCAAAAAACTAAAAATTTTCCAAGATTTTTCAAAAAGAAAAAAAAAAAAAGAATAAAAACCTTCTTTAAAAAGGGCAAATTACATGCAACTTTTACATGTCTAAGTTTACCAAAAGTTGACAACACACATTCCACTAATTACGAACAGCCTGTGAATGCTTGACTTACCAATAATGGTTATATCAAACCTTCTAGAAAGGTTGACAATAATGGTTATATCAACTATTTGACTTCTTCCGAAAACCAACTGTTTGACTAAATCTATGTCTCCGATTATGAATCCACATTCATAATTTCAATATTTAAATCCCATTTAAATATTTTTGATCAAATCTCTCATTTGATATCATATATCAATTACTTAATCATATCTCATATGATTAACCTAATTTGAACGATTCAAATTATTCCTTCTATTTATTCTAAGTTTCTTCATATATAAGTTAGCCAGAGGACCTTATGGACCTACAGATCATGAGTTCCAATGATCCGAGATTAATCGGTTAAACTCTTTAACCTAGTTAACCAACATTCGTTAACTACCAGGTAACTCCACTAAAGCCCGTAGCTGCACTCTCCTCACTGTAGATATATTATGTCCATTTGATATAACCATTATTGGTAAGTCAAGCCTTCACAGGCTGTTCGTAATTACAGCTACGTTAAAATTACTGTTTTACCACTGTGATTACCTCTTATTTCTTAAGTTCCACTGATTCTCTAATGAACAATGATTTGTAGTCCAACTTCCAAATCAAAAGTCCTCTCAAACCCTATTTGAGAGGGTGGCACCTATTGTTCAAGACCTGGATTCAGCACTTAAGAGAACAACCTCTCTACTAACCCAAAAGAGGGTAGGAGTGAGTTTCTTCTTGCACCCTATGTCCCTAGCTATCTACCTGGTCTTACCCCTGAAATGGAAGGCATATTGAGCCAACACTATTGAGCTACTCTCACCAATGCAGATCTAAGGATAATCCCGAGTAAATAGAAGTTCATAGTTAGTTTAGGATTAAGATCGAGTTGCCTAGGCCATCAAAGTCGGGATAGTCAGTTTTAGACAGTAAACGGTGTTATAAAGTAAAAGTGACTATTTCATGGTCTGGTCTTATGCAAAATCTTTTCACAGGACCCACTCGCATATCTTCATATGAACGAATTAGGATTACTTCATTTGTACTAGTTACAAAGTGGACCACATCCATAGTGTCCACAGAATAAGGCGCCTAACCTTATTCATATACTACAGACCATTTAGACTGTTAACTTAAACTTGAACCAGTTTTATGTCTCTACATAAAGTTTGTGTCTCATGTAACAGTCTAGGATCCTTTGATGATTGGATTTAGATTTAGTAAGAACATTTTATAGAATCAATAACTACTTATTGATTATAAATTTCAATAACAACTTCATTGAATGATAAAGGTATATTTGGTATTTATAAACTATGAGTTTCAGGACATAAAACCCAACAATTCCATCCTTATCTGGACCAATTTGTTATGGTATTCATAGATGATATCTTGGTATATTCGGGAGATAGAGAAAAGTATGTTGAAGACCTCATGATAGTTTTGCAGACTTTAAGGGAAAAGAAGTCATATGCCAAGTTTAGCAAGTGGTGCTTCTAGGCCATGTGGTGTCAGCTGGAGGAGTTACCATGGATCCCTAAAAGACTGAGGCCATAGTAAAGTGGGAACGACCTAAGACTGTAATGGAGGTTTGTAGTTTCCTAGATTTGGTAGGCTACTACAGAAGATTTGTTGAAGGATTTTCAAAATTAGCTTTACCACTTACAAGTTTGACGAAGAAGAATACTAAGCTTGAATGGGACAATGCGTTAGGGGTTAGGTTGTGTGTTGATGCAAAGTGGAAAAGTAATAGCTTATGCTTCAAGATAATTAAGACCCCACGAGAATAGTTACCCTACTCACGACTTGGAGTTAGCTACGGTCATGTTAGTGTTGAAGATATTTGGAGAAAGGTGTCATATCTATACAGATCATAAAAGTCTTAAGTATATCTTTGATCAAAAGGAGCTTAACATGAAACAAGGGAGGTGGTTAGAGTTGATCAAAGATTATGATTGTACCATCGAGTATCACCTAAGTAAGGCAAATGTAGTGGCTGATGCACTAAGTCAGAAATCTGGGAGTGATACAAGTTCTTTGAGTGCTATGAAGGTTACTATGCTCAAAAAATTCCGAAGTGGTGCTACTACATTAGGTATAGCTGGTGATGGAGCATTGTTGGCACATTTTCAACTGAGGCCTAAGTTAGTTGATGAAGTGATAAAGAAGCAGTTGGAGGATCCTGAGATTAGAAAGCTAACAGAAGAAGTAAAGGCCCAACAAAGAGTAGACTTTGAGTGCGACCTGATGGAACAATGGTTAAACATGGTCAAATTTATGTCTCAAAAGATATTGAAGTTAGGCAGGCGATTCTTGAAGAAGCATATAGCTCAGTTTATGATATGCATCCTGGTAGTACTAAGATGTATAGGATATTTAGAGATTTCTATTGGTGGCTAGGTATGAAGAGAGAGATAGGTGAGTATGTGGCAAGGTGTTTAATTTGTCAACAAGTTAAGCCTGAATGACAGAAGCCAGCCGGATTGTTGAATCCACTCATGTACCTGAATGAAAGTGGGAGCATGTCACAATGGATTTTCTATTCGGGTTACCAAAGACTTCAATGGGAACTGACGAAGTTTGGGTAATTGTAGATTGATTGGCGAAGACAACACTATTCTTATTCATTAAGGCAACCTATACATTAGATAAGCTAGCTCAAATGTATGTGGATAAGATTGTAAGTCAATACGAAGTTCTAGTAACTATTGTATCAGATAGAGATCCTAGGTTTACTTTTAAGTTCTGGGTAAGTTTACAACAAGCCTTAGGAACTAAGTTACAATTTAGTACGACTTTTCATCCCCAGACTAATGGACAGTCTGAAAGGACGATCCAGACCTTGGAAGATATGTTTCGAGCATGTGTCTTGCAATTTAAGGGTAGCTGGAATGAGTATTTATCATTAATGGAGTTTGCTTACAATAATAGCTACCAATCAAGCATAGATATGGCTCCATATGAAGCTTTGTATGGTAAACCATGTAGGACTAGTATGCTGGGGAGAGGTCAGAGAAAAGAAATTAGTCGGACTGGAGATTGTGTAAATTACTATAGAGAAGGTGCGAATAATTAAGGCGAATCTTAAGATAGCTCGAAATCGACAGAAGAGATGCGGATAACCGGAGAAGGGATCTTGAGTTTGAAGTTGGTGATAAAGTTTTTCTGAAATTGTCACCGTGGAAGGGAGTTTTAAAGTTTAGTAGGAAAAGGAAGTAAAGTTTGAGGTATATTGGACCTTATGAGATCTTGGAAAGGGTTGGACCAGCAGCTTATAGACTGGCTTTGCCAATGGAAATGTCCAAGATTCATAACGTATTTCATGTCTCAGTGCTGACGAAGTATATTCCCGATCCTACTTATGTATTAGAAGTGCAACCTATAGAGTTGAAGGAATATTTGAGTTATGAGGAAGAACCAGTCTAAATACTAGACGAAAAGGAACAAATGTTGACAACTAGGGTGATTCCCTTGGTTAAAGTGCTTTGGAGGAATCACAGTGTTGAAGAAGCTACTTGGGAAACCAAGGAAAAAATGATCAAGAAATATCCACACTTGTTTTCGAGGAACTAACAGCCTACTGAGTTTCAAGGACGGAATTCTTATAAGGAGGTGGTGAATTGCAAGCCTACTTTCATTTTCAACATTCTTGGGGGAATGACAAGCAAGTAGGTGCGTGGTTGAAATGGAGGTGGTTGAGAGCCCTTGACATGGGTAGTGTGTGGCCGACAAGAGGGTTGGCTAGGTTGAAGACCTTGGGTACCCAAGCCCAAGAGTGTGTGTGATGTAGGTTTAGTGTGTTGGAAGGATGGGTCGAAGGGTGCATCCATGGTGAGCTTGGTTAGAGGCCTTTGATGAGTTGCTTGATGGGGCAATTTGGACGATGCGTTCATGAGCTTGGCTATGTTGGTATAGGTTAGTAAGAGGGGGTAATGCTTTGAGGCTATGTGTCCAAGAAGGCCTATGAGGCTAGCATGGTGGCTATGCGTCCAAGCTAGGCGTCCAAGTCGGCCAAGGGGGTTACGTGCATGGGTAGCGAGAAAGGTAACGAACTAACCTCAAAAGGATGCGTGGAGAGTTCTTGGCCAAATGATGTGTTTGCCATTCCTTCTTGATTAAGCAAAGCCTAGATTTAAGTGTTAAACAAGCAAGATTAGGTGTCAAATTGAGGTTAAGTGTGGCATGGGCTTGCAAGCAAGCATGAGGTGGCGAGATAGTAGTTTGCATGTAGATTTCTGTAAAGTCTATAAATCGAAGGTTCGACAGATGAGGTTGGTGTGTACAAACCACTCGGGCTATTTGTGATTTCCTTCAACCAAATTGTTCCAAATTGAGTCTAGTTTCATTGAGAGGGTTGCCAGAAAGAAACTTCGTGAGCAAAAACTCAGATTTCATCAGAAACTCATGATAAACTGGAGCAAAGCGAGAAGATTTAGTGATATCTGACAGAGAAAGAAAAGTTAAAGGCTGAAATTTTGAGCAAGCTGGCCAAGACAATTATCTACAAGTTTGTAAGAGAAAGCAAAATCTAATTTTGGCTAGAAACATTACTTTTGGAAGCTGGAAGTGAAGATAGTGTGTTTGAGGCTGTCGGGTGCGTTTTGAAGAAGTTGTGCGTGCAGGCAAGCTAGGGCAGTGACCGGAGGAAAGAATCCTTGAAGGTTATTTTGGCGTGTTTTGGACACCCAGCAGGCAGGCTGTCACGCCACTGTTCGTGCGAGATGTTGTTGGTGTATAGGCTGTGGGGGAGAGATAGGTTTCGTTGGTGGCAGTGCATGCATGCAAAAGTTGAACGAGACAAGTCTCGCTGGTCTCTCTAAGGTGCATGACGCGGGCATTCGACATAGAAGCGCGCTCGCCCTACCTCTTTTGAGATTATTTCCGCAGTGGGTGTGCGAGAACTACCGCCCACGAGGGGCAGTGTGTGAGAGGCAGTGGCTGGGCGTGCAGGGCAGTGTGTTGTGTGAGGTTTGCCGTTCATTTAAGGTTAGGTCAGCTGGGCGAGCATGCTGCAAGGTTGTTGGACACGTCTAGGGGTAGTTTTCCACTTTTGGACAGTTCAACTAATTTTTGCTTGTCGGCCAGGAAGAGCTAGAGGAAGCATATAACCCATTAAGAGCAAGAACAAGTTGTGAGTGACTTAATTTCATAAATAATTTATTCTCTCGATATTTCTAGAATGCTCGATTTATTCGCAAAATACGAGATTTCTGGCATGAGTTAAATTTGATAAAGTATGTGTTTCTTTATATGATTTTGGAACATACTTTTACATGATTTTGAGCATGATGTTTTATGATACTAAACTTTGTGAAAAGCATGTTTGAGAAATACTCTAAAAATTATGAGGAATTGTTTAACTCGTGTTTATAAATGATTTAGCATGCTTTAGTTCCAAAATATGGTCCCAATGTCGAAGGACATAGAAAAGGCATATGGACAACCTTAATATTGGGACCCTAGTACTAAAGGACTAGAGAAGGTACACGGGCAACCCGGGTTATAATTCCTATGTGCACATAGAGGGAAATTTGACATTGTTGTGTTGAGATTACTCCACACAGCTAAGGTTATTCGACATTGGGTATGATGAGATTATTCCATCCCAACTAAGGTTTTTTTCGACATTATGTGTGTTTAGATTACTTCACCCTAACTACGATTGTTTTCAACATTGAGCAACGTTGAGTTTACTCTACCTCAACTAAGGAAAATTTTTTCAAAATATACAAATGTTTATAAGCTTCCAAAAGCTTTACTATTTGTTTATCAAGCATGATTTCGTTGAGCTTTTAAGCCAAGCATTGTTTTCTAAACTAGTCACTCACTAGGCAACTTAGCTCATGTTTTTAAATGTTTTCTATTTTTCAGGTAGCGAACAAAACCGGGTTAGCATACTTGTCAAACTCATCTAGATCTGCTTCTTAGTTTGAACTTTGTAAATATTTGTACTTAGACCTAGCATTGTGCATAGTGGGGTCTAAGGAGTGGTGGAAATGTGTAAAGGTTTAATTTTGAGATTATTATGTATGGCTTGGATATGAATTATAATTCTATTATCGGGTGCTTGATAAGGAATTTTAGGAGAGTTAAGTTGACAGTAGATATCCTAAAGGATCGATGTCTGTTGTCGTCACTCCTCTTTTTGGGTTAAGAGGATAGCTCGGGAGGGGGTATGACACAACATGTCCTATAGTGCATAAGAGTGCAACCATGGGTCTATAGTGGTTTGCCCCATGGTTATTGAATGTTGATTAATTACTTAAAAGGTTTAATTAATTGATCTCAGATCATGTGAGGTTATAATCTGTAGGTACATTCCGCTTGCTAAATCACAATGGATCAACAAGAACCAATGTTTTGAAAGAATAATTTGAAATGTTCAAATTAATTTAGAGAATAATATGTTGATTGTATATGATATAATTAACATAATGTATAGAGATACATGATGTGTTAGGAATACATTTTTTTGAGTGTTTAATTTAAAGAATAAGTCATTTTGAAAGAAAAACAAGTGTTTGACAACCAATCAAAATAGATTTTGAAAGCCATTAGATTTAAACACTTATGATCAAAAGTGTTTAAATGAAAATAAATTTTTAAACAACATTTTTTTTTAAGTTAATCAAAGCCGGCCCTAATATGAATGACATTCATATTAAAACTATATGTTAAATGGTTAATATGAATGAGATTCATATTTAAACTATAGGTTATAAGAGAAATAACCATCTGAATATAATTCAAATATTAATTTAATTAGTTTCCAAAAAGAAAAAATACTCATTTAATTATATTTGAGATATTTAATTAAATTAATCAATCAATTAATCAAACTATTATTTAATTTAATTTAATTTAATTTAATTAATTATTAAATTTATAATAGATTAAATCAAACAAACTCTGTTACATTGTAGGAGAGTGAGGGTGTGGAGGGAGTGGGGTAGTTATCCCCTCTCTCCATAAAATACAAAAAGTTTGTATTTTCCAGTTGATCGATATAATAAAAAGATTTAATCTTGCTCCCTTACCTTCTCTCATACTTTTTACTTTGACAATTAAATTCACTACCTAGAAATTCTTCCCAATTCCTTTTCAATTTCAAAAGCACGATTCCCACAAATGAGTTCCTTGTTAGAGACATAGCAAAAATAAGACCCGATGGAGGCATTACAAAATTGTGAAAGGGAATACCAACTTTGCTGGAAAAAGGAAGAACTCTATAAATTTGGGGGTTTCCAGCAGCCCTAGGCATCAAAATCAAATCAAGGAAGTGCAGACCTAAAGAGACACAAAAAGGAGAGAATTGAGTGAGAGTTCAAAGAGTGAGTTAGTTGCAAGGAAGAGGAAAAGAGTTCGAGATAGTCGTGGTGCCCTTCGAATTCTGACGTGAGAGCCAAGGAGATCGTGACAGTGCTACCTCAATCAAGAGCCTCTTTTTAGTAGAGTTTCCCTTTCTTTACACTCTTTCTTTGTTTATTTTGCTTAAACATGTTGCTTCAAGTTATGAGTGGCTAAACTCTTTAGTTTTTGGGTTTTGATGATTTGTTTATGAATTTATGTTGATCTTGTAGACTTTCATGGTTTTGTTGGAATGATTATGCTTTTCATTGTTATTGTGTTTAATTCTTGTGGATTGGCCATCTTCACATGTTAGGTTAGATGTATGATTGAGAAATTGTATGTTTAACTTGATCTATAACAATGAATTGTTGTTAATCTATCACGAGAGTAGTTAGGTTGACAATAAAGGTTGCTAAAGACTATTTTTAATGCCATGTAATTTTGTATTGGTTTTAAGAGATTAATAATCAATCGAGTTGCATGAGAAAAGGTTGTTTTTTAGAGAAAATAACTTGGAATTAAGTTTTTAGACTTAGGCATATGAATGACAATAAAATCCATGAAATCTATAATATTGCATGATGAAATAAACAAGGATTCATTACCCTAGAACTCTCTTTGACTCTTGTGTTTCTTACTTTAATACTTTCCTTATTTAATTTGTATTTTCCATAACTCATAATTTTCAAATTCAATCCTCAAATAAAATTGATTCAATTCTAGAATAGTTAAGTAACTTGAACCTTCACAATTGGATCTCCAGTGGAACGATATTCGGACTTAACCGTCTTATATTATAACTTGACCCATACACTTGCGGTTAACGCTCAAAGTGCGCATCAAGAATAGAAAGCACTTTTCAAGTGCTTTTCACTCAGAGTTCGGGCTTGATCCTTGAGGGTTATCAACTTTTTCAACTTCAATTTGACTTGAAATATCAATTAAGAGACATTATGTAAGCATTGGCTTATAATACTAAGTGTTGGGAGAAGGCAAGTGAAATTGTGGCTATGCGTTGTTAGAGGAAAAGTGGTCGAGAGTGAAAGAGCAAAAATTTTGGCTAAGTGTTGGCCAAGACTATGCGTTGATCATTGGTGGGGGAAGAAATGTACTTGACTTACCATGCATTGGTAAGGTTGTCATGCGTTAAGGTCCCCATGCGTTGAAGACGGGTATAACTGATTGAGTTGTAAGCGTTGAAGGTAGGAGGCATTGAGGGCACCATGCGTTGAGTGTGGATGATTGAGTTGTAAGCGTTGAAGGTAGGAGGCGTTGAGGGCACCATGTGTTGAGTGTGGATGATTGCTGAAGGCATTAGAGGGAGGTTGCGTTATGGGTGCTGTGCTTTGCTTTGAAGTAAGTGAGAACCCTGCGTGCCAGCCTGCTTTTGAGGGTTAAGTCGGCAATATATATATATATATATATATATATATATATATATATATAGGTAAGTGAATTAAATGTTTAATAATTTTTTAGACATTTTTGAAAGCTTAAGTCGGTTCCATTTTTCAGACGAACTACAAGGGAAGATAGAAGAAGGTGTTCTTGTGAATTTTGGATGGAAGTCTACTCGTTTTGGTGTTGAAAATCTAAGCTGGAATAGAACGTTGTTTGTGGACGCACAGATTGGACAGTGTTTGATGTTTGGAGTAGAACGAATCGAGGAGATTAAGTCTAGGGCTGAAATTTTAAGGTCAGTAATTTAACAAAATTCTTAACAATTCTTATGAATGATGGTAAAGCTGGAATTAAAGTTAATTATGTGCATTTTTAGGTAAAAGCAACAGTTACGGAATTGCTTTGCAATCTGGAGCAATGCAGAGTAATTTTGGAATAGCTGGAGAACGAAGGAGAGTTAACAATTCTTATGAAGGATGGTAAAGCTGGAATTAAAGTTAATTATGTGCATTTTTAGGTAAAAGCAACGGTTACAGAATTGCTTTGCAATCTGGAGCAACGCAGAGTAATTTTGGAATAGCTGGAGAACGAAGGAGAGTTAACAATTCTTATGAATGATGGTAAAGCTGGAATTAAAGTTAATTATGTGCATTTTTAGGTAAAAGCAACGGTTACAGAATTGCTTTGCAATCTGGAGCAACGTAGAGTAATTTTGGAATAGCTGGAGAACAAAGGAGAGTTAAGCTTCAAAATTTTCAGGTAATCTGAGAAATTCAATTCTTTACAAGTCTGTAGAAGAAAAGAAATCTTAGTTGGGGCTGGAAATATGACTTTTAACATATAGGAATAAGAACAAAAAGGAAAGGAGGAGATCTCTGCTGTCGGGTATCGCTAAGTAAATAAAGTAGAGGTAAATCACGCTAGTCTCACTTATCCTGATGTCGCTAGTATCGTGCCCTGTTGAGTAGTTTCGCTAGTAATCTCGCTGGGAATGTGGGATTTTCGTTGGTAATCTTGCTTATTAGGCTTACTTTGGGAAAAAGGGGAGGCTCGGTGATGAATCATGATTTGAGTTTAATTATGCAAACTAAACGATCAAGTAAAGGAAAACGCAACGTAGGGAAAAAATGTTTATTTCAGGCCAAGAGGAGATAGGAAAGGCGTATAATCCACTCAAGGCCTAGAAAGAGTTGTGAGTGAATCTTTTCTTGTTTCAACGATTTTGTTGTACATATTAGTTCGGTTTCCAAATTGATTATGATTTTGTGATCAATCGATTTACAAAGCATAGTTTATGTTTCTTAAAAGGTATTGAAAAGTATGTTTATGAAATGTCATTGATTTAAGAATTGCCTTGTTTTTTTATGGAAGATTTGCATATGAACTGTTTGTATAAAGTATTTCTTTCCTAAAAGGAAAAATGTTTTAGAGAAGGCTCAGTGCTGAAGGACATGAGAAGGCACGTGAGTTTCCCCGAGACCCAATACTGAAGGACACAGAGCAGGTACTTGGGCAACTCGCTATGTTCCTATGTGCACATAGAGGTTATATGCTGGTGCGTTGAGTTCTGCTCCACACCGAGCCTTATTTGTTTTCAACGTTAGGGTGTTGAGTTTTGCTCCACCTCAACTAAAGAGAAGTATTGTAACGAAACTGATTTCTTTATGATTTCCTGAAAAATAATGTATGATTTGATAAGGGCATTTAAGCATGATTTATCCAATGAATATAAAATGATTCCATGTTTTACTCATGCTGCTGGAATTAGTATAAATCCTGATGATTTTCGAACTAAAAATAGTTGTTAAAATTAGTCACTCAATGTGCTGTTAGCTCATGTTTTCAAGGTTTTCTTTTCCTCCCAGGTAGTAAGGACGTTCCCAGTGCTTTGCCTACTCCAACTCGCCTCATGTAAGCTTCGAGTTTTCAGAAATTAGTTTGTTTGGAGAGTTGTATGTGTATATAACCTTTATATAGGTGGCATGTAGACCTAGTTGTACATATGTTGGGATGTGAGATATGGTTTTCTATAAGTACATTGTGGTTGAGTTGAAAGTTTGAATTATCTGTATATAAGTTTTATTTTTTATATAATTTTGGATGTATGAAGGAGTAATATGCATGTTATGATCTGTCAGGATTATCAGGTATAAATGGATGGTATATGTCACAAGATGGGTGATGTGTACTGTCCTCACATCTCCTTTCAGGTTAAGTAGGTAATCAGGGAGAGGGTGTGACACATTAGATCATCTTCTTGAAGTTTCCACCATCTTCCTTTTAACTAAACTTCATTCACATTGTCCATATTAAGCTTAATTTTCACCTATTCCAATCATATTTGCCACTTAGGGGGCTTTTTGCAAAATTCTCAAAATTTTCTAAAATATCCAAAAATCAGCTTAAAATTCAAAATTACCCATTTTGAGACTAATAATTCAAGGAAATATCAATTAGAGTCCAAAAATATCCAAAAATATAAAGAATGGTCAACTGGTGGGCTTGGGGTGCAGACAGAGGTGTGGGTGTGGGTAGCAACTCCCGCACAGGGGTGTCGTCTGTCATACAGGCGTGCGGGTGTGACATGAGGCAGAGTGCAAGGCGCATGGGGAAGGGCGTTGGAGCGCACACGTGTTGGCTAAGGGTGTGCGTGCATGGGTGACAGCTCTAGACAGTCACCAGAAATCTTTAGCTAGCAGTCCCTTGTTTTCAACTCGATTTTTCAAAACTCCAAAACACCTTTTCCTTTATAAATTTTATGGAACTCAAGGATGACCTCACTGACTTACCAAAAAGATTGGGCTTCAAAAACCTTCCCGAGCACCCTTGAAAAATTCCTTAAAGCTAACGTGTCTGGTTTGCTCGATTTCAGCAACAACCTCCAGTTTCTTCAAGTTTTCTCAACCTTCCCAATTTCGAATCAGTTTGGCAACCCTAGGTTAGAATCCTGACTCAAAAAACTTTTGGTGCAAAAATGACGAAAATGGCACGAGTGAATCGAGAGAGCTGACGATTTCTTTGAGCTGCTTTCTTCTGGACTAAGCTGCTGCCTAATCCCACCAATCATCTTTGGCCCCCAAACTCTTTGTTTCAATGTGGCTCCACCTCTTTTTTCTTCATGTTACTCATCCAAACTTAAAATTATCTCCTGAAAAGTAATTAACTTAATTTATTTTATTATTTATTATTTTATTTATTATTTTTCCTTAATTAAATAAAATTTTGACCTACTTGGAATTGAGAGTCTCCCAACACTTAGCAAATTTCGTAAATCTCAACCAATTTTCCTTTTGATCACACATAGCATTGACTAGATTCCTTTTCCCCTTTATTAAAATCTAATGGAAAATTATGATTACTTAAGCAAACACTAGAATTTTCATTTTAATTTAGGCTCACCCAAGCCAACTCTAGCCAACACTTAACCATTTGTTTTTAACTTGAACTTAGGCAAAGGAAAATAAGAGCTAGGGTTACAAAAAGTCTTCAAAAGGGTTTTTTTTTTCTCTAAAAATTCTAACCTTATGCTTAGCCTATTAGAAATACAGCATGTTCTTTGTATGTTATGCTTTTATTTATGTATGATTTTTTATTTCCCAAAATCGAAACAATAACAATCATTCACTTTCGTTGTGAGATTCAATCCCTTCAATAGGTATTAGAGCCCATTTATTATTTTGATTTTTTTGTAAGGTTGAAAATCATAATTAATTTAGTGGGATTTAAATTACTGTGCATTTGTGAGAGCCCAATGATATAAGAGTTATATTGTATGTGTTATGGGCAAAATTAGCACGACCTACAGGAAAGCCTAAGTGAGCTTAGGAAAGCTCAGTGGACCTATGAGAGGAAAGTGGAGTTAAGAGCCTAGGAGACAACACTCAAGTGGAGCTAGGAGCCTAGGAGAGAGCTCTAAATGACCTACAAGAGAGCCTAAGTGAGCATAGAGAGTGCTTAGTGGGACCCGTGAGAGGTAAGTTAAGTGGAGCTAAGAGCCTAAGAGAGAGGTCCTTAGTAGAGCTAGGAGCCTAAGAGAGAGCTCCAAATGACTTGTGGGAGAGCCTAAGTGAGCTTAGAGAGAGCTCAGTGGACCCATGATGTAAGTTAAGTGGAGCTAGGAGCCTAGGAAAGAGTTCCAGATGATCCATGGGCGAGCCTAAATGAGCTTAGAGAGAGCTCAATGGGACCCGTGAGGTAAGCTTAGAGGTGCCTAGGGAAGCTTAGGTGTGAGAAGCCTCCTAAGCTTAAAGCAGTCTAAGAGAGCTCAGAGGAGCCGAAGAGAGCTTGACTGAACGATTGAAGCCGATGCCAGCTGTCCATGTTCATAACATAACAAACAAGCTTTTAATAAAGATGTTGAGAATTTGAATGGTGCATTAGTTGCAATAATAATAGGTAACTGCTCAAATAATTAACTCAGTAGTTTCAAGGATTAAAGAGGGGCATTATGACCCTCAACATCGATTACATTTTACTTCCTTATAAGAACAACCTAGACCATTGGTCGAAGGTACACTGAAAATACCCTACATTTTCTACTATCTAGTTACTCAAAAATGTTTTGAGCATTAGAGTGTGTGTGGCTAGACAAAACACCAGTGTTCATTTTCTTTTGTCTTGCAAGCACTCAGGCAAATCTCCCCCGTAAAAAATATTTTTTTACGGTTGATCAATTTTTTGGCATCGATAGTATAATTTGTGAATTATAAAACTTAGATTAATGTTGCATGCTGACCTAATGAGATTAGGATACAATTAATTAACTTATTTTAAATGGTTAATATGACAATTAATTAAGTTATTTCTAATAAGATTAGATTTAAAATAAATATTTTATTTCTGTAGTTTAAATTTGAGAAAATAAAATATTAATAATAAAATATTGCTTATAAGGGAACTCTCACTAGGAAAGTTATGCCTAGAATTGAGGTGTTTAAGCTGATCGTAAGGAAACACTCCTACTTGGGAACCAACCTGGGAGTTGAATTAGTCAATATTTTATTAAGCATGCAATAATGAATTAATTCATTGAAGTGTTTAATAAATTAAAACATTATGTCAAACTATCCGATATAAGTGTTATATTGGGAAAATTATATTTACTTAGATAAATGATTTAGCCTAAATTTACCTGGAAAAATATATATGATATATCTTTTCTCTCACGCTCTCCGGATAAATTCACATAGTGAGATTCATGCTCGGTCTCGTGGCGCTTTGGGAGCGTCCTCCTTTTAAAAGGTGTTTGCATGAATCAATATCAAGATGAATTAGGGGTGTACATGGGTTGGGTTGGGGGTATTTTTCAAACTAACTCAAAAATTCGGGTTGGTCAGGTTGGTTACCTGAATGACCCGAATATGGTCCCTAATCCAACCCTTAAAATTCAAGTTGGGTTGGGTTGGGTTGGATTGTCATTTTTTTTTTTTTTTTGGTTAAATTTAGAAACATTATAACCATTCAAAAAACATTAAACCAAGATTAGGTATAAACATAAAATAATTCTTAAACATTAATTGATATATTCATGAATCCATAGTCACAATATTCATGAATCAAACTTCTAAAATATAAAGTACAACATATCCATATCCATGAAACCATATATCCATAAATCTGTAGTTAGTTACAAACATGAAGTACAACATTAATAAAATACATAACAATATAGTTCTTAATCCATAAAATTACATAACGACAACAGTCAATGACTAAACTATGAACCAAACTTCTAAAACTACAAGAATTGGCATCTCGAGCGTCCATCTTAGTCCTCAAAATTTAAAGACATCCTGAGTAAGTAGTTTTAATAAAATAAATCAATAATAAAAAAATAGAAAGATCTATCATATAAGTATTCAACTTACCAGGAAAATTATCGACCTATATGGACTTTCAATTTAGTGTTGTGATGGAGGACTTGACATTATCTGAAATACAATATAAAAGTACATAATGTCATATAAAAATACATAGTGAATTGCAACAAATGAATAACAATTAAGTTAAAGTCACCATTTACCCACCCTCAATTTTTTTTCACAAATCTTCATTCCTTCAAGCTGTGGAGGAAGATCTAATAAGGATGTTTTTCCACGGGTCCAATTTTGTGTACAAATCAAAGATTCCAATGTTTTATGCACCAATAAACTTCTAAAAGAAGCAAGAATCCTCACTCCTGTACTAAATGTTGATTTAGAAGCCGTAGTAGACACAGGAATGGCAAAAACATCATTAGCAATTTTTGGTAAAACTCTGTATTTAATGTCATTTAGTTTCCACCAAGTCAGAACATCAAAATGATTACTTAGCTCTTCACAAGGATTAGATAAATGTCGATCCACATCATTCTGAATGTGTTGAAATCCCTAACATAGCAGAAGCAGTACAGAACCAAATTCGAAATAAATTGAGATTTTGAAGTACCTATACATTGAAATTTTTTTTAAAGAAAACCTACTGTATTAATTCTAAGCTAAGCATGAATTAGAGATAGAATCTTATTTTCGTTGTCGACTCTGAACACCACCCACCACGAACATCTCCTATTCTCTAAAGGATGAGATAAGGATTGTGAATCCTTGATCTTGAACTGTGGGAAAAAAGAGAGAGCACGAGAGAATTTTTTTATTGAGAGAATCACTTTTTTTCCCTGTTTCTTTTGCAGGCTTATTTAGGGAGAAAGAGTAGGGGACGTGGGAAAACCACGTAAAGCGTAACTCCCACGTATATAAGTTACCTTTTTAATTAATTTATTAAATTATTCAATTTAACAAGTAAATAAATAATAATTAGTAATTAATTAAATCTAATTTAATTAATTATTTTTATTTAAATCATATTTAAATAAACATCTCCCATATAATCTATAGGTTTAATTCATTTAATTTAATTTAATCAATTTTAATTAAAATAAATTAAGTAAATTAATTCTTTAATTAATTAATTTTCAAATTAAATATCTAATATTTAATTCTCTAAACGATTAATTTTGTATCATATCCAAAATTAAATTTATATTATAAAGTTCAAATTAAACTTTATATTATAATGTATTATCATATATCATATCATTTCCCTGAGTAAATTTGAACATTTCAAATTTCATTCAAGACATAAATATCTCATCACTCTTTACAAGCTAGGAAGGAGACCTAATGGACCTACAGATCAGAAGCTCCAACAATATGAGATTAATCGGCTAAACTCATTAACCACATTAATCAATATTCGTTAACTATGGGTACATTCCATTAAAGACCCACAGCTGCACTCTTCTCACTGCAGATATATTTCTGTGTCTATGGACATAGACCAATAACAGCAAATTAGTCTTTCACAAGTATTCGTAACACTAGTTGGGTCAAATTACCATTTTACCCCTTAGTTACTTCTAAATCCTTAAATACTAGTGCTCCTCTAATGAACAACCTATTTATGGTCCAACCATTAAACAGAAATCCCTCTTGGGCCAATTAGAGGGTAAGGCCCTTTGTTCAAGTCCTAGAGACACCACTTAAAGCAACACTTATCTACTTACCCTAAATATGGGAATGAGTGAATTCCATCTTGTATAATTATGTCTCCAACTCTCCAGTAGGTCTTGTCCCCAAGATGGTAGGCATATTGAGTTGGCAAACGACTACTCTCACCTATACAAATCAAAGGACAATCCTTCGTGGACAAGAGTTTATAATATACTCAGGATTAAGACTAAGTTGCCTAGGTCATCCTATTGAAATAGAAACTAACTAGTCAACGGAGTTACATCTAGTGATTACTATTTCATGGTCTGGTCTTATGCAAACTTATTACATAGGATGCCCTCACTCGTATGTCACCTACATGAATGCGTTAGATCATTGCATTTGTATCAAATACAATGTGGGTTGTATCCATAGTGTCACTAGGATAAGGTACCCAACCTTATCCCTATACTATAAACCTTTTAGACTGTATCTTGAACATTGATCTCTGTATGTCCCAACATATAGTTCAAAACTCATAAAACAACCTAGGATGTTAGTTTATTGGATTTAGGGTTATTAAGACAAAACAAACAAAAACAATCAATAACGCTTATTGAAGTAACACATCAACAACTCTTTATTAACGATTTAATAACGGTCAAATAATTACATTTACAATCTACGAGTTTTATGGCATAAAACCCAACAAACTCCCACTAGAACTAAAGCTCTAGTGGGTTGTACATAAAAAGAAATGAGAATGGAGTGTGATACAACCCTCCCACTACATCGAGGCAATCCCAACGATTGAGAAGGATGAGACTGACCAGAAGTATTAGCTTCTTCATTAACTCTTGATGAAAGACCAGTCTCATCAACAACTCTTGTTAACTCTTTAGTAGCTTCATTTAATACCATTTTGCTTCGTGGTTTATGATCTCTCATGTGATCTTCTTCTAAGAATGTAGCGTTTGTCGATACAAACACTTTGTTTTCTTATGGGTCGAAGAACAGACCACCTTTTGTTTCCTTATGGTAACCAACAAATTGGCATAATCTTGAATGAGGTTCCAATTTCTTAGGATTTGTCACTAGCACATGTGCAGGAAAACCCCAGATTCTGAAGTAGCGTAAACTAGGTTTACTCCCCCTCCATAACTTGAAAGGCGTTTTAGAAACACTCTTCGAGGGAATATTGTTCAAGATATGAATTGAAATTTCTATTACATACCCCCAAAATGAGTTAGGCAATTGAGCATAGCTCATCATAAAATGAATCATGTCTAACAAGGTTCTATTTCTCCTTTCTGATTCACCGTTCTGCTAAGGTGTACCAGGTGCTGAGAGTTGGGATTGGATTCCATGTTCTATCAAATAGTCCTAGAATCTTAAATCCATGGACTCTCCACCTCGATTAGATCGAAATGTTTTATTTGTTTTATCTAACAGGTTTTCAACTTTAACCTTATACTCCTTGAACTTTTCAAGTGTTTTAGACTTATGTTCCATTAGGTATAAGTAATCATACCTTGAATAATCATCTATAAAAGAGATGAAGTATTCGTACCTTCCTCGAGCTTTTAAAGGTCTTTTAGTCATTTTACCTTCAAGACAAGATTCACATGGAGGTAATGAATTATCTTCTATCTCATTTAAAAGTTCATTCTTTACCAATCTCTCGATTTTATCGAGACTTATGTGACCTAATCTCACATGCCAAATATAAGTACTATTGTTACTTAGAGAAATTCTTTGCCTTTTAGTTTGAGTATTAGCAGTTGTAAACTCTCATGATTTAAAAGTGCTTTTGTTTCAGTAGGTCTTAACATATATAAGTTGTTTTCTAATTTAGTAGAACAAATACGTACACCATTCTAAGGCGTCATTAACATAAAAAGTAACTGAGTACAATTGTTCAATTAAATAGGAAATAGATACTAAGTTCCTTTTAATTTTAAGAACTATATATAGATTTTCTAAAAATAAAAATCTATTTAAAAAGAAAACAACTTTGCAGCTCCCACTGCACGAGCTGAAATGGCGTCTCCCGTTCCAACCTTAAGCGTCATTTCACCCTCCTCAACATGTAGGAAGGAACTAATTCCTTGTAAAAAAGAACAAACGTGATTAGTGGCACCCGAATCAAGTATCTAAGCATTATAGTCATTTTCCACTAAACAAGTTTCTAACACAAGTAAATCATATTTACCTTCCTTTTCTCTTTTCTTCACCGCAAGGTACTTAGGGTAATTGCGTTTCCAATGACTATCCACATGGCAGTGGAAGCACTTGCCCTTGTCGGCCATTTAAGCCTTACCCTTGTTTTTCCAAGCAGCGGGAGCTTTCCTCTTTCCTCTTTTCTTTTTATTGATCTTTTAGAACCAGAAGATGAGGGAACAGACTTAGTTCCAGAGGACGAATTCTTGTGGAACTTCTTGAAATGGGCAACTTTTTCCTTTCCATCGATCGGTCCCTTATTTTTCATAAGAGACTGATAAGTCTGTAACTCATTTAGGAGGGTCGTTATGGTGTACAAAATTTTATTCATAACCGCATTGCTGTAGAATTGAAGAAAGCTCTTCAGAAGAGATTCTAGAATAAAAGACACCTGACTCTGCTCATCAATGACCACACCGTTCATTTTAGCAACGTTGAATTGGACCATCAAGTCGAGAACATGTTCTCTCACTGATTGACCTTCCTTCAAACGTGCATCATAAACGTACCTAAGGGCCTCTTGCCAGATCTGTGAGGACGGTTGTCTAAACATTTCCTCGAGGGACTCCATGATCTATCGTGCATTCATCATGGTCTCATGTTTCTTTTGAGTACGTCAGATAATCTTGCCAAGATATAGACTCGGGCTTGTCATTGGCCTTTGTCCAATGGTCATGTGCATCCCTAACAGATTAAGATGCATTAAGAGCAAGGATAGGAGGACACTCCTCTGTTAAGACAAACTGTAGGTCATCTCTAACCAGAATCATATTCATGTTAGATTTCCACATTGCATAGTTTTCACTGGTTAGTTTTTCATGAAGACATGCTAAAATTAGAAACAATTAACCGTTTTAGTTATCTTTGCCTTAACCCATAACACAAGCAAACAAAATTGCAAGTAATCTAATAAATTCAGCAAAAACAAGCAATCAAAGAAACCCTAATAAACTATTGATTTAGTTTTCGCAACGATGCATCAGAAGTTTAGAGCAACAGCCACCGAAGGGTGATTAGCCACTCTTCCTTTGAAATGACACAATTCTCAACTAATTCTAATACCAGAATAACTCATATTTCTAATAGACATTAGCCATCTTGATTTGTTCAAGGATTTGTTAACTTTTAACTCATCCTTGTAAGTGTAACCCTCCCACTTTCATATCCAAGAGGTACACACAAACAAGCTACCTTTAGGAAAGACAATTATTGGTAATTAACCTATGTGAACCTATCCTTTTTAGGAGTTCGCATTGTTTCAAAACCTATGATCAGGTCCTCTGAAGGGATGGTCGCTCCAGGACGACATGTAGGCGGATCATAATAATCTTACAGTGCAACCTAGGATTGGAGACCGAGGGATATGTTGACACGTGTCTCACTCCCACTTACTATGGACATTTTCCCATTCACCTTGTTATTAAACCATACAAACACTTTCCAAAGGGAGGCCATTCCTAAGGCGACACAAAGCCATGAATAATCAGGGACGTAGGAGCAAAACTTGATATAAACATCTCGTTTTGTAATTTTTCTCCCACTAAAATGTCCTATCATATCTTAGGGTTATTTAACTTAGATAAATCCGACTAAGTCAATCTATCTAAGTCTATGCCTATTATAACTCTTATAAAAGGTCTTTACACTAATGTTCTAGGTGAATTAAATCATTTAATTAACCTAGTGGCAATGCATACTAGTAAGCCTTGGGTTAATTCAACTCAGGTTCCAATTCAGTTCCCAATTAGGAGGTGTTCTGTAATTTGTCAACTTAAATACCCCCAATCTTAACAGAACTGAATTGGTAGAGTTCCTTTATAACCTAAAGTCTTATTTGTCCTACTTAATCATATTTAGAAACTATTTTAAAACAAAGAAAGACAAAATTCTAATCTTATTAGAATTAATGTGATCTTAGGTCTAAATTAATTTTAAACAATTTAAAACCAATTTCCTAAGATCTTATGTTTGCATAGAATTCTTAATTATAGGTTGACGATTACTGATCATAAATTTTATAATATTATAAATTTTAATGATTAGCCCTATAACATGCTTTCTATGGTTTAATTAATTAACAATCAAATTCTAATTAATTAACCAACCATATTACATGCATTTTATGACATAATATAACATATTATATTAATCTATGGATGTATCATGCTCAATGCAAATTGATTTTCATTTAAAATATAACACTTATATTAAATAAATCATGAAAATCAATCATACATTAACGAAACATTAATAAATATAATTATTTATATTTATTTAATTAATGTCATATATCATACTTTTTCAATTTCATATATTTAATATATCAACATACATTAAATAACTCGTGAAATTATTATCATGCATTAAAACCATATATTATAACATTTATAATATACTAAAATGCATGAACATGCTTAACCTATGGTGGGTTATAACTAAATGACATCCATAAAGCATTTAAATAACAATTGAATTGGTAAAATTGACCCCTAGGATAAATAAATGAATAAACTACATTAAATTATGCTAAAAACATCCCAAAACTTCTTCTACTGCTCCAAAACCTGACCAAAAACCCTCAAACCGCTTTGAATCGGGTCCCAAAACCATGACCAAGCAAAAAATGCCAAGAACCGAACCAGACTAGCTGAACTGGACCAAACAAATGCTAAGCTGGAGCCAACCGCGTGAACTAGAGTTGAACCGTATGAACCAGAGTTGAACTAAGTCGCGAGCGAGCTAACCGCTAGCTGCCCAAGCTGTGGCGAGCTGCCCTTGCAAGTGTATGCTGACGTCACGTTGACGTCAGCCTTTATTCTCCAAGCTCCTCCGTCTTTTTTTTTTCTTTTGTTTCCCCCTTTGTGCAAAGACCTTCTTTGCAGGATTTCTTGGCCTCCGTTCATCCGTTTTGGCCAAATTTGGTGTCGTTTTTCTTCTTGAAACATCCCCAATTTAAAATTGGATTTACAAAACAGTAATTTACAATAATAATGCACAAAAACGTAGGGGCATTTACATTCCTCAAAGTATGTCTTTCTTCTCTTTTTCTCTTGTATTGTGATAATACAATACCACTCGGGTCAGCTTCAATAGTCTTGAACTATCACTTGATTCGACTTGTTTATAAACACAATTTTGAATACTCAAACCATCATCAAAGCCATCAACTTGTGATTTGTAAAAACTATACAAAAGCATCAAATAAGCTTCAATCCCATTAGCAAGAGCTTTTGCCATAGCATCATCATAAACACTTTCAAAACAAAAGCCCACATAATCTAATTTGTATCGAGGGTCAAGCACCACAGCTAGAAATACAAGTTTATTAATTTTGTCAAATGGACCCTAATACTTGTCATACTTTGTCTTGATATTTACAACCATAGTATGTAAAATAGAGTTATGTTCATTGCTCCAACAAATTAAAAGCTCATTAATACCCACTGTGGTTAGCAACTTGACAGAAGTTCAAATTTTTTTTTTTATGCAAAGCCCATTCTAATCAATGAATTAAGTGTGTAGTGAGTACTATATAGTTAACATTTTAAAACGAAGTCCATGTGTCAATTGTAAGATAGACCCTTTGAGAATTTCTAACTAAAAATGATTTTAACTTCTTCTTTTCCTCAATATAAAGCTGATAGATGTCTCTAGCAATTGTTATTCTTGAAGGATGGTTAAACTTAGGATAAGACACATTAAAAAAATGTCTAAAAGCCTCATTCTTTATAAACTTGAATGACAACTTATCAATAATTGACATCTTAGCACACACTTCTCTGCATGCTTGCTGACTAAAAAATCTAGTCACAAAATTACTACCACATTTTCCATCATTAGAGGGTTGAAGAGTTAAAATAGTTTGTCCTTTTTCTTCCTCCTTATATGGATACTCCTTGCACTGATTTTTAAGTGTTTCCATAATGTGCTTTGATCGACCAAATGTATGAGTGATAAGAATATAGGTAAATGAGGGCTAGGTGCAAGCATACACTATAAATGAAGTAATAATCTTAGAGTATTCTAAGTATCGAATCCCACAAGACTAGGTCTACTTTTAACTTGATTATGACTATGGACCAATGGAGCCAAGGTAACCAATTAAAGAAGTTTATGTTGAGATATGCAGAAACGTAAATTAAAAGTAGTAAACAAAGATGGATAAACAGGGGCAAAAAATGATTCAACCTTCGGGTTGTGTCTTAAGTGATGCGTCGCATCATACCAGAGTAGTGAGTTACGCGTGAATAGAAATCAACTCCTATTTGGTCTTGTGTCAAGTTCTTTTACGAGGTCTAAGTAGCTAATGTCAATATTTCTATGGTTAGCTTGATCTTAGATTACTGCAAGTTCAATTCTTTATCCTATGGTGCCCCTTATTTCTAGATGACATGATAGTCTTATTTTTAGGCTCGTAATCCCATATCCTTTTGTGACATCCATTTACACCCCAACCTTCTCAGCATTAGAGCTGAGATTAATAAATTAAGTGATCAGTTTAAATTACCAATTTTTTTAAGGGAATTGAATCCCAGCAGAAGCGTGTGATTGCGTTTTTTGATTTATTGAAAGAATTAAAAATACAAAAAGTAAAGAAAATGTTAAGCATCATACCTTTGCTAATTTATAATTTTCGAACCAATAGTCTTTTCCTTGTAGTCTTCATTTTCCAAGAGATCTTCCTCGCTATGACTTTGGCAAGGATCCAATTTGTGGGAACTGCTTCTTTGAAAGAATGGGAAGAAGAATTTTCTTAGAATTTTTCTAAGAAAATTGGGAGAATTAATAGAGGAAGATTTTTAGAGTAATCGTAGAGATTATTCTTTTAGAGAGTGTATGTTTTATGAAGGCTCCTAATGACCCTATTTATAGAACCCTATGGGTAACTCCTTATCCTATTAGGATAACCCATCTGCAGAGATTTTAAATTAAATATTTAATAATATCCAATATTAATAAATATCTACCTAAATATCTTATATTAAATGGTTTAAAATATCTAAATCTTATTTAAATATTTATCTTTTGCAGAATAATTAATTTGGATCTCATCCAAATTAAATAATTAATTATTTGAATTCAATTCAAATCAATTAATTAATTCTCCCTCTATTTATTTTCTACAAAACCTTTAATTTGGATCACATCCAAATTAAATAATTAATTATTTGAATCCAATTCAAATTAATTAATTAATTCTCCCTCTATTTATTTTCTACAGAATCTTTAATTTGTATCACATCCAAATTAAATAATTAATTATTTGAATCCAATTCAAATTAATTAATTAATTCTCCCTCTATTTATTTATATGGATTTATCCAAACAAATAATTAATTATTTGAATCATATTCAAATAAATTAATTTTCCATTTTACACTACAAGAAATCTGGCTTTTAGCGATGAATGAAAATCGTCGCAAGTTTAGGAACGATTTTCAAAGTTCGTCTCTAACATTGCAACGAAAGATTAATAAGGCGCAATCCTAAGACGATCTATTGCAATCATCGCAAAAATCTTGCAACTAATTATCAAACGTCGCAAGCACCTTGCGACGATAAAAAAAATACATCGCAAAAAGCGACAAACATGAATTTCGACTCATGCTTTGCGACGATCTGGACCTTAGCTGTAGGCCTAATTAATTGGGTGGGAGGTTTGGCGCTATGAAGGTAGGCGACAATTTTGTGTTTAGTTGCAAATTTAATTTCATTTTTTCGCTTTTATTTTTTTTTATTTTTCATTTTTCACAAATAGGGTTTTACTTTTCGCTCACCCTTTTTTCGTTTTGCAGTTCATCACCGACTACTCAATTCTACCCTCTATCAATTCTACTCTCAGCCAACACCGCGTCAGCTGCTTTCCTCCAGTCGTTGCCCTCACCGGTAGCATCACTGTCCATCTCTCTCCCCCTTTTCTTTTTTTTTTCCTCTCTCTCTCTAACTGTTGTGTCTCCCAACCTTCACTCACAGATCTTTGCAAGTTATTGGAAGCCGCCACCACTGAGCACATTTCTCGTTGTCATCGAATTTGTACTGGAGGCTGCCAGATTTCTCTGTTAATTTTTAGAGTAAGCATTTTTTTTTGGGAATAGAATGGAGTTGATTTTTTGTTTCTGTGTCGTTTAAGTTCATGAATTTACATGGATTTTGTGATTAAATTTGATATTATTGCAATTTAGATTCTGTGCATCTCTAATTCAATTTGTTTTCTTTGAATTTGGTTTGTATCTGTCATCTGTAATATACATGTATTATTTTAATTTGGTTTCTTTTTTTCTCACGAGTATGGGAGGAGGGAAAAGGTAACTTGGAAATATCTTTGGGGGCAAAAAGCAAAATCTGAATGTTAATACCAAACGTTACTTTTATCAAAGAAATGCATATATTGTTTTAATTTGGTCAAGCTTCTTGAAGGCATGTAGGTTTTTGCATTGGTTTCTTTTAACATCCTTGTTTTATTAATTGTTAATTGAAACTTTGTTATGTATCTAAAATGTAATTTGAAGAATGGTTGTAGTTAAATTGTATGTTTTTTAAGTGAATTTTGGAGGATGCTTTGATTTAAAGCTTATTACTTGATAAAATTCACTTAAGTGCATTTAAATTCATCAGGTTTAGTTATACTAAAATTGTTGAATTAGTGCATTTACACATAATTTTTTTTTTTTTACTTTAAATAAGTTTATGATAAGTTTCTATATGATTTATTTTTTAGAGGATAGATTATGGATAAAAGTTGGATAAAACTTCGAAATAGATTGTGCAAAGAATATACTGATGGAATAAGATCATTTATTAGTTTGGCAGAGAAGCATATTGATAAGAGAGGGTTTACACGTTGTCCATGTAAAAAGTGTCAAAATGTCATAATGAAACAACCTTGTGATGTCGAATGTGATTTATACACACATGGAATGGTTGTCACCTACAATAGATGGATATATCATGGCGAAAACCCTGATTTATCCTTTGTGACACCTACAGAGATGGATAAAACACTTAATGAACATGTAGAGACTTCTCATCAAAATTTAGATAATGCAAATGAAATGCTTGAATTGTTGAATTATTTGACAAGTGGGGGAAACATTGAGGTTGAACATTGTGGTGACGAAAACTACATCGAAGTTGAAACAAGTGAGAACATTGGAGATAGAAGTAGTAAGTTTCAATCAATCTTTGATGAGGTTAATAAAGAATTATATCCTGGATGTACTAAGATTTCTACTTTTTTTTAGTGAAATTAATGCATATCAAAGTACTTAATCATTGGAGCAATAAGTCATTTGATATGTTATTAGAATTACTAAAAGAAGCTTTACTTGAGGGTACCAAAATGCCAAAATCTTATTATAAAACAAAAAAGACCTTATGTGATTTGGGTTTAGGTTATACATGCATACATGCTTGTAAGAATGATTGTATGCTATTTTGGAAAGAAAATGAAAATACAAAAAATTTTCCTCAATGCAATGAACCTCACTACAAATTAAGTAACAAGAAAGGGAAAAAAGTTCCACACAAGATTTTAAGACAATTTTCCTTGAAACCTAGATTACAAAGATTCTGCATTCTAAACATATTGCTAGTGATATGAGATGGCATAAGGAAAAAAGATTGAACATAGATGGAGTTTTAAGACATCTTGCAGATGGTGAGGCATGGAAAGATTTTGATAGACAATTTGACTGGTTTGCAGAAGATCCAAGGAATGTAAGGTTAGCTTTAGCTACTGATGGATTCAACCCATTTGGCAACATGAGTACATCTTACAGTATATGGTCAGTACTTTTAATTCCATATAACTTGCCACCATGGAAATGTATGAAAGAAGCATTTTTCTTCATGTCATTGCTTATATCGGGGCCAAAATCTCCAGGAAAAGAGATAGATATTTATTTACAGCCACCAATAGATGAATTAAAAGATTTATGGAGTAATGACATTGAAACTTATGATGCTTATAGTGGCCAAAACTTCCATCTTCATGCAGCTTTGATGTGGACAATAAATGATTTTCCAACATATGACAACTTATCAAGATGAAGTACTAAAGGATATAAAGCATGCCCAGTTTGTAATGAAGATGTCTCATATGATTCATTGCATAACAAAATGTGCTACATGGGACATCGTCGTTACTTGCCAATGAATCATTCTTGGTGTAGAAACAAACAGTTTAATGGGAAGACAGGATATAAAGTTGCACCTCTCTCTTTTTGGGGATTAGATGTTCGTCACCAGTTATATGTTATAGATTTTCCGCCACTTGGAAAAACTATAAATATAATACAATGGAAAAGGAAGCATATACATAGTGAGTTAAACTGGGTGAAAAAGAGCATTTTTTTTAGCTACCATATTGGTCAAGTCTTAAGATTCGACACAAAAACTTGATGTAATGCATATTGAGAAAAATATTTGTGATAATATGTTGGGTACATTACTGAATATTGAAGGAAAAATAAGGATAATGATAAAGCAAGAAAAAATTTAATGAAGCTGAATATTTGTAAAGAATTGCATTTTTAATGTGTTGGAAACAAATTGGTGAAGCCACATGCTAGTGAGAAAAGAAAGTTTTGTAGTTTCCTGAAAACAGTTAAGTTTCTTGATAGTTTTGCATCCAACATCTGAAAATGTGTTAGTGTAAAAAATGAAAAGATATTTGGACTAAAAAGTCATGACTCACATGTTTTATTGCAAAGACTTTTTTACCCACAGGAGTTCGTTCTTTTTTACCAACACATGTTAGTGGCGCAATTGTTAAGTTGTCAAACTTTTTCAAGGAATTGACTGCAAAGACATTAAAAGTTGAGACTTTGAATAAACTACGAGAGTCGATTGTGATAATTCTTTGTAAGCTTGAAAGAATATTTCCTCCAACATTCTTTGATGTTATGATTCATCTAGTTGTCCATCTACCAGAGGAAGCCAAACTTGTTGGACCTGTCGGTTATAGTTGGATGTATACAATTGAGAGGTATGTTTATTTCTTTTTAATTGATTATTGAACTATATATGTTCATTGTCCAACCACCACTTTGTAACGTACATATATATATGTAGGAGTTTGAGAACACTGAAACAATATGTAAGAAATAAAGCTCGACTTGAAGGTTCAATTGCAGAAGCATTTATAGCAAACAAATTATTGACATTTTGTTCAATGTACTTGCATGGTATTGAAACAAAATTCAATAGGACAGTTTGAAATGATGATACAATAAACTATGGTACATAAAGAAATAATGGACATCTACCTATATTGACACAAAAAGCATGTCCAATCAGTAGTTCATGATTGAAGGAACTATCACATGATGAACTACATAAGGCTCATTAGTATGTCCTAACCAATTGTGAAGCAGTAGATCCATATCAAAGGTATGAACTTATGAGAACTCAAAACTTTTTACCACTCTTTCTTTTATTTACTAATCATATTTTTTATAGAGAACACGAGATTGAGCTACAGAACAAAAATCTTCCTCATGCTATTGAGATGCATGAAGCACAATTTGCAAATTGGTTTAAGGATAAAGTGAGTATGTAACTTTTGTCTTATTTTTTCTTTGATAACGAAACTCATAATTTCATAGTGATTGTGAGTTTCTTAATCGTGTTTAGATGCAAATGCAAATTCAGTCAACGTCTAATGAAGTTGTGCATGCCTTGTATGCACTTTTGCGTGGCCCTGATATTCGGATTGATTCATATACTGGGTGTATTATCAATGGTGTGAGATTCAATTCAAAAGATCGAGATGATCGTTGTACAACTCAAAACAGTAGAGTTTGTGTTTTTGGAGGACATGATAGTGAAGGGGTTAACTATTATGGTATCATAACTGAAGTGATTGAATTAAAATATGTTGATAGGAAACAAGTTATTCTATTTCGGGGTAATTGGTATGATACAAATCCCAAAATAACCGAATTCATGAAGATCATCATTTTACAAGCATAGATACTCGATACTTTTGGTATAAAAATGAACCATTTATTCCTGCCTCCCAAGCGCAATAGGTATTTTATGTTAATGATATTCGGTTAGGGAATAGTTGGAAAATAATCCATAGAATTCAACATAGACATTTATGGGATGTACCTGAAATAGGAGAAGTTGATGAACCCAAAGTAGATATATATCAATGCATAGATCAAGTTGGAGATTTTGAACCCTAAACATTGCATAGAGATAATGTAGATCCAACTGTAGTTTGTGATGATGTTGATTTGAGATAGTTTTAGATTTTGATGAACAAGTGGAAGACGAATTAGAAGACGATGAGAATGAGGGTGACGAGGAAGATAGAGAAGTTGAAGAAGATGATGAAGATGAAGTCGAGGATGATGATGAAGATAAAAAAGACTATTGATAATAATAGATTTGATTTGGACACATAGTTAGTATATTGAACTTTTTTACCTTTATTTTTCTAATATAATTTTACGTTTTACAAGAAAAAATGTCATCAAGTAATGAAGAGAACATCGTAGACACGAGTAACACTCCAACTAACAACCATGTTCGTGGTGTTACACAAAGAGTCAGATTACATCGTGTGATTAAGGCAAGTGGAGGAAGAATTTCTATCTTATGGGATCCTTTTCCCATGAAACTAGTTGGGAAAGTTGAATCTCTTTAGCACTGAGATTGGTACATTAGTAAGGCAAACTGTCCCTTTGACTTGCAAAGGAAAAATACGTATTCCATATAACATTTATACCACTATAATAGAACGACTGCTGGTAAGTTAATTTTTTTAAAAAAATATATAGTTCATTACTTAATTACAATGCAATATTCATTAATGATATTTTATATTTTTTGAAGAATAAATTTGACATGGATTGCTCTTAACCACATATCAAAAAGTACATTGAATACGAGATTGCTTTAAGGACTATAGAGCGAGATTATATCAATACTATAGAAAATTGGGTGATCCAATCCAAGCTTGCCAACATCCATATAACGGCATAACATTTAAAGAATGGCAATTTCTATGTAATAGATGGGAGTCTCCTGCATGGAAGGTAAACATTAATTAATTTTTATTATCTAAGTAAATATTTTTTTTATATAAATATACATTCTAATGCAGGAAAAGTTAGAAAAACAAAAAGTAGCAGAAGTAAACTCCCTTTTAATAATTGTGGTGGAACAAAATCATTTTTATCTCGTCGAGAAGAAAAGGTATGATATTATACTTTATCAATAGTAACCATATTAGATTACTTACAAATTTTGAATAATATGTTTGAATAGAAAAGAGATGATGACAGTTACATAAGTCCCATCGATGTCTTTCACCAAACTCATTGGACTATTGCAAAAGGTTGGACAGACGATTTAGCATGTCAAGCATATGTAAGTATTATTTAAATTGTTTCAACAAATAATATTATTTTAAAGTATTTTGATGTTTATGAAACTCATTTCTTCGTTTTGAGTTATGTAGAAAAAAATGGTTGCCTTAAAACTAGAGTAAGAAAACTCAACTACACCAATGAGTGATGAAGAAATTATGACAACTATTTTAGGGAAAAGAACTTCATATGTTAAAAGGATGGGATATGGACCAAAACCACCACGAAGTAAAAAAAATATATACTTACAAGATTATGTCCAATCACTAGAGGCATGCCTTGCACAGACACAAGAACTTGTGGAGAGTGAACGTTGGGAGAATGAGAAAAATAGAGCCATTGAGGAAGAAGCTTTATACAGTCAACGACTTGAATTTGAGATGCAACGTGAAGAGTACCAAAGAAGGTTCAGTCAAATGAATGAACTTCTAGAAAGATTCACTGGGGGAAGTTCATTTCTTAATAAGGTAACTTTATTAGTTTCAACTTATTTTCATAGTCAAATAAGTTTTAACTTGTGTATAATAATTCTTTTAAATTGATTATCATTGATGATATAGTTCTAAACAGTAGTTCATAATTTTTGTTAGTGAAATTGTAGGGGGGAGTGAATGAGAATTTATGTTTGTTGTGACTTGATGAGGATCTTGATAATTATGTTTGAAATGATGTGAATATTGAGTTTTATGATCAATATGTTTTACACTAACTTCTGATATTGTTGAGAATATATGGCTTATGTTTGAATTTGATATGTATATATTTATTTGTGCATAACTAAATTAGAACTTGTTGGTGGCAAACCTTTCTAGATCGAAGCATACATTTTCGTTTATTTTAGACTTTATTAAACTTGTTAGATATTTTGTAGATCGAAGAAAAGGTATATATATATTTTGTAGTGGATATTAATTAAAGATTAAACATATTTATAAATAGTATATGATACTTGTGTTTAATTTCATGATTTAAATATGAGTTGTACTACAACTGTTATTTGATATCAAGGATAATATTTTTTAAAAATGTCTAAAATGAGTAATATTTTTTTAAAAATATTATTAAAATCTGTGACGAAACTTAAATCATTACAATAATTCGCTACCATGCAATGTCGGGCAGAAACGTCGCAAATTGCAACTTCGTAATAATCGTCGCAAATAGAAAATTGGGACGTTTTTGCTAAACGTCGCACTTTGCGATGTTCAACAGAACGTTGCAGCTTGCAACTTTCTGCTAAAAGTTGCATCTTGCGACGTTCTGCTAAATGTTGCAATCTGCGACGTTTTATGTTGGGTTGTATGTTCTAAAACTCGTATTTTTTGTAAATAAGTGAATTCTAGTACATATGAAGTTATTCAAGTGAATTAATTGTTTATTAACTCTAAATCCAATTAAACTACGAACCCTTGGCTACTATCATGAGTACTTGGATTTTATGTGGAGACATAAACAAGATCAAGTTCGAGTAAGTAGCCTCAATAGTCTATAGTACATGGATCAGGTTGGATACCTCTTCTTGGAGACACTGTTGAATACAGCCCGTTTCATGATTGTTACAAATGTTGTAAAGTGTCATAAATGAAGTGATCCTGATTTGTTCACGTAGAGACATGTGAGCGAGGGTATTCTACATAATGAGATTGTGTAAGACTGACCCTGAAATAATCATTGTCTCGTATTAACACCGTTTACGATTAACATTGATTAATTTCACTTGTCGATGGCCTAGATAACTTGATCTGAATCTTGAGCTATCTATGAACTCCTGTTTATTCAGAATTATCCCTTGATCTGCATAGGTGAGAGTAAGCTTAATAGCGCTACTCAACATTCCTCCCATTTCAGGGATAAGACCAAGTAGATAGTTGGAGACATAGAATTTGCAAGACAGAATTCACTCCTACCCAACTTAGGGATAGTAGAGAGGTTGTTCTCTTAAGTGTTGTTCCCAGGACTTGAACAAGGGGCTCCATACTCTCACTGGCCCGAGAGAGAATGAATTTAGTGATTAGATCCTAAATCAATTGTTCATTAGAGGGACAATGGTACTTAAGGAGAAAAGATGTAACTCAGAGGTAAATCGGTATTTGACCTAGCTGAAGTTATGAACAACCTGTGAAGGATTGACTTATCGATGACAGTTATATCAAAGGACACAAATATATCTACAGTGAGGAGAGTGCAGCTACGGGCTTTAGTGGAGTGTCCCGTTAGTTAACGAATGTTGGTTAACTAGGTTAAAGAGTTTGGCAGGTTAATCGTTAGAGTTCATGATCTGTAGGTCCATTAGGTCCCTTTATTAGCTCATAAATGGACTAAAATCTTAGATAATGTGGTGAATAAATTTCAACTGTTCAAATCTTAGCTTAAGGAATGAAAGTTAGATATATATGATATATCAACGTTTAATTACGAATTAAACGTACAAATAGAGTTAATTATAATATTTAAATATGATTTAAATATTAATCATATGAATAGAGATTCATATCAGTTTTTTAGAAAAATCTGGACAAGTGGGAAAAATAATATTATTTTATTATTTAATATTGAAATAATATTTTATTAATTAAAAATTAAATTATTTAATTACTTTTTGAAATTAAAAATCAATTTTAATTCAATTTTTGGAAATTCATTGAAAATTGATTTAAAAATTGATTTTTGAAGATTGGATTTTCCCACTAACTAAACTAGGAGCTTGGTTGTCTTCTTCACAATTAACAAACAAATTAACCATTTTGTTTGTTAAATTTTGATGCAATTGGATTGCATGTTATTCTTTAATAAATAGAGATGATTTTGACATAAAAATGGTTAAGAATTTTGTGAAATTAAGGGTTAATTTTGCAAAATTTCATCCATTGTTCATCTTCTTCTCAACCTTCATTCTTTCTCAAATCACCACAAATTTGGATCCCACCATCCAATCTAAGCCTAGAGAATAGTAATGGAGACTCTTGTGGTGGTCTACAACCAAATGGTGCTAAAATTCATCAAAAATTGAAGGAGAATTTGGAGCTTCAAGGGTAAGTGTTCTTGAAACTTTGGTTTTTCTTTTTAATTGCATGTTTAATCCTCTAAATTGAGCATCTTAGAGTGAAAATTGATCAAATTAACTTTCGTTGCATGCTCATTTATCCATCATTTTACGCTTTTCGTCGCAACATACGACGTTTTCGTATGAGACGGCGCAAAATCGTTTCATCGACGTGGCTTTAGCGACGAAGCTTACGACAAAATATTTTGGTCGGTAAATCTTGTTAGTGACGAAAAGTAACTTTTAGCGACGAAAATAATTCGTCGCTAAAGGCTAATTTTCTTGTAGTGTTATAAAGTTATAATTTGAATCACATTCAAATAAAATTAACAATAAATCATGCAATTAATTGTATCAATTAATAGTTTTCCTCATAAATTTGAACATTTCAAATTTTTCTTTCAACATAGTTAGATACTTGTTGGTCCGGTGTGAGCTAGCAAAGGAACTCTATGGACCTAAAGATCAGAAGCTCCAACAATATGACATTAATCGGCTAAATGCATTAACTACATTAATCAATATTCGTTAATTGTGAGTACACTCCACCAAAGTCTAACAGCTACACTCTTCTCATTGCAGATTTATATTTTTGTGTACATGGATATCGACCAATAGTAGCAAATTAGTTATTCACAAGTGTTCGTAACACCAACTGGGTCAAAATACTGTTTTACCCCTAGGTTACTTCTAAATCCTTAAGTACTTATGCTTCTCTAATGAACAACTTGTTTATGGTCCAACCATTAAACAGATACCCCTCTCGGGCTAGTGAGAGGCCATTAAACAGATACCCCTCTCGGGCTAGTGAGAGAGTAGGGGCTTTTGTTCAAGTCCCGAAGACACCACTTAAGGGAACACTTATCTACTTACCCTAAAAATGAGAACAGGTGAATTCCATCTTGTATAATTATGTTCCCAGCTCCCCACTCAATCTTACCCCCAAGATGGTAGGCATATTAAGTCGGCAAACGGCCACTCTCACCAATATAAATCAAATCTCTTGTGGACAAGAGTACATAATATACCCAGAATTAAGACTAAGTTGCCTAATTCATCCTATTGAAATAGAAATCTAACTAGGATACTCCCATGTCACCTACACGAACGCGTTAAATCATTGCGTTTGTATGGGTTATATCTATAGTGTCACCAGGATGAGATACCCCTATACTATAGACCCTTTAAATTATATCTTGAACATTGATCTCCATATATTCTAAGATGTTAGTTTATTGGATTTAGGGTTATTAAGACAAAACAAACAAAAACAATAACTAATGATGGTTAAATAATTACATTTACAATCTATGAGTTTTAGGGCATAAAACCCAACATTTTTGTTTTTAAAATCCATAAAGAGAATGCATAAAACAAAGTGGTATGAAGTGCAACATTACTTAAGCCATAACAACTCTATGGTATCCACATTGTTGAACCCTAAGGAGATTTAGCTCATGACTATTGATAAAATAATGAACTTTATTAAATCAAGAACCATAGCTACAAGTTGATGTTCTAGATGGAAATAAATTAATTGAATGGTACTGGAAATACAATTAAAAAAGGACTTGAGGCACGTCCTCAAGTTTCTAGTCTTTCCCTAGGTTGACTCTCCTTTTTCAAGGATGAACCTTCTCTCACTACACACTTTCACAAGATGAGATGACCTAGAGTGATCAAGAGGTTGCTGACTTGAGATATTGAGAAAACTCCCAAGGGGATTGACTAATGTCAGAAACTATGAAGAAAATAGTAGATGGAGAGTTGTTTTTTGAAATGGCTCCTTTATATAGGCCAAGGTGGTTGAAAAATGACCTAAAATCATGTTCTCAACGTTTTCCCAGCATTTTAGGCATTGAATAACAACTTTTGATTGAGGAAATAATAAGTAGAATTGATTGGGTGAGAATCTGAAAAATTAGGGTTTTTGATGCAGTCGCATCGTCCTAGTGCATCAAACATTGCGAGTGCATCATCCAGGTCGCTATAGGCACAATAGACAGATTTCTGCAAAACAGTAAAAAAAAAACTATAGTAAAAGCCCATAAAATCGTCTAAAATAGTAAAAATGCACTTTAGACTGTTCAACATGTATTTGCTCATTTATCTAATTTAGGGCATTATGGGTTCAAAATATCACATGAAGTCATACTTTTACTCCAAAATATATATCAAAATCATGCACTTTGTGACATGAATCACTAGTCCGATAAGTAGTATCACAACAATACTCTTTACCAAAATAATTGCACATGCACCTAGTACTATTTTTTACCAACTTTGTGAAGTGATCCCATACAATGGATGTTGTTTTAGTAGATCTAGGACTCTTCTTAGTAGGTAGTGGTGGTTGACATGAACTCTCAATTCTGATTTTGTTAGCAACGATGGGAGCAAGTAGGTAGTGTAGGACTAGGACTAGTTTGACTAAGATGTCCACTATTGATCTCCATGATCTATAAAAATAGAGAAACTAGAGTCAAAACAGAACAATCACTAACCTAACATAAAAGACCATTCAAAGCAAAAAACCAACCTAACTTAAACTAGGGTTAAAACATAACAATCACCAACCTAACATAAAAGTATCAAAATAGCCACCCCACCAACAAATAAAATGTAACGACCCAACTTTTCTAACCATTAGGACGCTATTCTATGCATAATAACTACTTGATTTCCTTTCTTTCAATTATTCCTTTCTCCTTGCATGGGGGACTCATAGCAAAAGTGCCTCAAAGCATACGGCCACGAAAAAGATGATGCATGATCTTGTAACACGATTTTGAATCAAGCAATTGAACATATTTTATTTAAAAATGAATAAATTGAATCAATTGATAAAATCAAGATACATGAAATAATTTTCTCGAGGTCCCCTTTTAAACATAAGTTCAAAATTTAAATAAAATGTATATCAATTTAGATTAACAACTTGGAAAGTTAGAACGTAAATCGTGAGAAACCATATGCAAAAGCGATGCCTGGTCCCCAGGCACGATCACATATTCTTTTTTGTCATTGGCCGATTTGTCCTTGCCTTTACCTGACAAATGTACATAAGCATAGGCATAAGCATAATCATAAGTAGCAAACCCGAAGGCACGCAACGATAGGTAGTGAATCCAAAGGTCACAATCATAAGCATAGGTGGTGATCTCGAGAGACACCTAATCTAGTCATAAGTAGTGAAAACAAAGGTTCAAGCCATACGGTGTACACGACCCGGTAAGTAAGATAACAGTCACTGTCAATCTATTATGCATCCAACTAAAAGACTTCATATCATAATCATAACTTTAACCCACCATAGTAATAATACAAAATTCATACATAGAGCCGTAAATCATGTTTATCCTCGAAAAGTTCATTGGCGGTAATTCAGTCAATCGTCACATTCTTACAGGGTATGCATAAATCTTAACATAAATAACGCAGTTAAGACGTCGGTTCATAGGCGAACCGATAGTAAACCACTTACCTTAAATTGTAAGCCCAAATATGTGCAAACAAGCTTATCTTTTATTTGTCCAATATGATTCCGAATCAAGCCCTATATCATAAACCAAATTTACAATTAATATTAAGGTCTAATTCTAGACATCTAGTTTACTAAAACACAATCTTAATCACTTACCCAACACGTGGTTAAATCCAAAACCACTCTCAATCCCTCCAACGATATGATTCTAAAACAATCACCAAGATTGAGGATTAAAAACCCAATATTACAGCATCAATAACCAATCAAAATATTCCTTAAAAATTTATAATCCTACAAATTTACCAAAATTAGTATAATCGATCGCTAGCACCTATTAGACGACAGTTCTGCACACCCTGAAACTTCAATGCAACCTTCAAAACATAAGAGGTAACAATAAATTGGAGCCAAAACTTAATGTGTTTTCAAGAACTCTCACCAAACTTACCTAAAACAAAAATTCCTGTGAAAACCCCAAAGAGACGCCTGAATAGCGAAAAGATGGTTCACGATGGCTGGATGATGACCGAACGACAAACCAACGGCACAAATGATGAAACCAGACGGCAGATCAAAACCCACGTCGGTGGTGCTTCGAACGTCTGAGACAGTGAGCGAGCGACAGGGACTATGGTGTGAGCGACGTGGCTGCGTGTTAAAACGGGAATGGTCGACGACAAAAGAAGGAAAACACAGAGGAGAGGGGGGGGGGGGGACGATGGTCTAGAGAAGAAAGCTGAAAAAAATATCTTAACTTCGCACGCTTTTCAAGACTTAATAATATATATATATATATATATAAAAAATAAACTTATTTCCTTTTCTTTTTAAAAAAATCCTAATTCCAAACATAATATATATGTATGTGTATGTATATATAATTCTTTTTTTTCCCAAAACAAATTATAAACTTATTTAATATATTTTTTTCAACCCAGCAAATCAAATTTTTTTCAACCACCCAAAATAACTTATTAAAGTATCTCTTAACAATCACTTCCACCAATTTAAATTCAATTCCAACATATCTAAATTAACCAAATTTTTAAATCTCACAAATTTTTAAATCTTCAAATTAAATCCAACTTCTAATCCCAAAAATAAATTTATTCTCTACTAATTGAATTAAATCTAAATCTTTTATTACGTTTACTTTAAATTAAATTATTTGCTCAACATAATTCAAGTAAGTCTTAAACTCCAAATAATTATCCAAACAATTCAAGATAATTAATTTAAAATTATCTAAAAAGTTGAAAAGTCACATAGAACACATTGGAGAGCAATGATTATACTTTTGAAGGAAATACAACAATCAATAGCAGATAAAACAAATCCGTTATAAAACAGCCACAAATGAAATCACATCTTTACAAACCTCGAACTTGAAATTCACTACTAAAAGTGTGAAATTTGAGAAACAATACGTGGAGATCTGATTTTTTTTTTTTTTATATATTTTAAAGAAAATGTTAAAGAGGAAGGGAGAGGGGAACTTCAAGAAACAAACTTTTTTTTTTAAAAAAAAAGGTTAGAGACGTGGGAGTTGTAGATCTGCCTTCGGAGCTATTCGTGAGTGCAGCTCTAAGCTATTCGTGGGAGTTGTTGTCGATCTGGTCTGCTCTCTATCGATCTGGTTTGTCAATGCCTTTGGCGATTGAATTGTTGCAAGAACTAAAAATGTGAAATGAAAATCTATAACTAGGAGGAGAATTTTAGCAGTCGACAAAAATGGGAAGAGGCAAGACGCAGAACAATAAAAGCCAAATTGTGAAAATGAAACCCTACAACTCAAAGTTATAATGTGTATGTGTGTGTATATATATGTATATCAACACTAATATTAGAAATTTATAATGTGTATGTGTGTGTGTATATATATATATATGTATATCAACACTAATATTAGAAATTTGGGTTGGGTTGGGTTTGGTCAACCCGAATTTTTTAATATTGCAACTCGAGATCCAACCCAACTCTTATAATTTGGGATAGGTAGTTCAGGTTATCAGGTCATTTGAACTAATATTTATAGTAAGTGAGAGAAGAACGTATGTCAATATATCCTATAGTCTCCTTTATTAGTTTACAACGTAAGATTCCATGCTCGAACTGGTGGTGCCCTAGGAGCGTCCTCCTTTCTTTGCATGGGTTGATATCAGGGTAAACTCTAAAAGGATAGCATTTACAATTTTATTTCCAATATTGTCTTTTCCTTCGATAAACTTGTTGTGGCATAATTGTAAATTCTAAAATGAAATGTTACACTTACAAAGAAATCATTAAGTTAGTTGATGAGTTTATTGACCAAATAAATGGTAACTAATTCTTATAGGAATCAGAGTAATTTTAGTGTAATATTTTGTTGAGAATGTCCAATTCAGTGAAGGAGTAATTGACTATCCTTTGGTGGCATTTATTCTAAATCACTAAAGTATTATTGAAAAAATAAATGATTTATAGGGTTCATTATTTCTTTTTTTATAAAACATTGATTGGGTTTAAATAGTTGTGTAAAGACTAATTAAATTTTGTTTAGTTTAGCAAAATATCTAGCTCAATAATTTCCTTACTTGCTCTCGAGAAATTAACTAGAGAAAATTATACCACTTGGAAGAACAACATTAATACTATTTGTTGGGTTTTATGTCCTAAAACCCGTAGATAGTTAATGTAGACAATTGACTGTCATTAATAAAGCGTTATTGATGCTATTTCATTAAGTGTAAGATTGTGTTATATTTATTTTGTCTTAATAACACTAAAATCCAATAAACTAACATCCTAGGCTGTCTTATGAGTCTTGAACAATATGTAGAGACATACGGGGATCAATGATCAAGATACAACCTAAAGGGTCTATAGTATAGGGATAAGGTTGGGTACCTGATCCTGGTAACAGTATGGATACGACCTACTTTGTATTTGATACAAACACAGTGACCCAATGCATTTCTGTAGGTGACATGCGAGTGGGAGTATCCTATCTAATGAGTTTTCATAAGATCAGACCTCGAAATAGTAACCACTAGTTGTAACTCCGTTGACTAGTTAGGTTTTTATTTCAATAAGATGACCTAGGCAACTTAGTCTTAATCCTAAGTAGATTATGAATTCCTGTTTCACGAGGGACTTTCCTTTGATTTGTATGGGTGAGAGTAGCCAATTTGTCTACTCAATATGCCTACCATTTTGGGGACAAAACTGAGTGGGGAGCTGAGAACATAATTATACAAAATGAATTTCACTTCTTCCCGATTGTAGGGTAAGTAGATGAGCGTTCCCTTAACTGGTGTCTCCGAGACTTGAACAAAGGGTCCTACCCTCTCACTAGCCCGAGAGTGGTTTCTGTTTAATGGTTGGACCATAAACAGGTTGTTCATTAGAGAAGCACTGGTACTTAAGGATTTAGAAGTAACCCAGGGGTAAAACGATAATTTGACCCAGCTGGTGTTACGAATACTTGTGAATGACTAATTTGCTATTATTGGTCTATATCCATGGACATGAAAATATATATGCAGTGAGGAGTGCAACTATAGGTCTTTAGTGGAATGTTCCCACAGTTAGCGAATATTGATTAATGTGGTTAATGAGTTTAACTGATTAATCTCATATCATTGGAGCTTCTGATCCATAGGTCCATTAGGTCCCATTCCTGGCTCGTAAAGAGTGTTGAGGTATTTATATCTTGAATGAAATTTGAAATGTTCAATTTAACTTAGGTAAATAGTATAATATATGATGATGATACGTTGTAATATAAAGTTGATTTTGAACTTTATAATATAAATTTAATTTTGGATATGATACAAAATTAATTTTTTAGAGAATTAAATATTTGAAAGGTTCAAATATTAATATGAATTAGATTCATATTAAAACTATAGATTAAAATTAATGTGTAATAGATGCACATTAAAACTATAAGTTATGAGAGAATAACAATTGAATATGAGTCAAATGTAGGTTAAATTAAATATTACATATCTAATTGAAAATTAATTAATTAAAGAATTAATTTTCTTAATTAATTTTGATTAAATTTGATTTAATTAAATTAAACGAATAAAACATAGGTTATATAGAAGATGTTCATTTAAATATGATTTAAATAATTATTTAATTAAATAAAAGGGGGGGGGGGTAACTCTTGTACGTGGGAGTTACGCTTTATGTGGTTTAATCCCACGTCTCCAGATCTCTCTATCCATATATGCCTGCAAAATGAGAAATGGAAGAAGAGATATGTGTGTGTGTGTGTGTTTTTTTTTTTTTTTTCCTTCTCTCCTTGCTCTCTAAAATTCTCTCTAGCAAAAACATTTTCCTATACCAAGAATATGATCCACAATCCTTTATCTCAAAATCTCAGAGAATATGAGAGGTTTGTGGTGGTGGTGTTAAAAGTCGACAACGAATGTAAGGCTTCTAACTTTAAATACATGCTTAACCCTAGAATTAATACAATAGATTTTCTGTAATTTTTTTTCAGTGTATAGGTATTTCAAAATGCCAATTAATCTTGAGTTTGGTTCTATATTTCTTCCGTTGTGTTAGGGATTTCAACCCTATAATTCTAATATTGTCTAGTTGAAAAGTGCTTGAAAAGTGTTTTCTATTTTCTCAAATTAAGGGAGTTTATATTAGATTTCACTCATTTGCTAGTGGTTTTCAAGTCAAAATGAAGAAAATTAGAAGTGAAAGCCAAAAAGATTAAAACCGAGCCAGAATCCAGTGAAAAAAAGAAGAAAAGTCAAAATCTGCGAAAACAGGGCAGCACCCCGACACTTTTTCCCGAGAGTTGATTCCACTTCAGTACAACGTTAGCGCTCTGGCGCCATCCAGCAGCTCGACAGTGCCGTCTTTCCATATCAGTCAGCGCCATGGCGCCATTGACCAGCGCCAGCTTTCCATATCTGAAGAATATGCATTTTTTGAAAGATTTTTGGGTGGCTAACTCTATAAATAAGAGGGATTCTAGCAGCCCTAATTACCAATCTACAGACCAAAAGTTGACCAAAAGAGACATAAGAAAGAGAAAATTGAGCGAAAGTTCATTAGAGAGTTCAAAGAGTAAGTTAGCTGCAAGGAAAAGAGAAAAGAGTTTGAGAGAGAGTTGTGGTGCTGTTCGAGTTCCCAAGGTAAAGATCAAGGACATCGTGACGGTGCTCCCTCAATCAAGAGCCTCTTTTCAGTAGAGTTTCCCTTTCTTTATACTCTTTCTTTGTTTATATTGTTTGAACATGTTGCTTCAAGCTATGAATGGCTAAACTCTTTTTTTTTTTAGGGTTTTGATGAATTGGTTATCAATTCATGTTGATATTGTAGACTCCTCATGGTTTTGTTGTAATGGTTATGCTTTTCTTTGTTATTGTGCTTAACTCTTGTTGAATGGTCATGTTTGAATGTTAGGTTAGATGTTGCACAACAGATCTGAAATCCAAAAACTTGCTGCTGCGTCTATCTATTATTATTAAGCTTTCTATGCGTTTAACATACTATGCATTGAACATGTTTAATGTTATGCGTTTATGATCTGTCAAGTTTTCCTATTCTTAACCGAAGTATAAGCAAAGAAATAGGTTTACTCAACGAGTCCGAGGCCAAACACAGGGACTATGCTGATTCTGTAATTAATTGGATTATTAAAGTTGGAGTGGTAACCAAAAATAGTTGAGAAGGATGCGTCTAACTAAAGAAAACGATAACATGTGCACTATATTAAAATGTGGTAAATGGTAAGGTATGCGACATAGCAAAGTCAGCTAATTGAATTGTATGAATGGGTAAAAACAGGGTTCGGGTTGGTTAACATCTAAAATCAGAAACGCATGGTGATAGTCTATTCATACTTGCTACTCTTTTCTCGGTTGTCAGCCGCTATGCGTTATATGTCTATACCGCATAGGAGAGTGTTAAGTACCAAGGTTATTCCTATGTCTAGGTAACACTTCTCAGCCTTGTCAATTGAGTTCCACAAGCACTTACCCTCTCGAGCAGTCTGATTATTACTACTTATATCGATTAGCTAGATGGACATAAGCATCAGATTAAGATTCAATTGACAATATGCAATAGTTACATTATGGGTCTTATTTAGATGCTAACGCAACCCGTGACCCTTGAAAGATTAGCTACTCATGGATTCAAAGTAATAAGCGGAAAGTGTGGAGAAATGGATAGACATGGAAGAATTGTAGATTAGTGAACGGAATACAATTTTAGACAGTTCAATGTCTTGATAACAAATCTAAAATCAAAGCTAGAAAAGATAGAAAGCAGGAAAAGCGTTTCAATGTCTTGAGTCGCCGGAATGGAAGCGTGAGATTTGCTGTGAAGTGGTCAGGCGGAGAGAAGACTCTTCTCTCTCGAGCTATTCGTCTCCGGTTGTCTTCTAGGGAGAACTCTACTGTCATTTAGGAATTCTTCCGAGAATTAACAACCCTTTTTCAGCTTGCAGGTCTGCCTTTTTATAGAGGTTGCGTTCGTAATCAGTGGCAAATCTTCATGATTGGAGGCGCAATTGATGTTGTGCATCTATCTCGCCTAATTGCGTAATTCTTGGTTCAATTTAGATCCACCACTTTAGCCACAGATCATGCATCAATCACTCCGACAATCTCTCAAGATTCTGATCTGATTTGCCGCTGCCTTGCGTTTCTGGTTGTTATGCGTCCATGAAGAACTTGGGTTCATGCGTTCACTTATGTCGACGCATCCATATGTTACTAACGCTTCATCCTGCGTTGAGCAGTTGTCAGCGCATCCACAGGTTGCTTGCGTTCCTGTGTTAAAACATGCGTTTTAGGCTCAAAAAGCTATAAAATAATTATCTTCATCAATTTACAAAAGTAGAACGCATAGGAAGATTTATCAATAGAATTCAGCACAAACTACTGCATGATTCTCTATTTAATCTCTATTTTTCTAAGAGAAAGGCTGTAATAACTTGTATTTCTACAAGTTATCATTAGATGCATAATTGAGATTATATGTTTAACTAGATCCACAACAAATAATTGTTGTTAATCTCTCATGAAAATAGTTAAGTTGACAATAAAAGTTGCTGAAGACTATTCTTAATGCCATGTAATTTGTATTGATTTCAAGAGATTAGTAATCAATTGAGTTGCATGAGAAATGGTTGTTTTTTAGAGGAAATAACTTGGATTTAAGCTTCTAAACTTAAGCATAACAATTGCAATAAAATCCATGAACCCTAGAATATTGTATGATGAAGTAAACAATGATTCATTACCCTAGAACTCTCTTTGACTCTTGTGTTTCTTACTTTATTTGCTTTCCTTATTTAGTTTATATTTTCCAAAATTCACAACTTGAATTTCAATCCTCAAATAAAATTGATTTGATTCTAGAATGGATAAGTAACTTAAACCTTCACAATTTAATCCTCAGTGGAACGATATTCAGACTTTACCATCTCATATTATAACTTGACCCGTACACTTGTGGTTAACACTTAAACTGCATCAATGATAAGTGAGTATCCCAACTACCCTTGAACTATAACACACAAGCTCTCAACATATCTTCCAGTGTCTGGATGGTTCATTCTGACTGGCTATCCGTCTGTGGATAAAAAGCTGTGCTAAAGTGGAGCTTAGTTCCAAGAGCTTCCTATAAACTTGGTCAGAACTTAGAAGTAAACCTTGGATCTCTATCCGATACTATAGACATTGGAGCTTCATACTGGCTTTTTATCTTATAACATACAACTTAGCTAGTTTATCAAGCATAAAGGTTAGTTTGACTTGCAAGGAACGTGTCATCTTCATTAGTCTGTCAACAATCACCCATATACCATCAAATCCACTAGAAGTCCTTGGTAATCCAAACAGAAAATCCATCATTACGTGCTCCCATTTCCACTCAAGTATAGGTAATGGATACAACAATCCACCGGGCTTTTGACATTCAGGTTTAACCTGCTGACAAACCAAACACTTATCTACATATTCAGCGATATCACAATTCATACGTGGTCACCAATAGTGTTCTTTCAAGGTTCTGTACATCTTCGTATTACCTGGATGCATAGCATAAGTAGAACTATGCGCTTCTTCCAGGATTGCACCTTTTAAAGACATCTCATTAGGAACACACATCCTGTTATGCTTCATTAAAGCTTCGTTTTGCCTAATCACATAATTAGAGCGTTGCCCAAGTCTTACCTCTTCTGCTAACTTCTGAAGTAGAGGATCTTCAGGTTGTTTCTCAACAATCTCATCCTCCAGAGTAAGCCTTACTTGAAATTGAGCTAACAAATTCCTTGTTGTTCCTGTGGCCAACATAGCTCGAAAATTCTTCTACTCATCTACCAAAGAAACTTTGACAACATTAACTGAATTTCTTCCTTGTCTTGACTTCCTACTTAGAGCATCAATTACCACATTAGCTTTGCCCAAACGTGTTTCCAGGGGAGTTATCAGGATTACCACCTGAGAAGTGGAGTTTACGATAGACCTGATTCTAGGAACAACTCGTATATCTCAGACCCCCTATCGTATGAACCAAAGGACTTAAAGTAATTGAAGATCCAGTTACAGGAATTAGTAGATAAGGGGTATGTACGACCTAGTGTGTTGTTCATGAAAAAAAAGGATGGTACAATGAGGTTATGTATCGACACCTTAATAAGGTAACAATACATAACAAATACCTATTGTCCTACATTGATGACTCGTTTGATCAGCTTATTGGTGTTCTCGAAGATCGATTTACAATCATGATATCATCAATTGAAGGTCAGGGAGTCAAATGTTCTAAAGACGACCTTCAGAATAAGGTATGGGCATTATGAGTTTCTTATTATTCCATTTGGGTTAACTAATGCTTCAGCAGCGTCTGTGGACTTCCTGAATCTAGTGTTCCATCCTTATTTGGATCAGTTTGTTATTGTATTCATAGATGACATTTTCGTATACTCAATAAATAAGGAGAAGCATGTGGAACACCTTAGAATTATTTTGCTTACACTTCATGAAAAGAAACTATATGCTAATTTCAATAACTGTGAATTTTTGTTGGTTCGAGTTGTGTCTCTAGGGCATGTAGTGTTAGCTGAGGGAGTATATGTGGATCCTCAAAAGACAGAGGCTGTAGTTAAGTGGGAACAACCTCTACGGTTATAGAAGTTCAAAGCTTTCTTGGTTTGGAAGGGTATTAACATCGATTTGTAGAAGAATTCTGTAAAATAGCACTTCCACTTACGGAGTTGACGAAGAAGGTATTAACATGAAATTTGAGTGGATGGTCTAGTGCGAGCGAAGTTTTTAGGAGTTGAAAAACAAACTGGTCTCCGCACCTGTACTAGCACTCTCTACTTCTGAGAAAGAGTTTGAGATTTACTGTGATGCCTTATATTAGGGTTTAAGTTGTGTGTTGATGCAAGAAGGCAAGGTGATAGCCTACCCCTCGAGATAGCTGAAGAAACATGACTGTAATTACCCAACTCATGATTTAGAATTGGCTACAATATTATTAGCCCTAAAGATCTAGACATTATTTGTTTGGTGAGAAGTGTCATATTTACACTGTTCACAAGAGCTTGAAGTATATATTCAATCAGAAAGAGTTGAACTTGAGACAGAGAAGATGGATAGAGTTGATGAAGGATTATAACTACACTATAGAGTACCATCCGAGCAAAACTAATGTGGTAGTTGATGCTCTAAGTAGGAAGTCAAGACAAAGAAGACGTTCAGTTAATGCTATCAAAGTTTCTTTGATAGGTGAGTTGAAGAATTTCTAAGCTATGTTGGCCACAGGAACAACAGGGAATTTGTTAGCTCAGTTTCAGGTAAGGCCTACTCTGGGGGATGAGATTGTTAAGAAACAACCTGAAAATATTGTGCTTCAAAAGTTAGCAGAAGAGGTAAGACTTGGGCTACGCTCTGATTATGTGATTAGGCAAAATAGAGCTCTAATGAAGCATAAAGGATGTGTGCTCCTATGTCTTTGAAGGGTGCAATCTTGGAAGAATTGCATCATTCTACTTATGCTATGCATCCAGGTAATATGAACATGTACATAACCTTGAAAGAAAATTATTGGTGACCAGGTATGAAACGTGATATTATTAAACATGTAGATAAACGTTTGGTTTTTCAGCAGGCTAAACCTGAACGTCAGAAGCCAGGTGCGTTATTGTATCAATTATCTATACCTAAGTGGAAATAGGAGCACATGATAATGAATTTTCTATTTGGAATACCAAGGACTTCCATTGGATTTGATGGTATATGGATGATTGTTGACAGACTGACCAAAATGGCACGATTCTTGCCAATCAAAGTAACCTTTACGCTTGGTAAACTGGCCAAGTTGTATGTTGATAAGATAATAAGCCAGTATGGAGCTCTAATGTCTATAGTATCGGATAGAGATTCGAGGTTTACTTCTAAGTTCTGGCCAAGTCTACAGGAAGCTCTTGGAACTAAGCTACACTTTAGCACAGCTTTTCATCCATAGACGGATGGTCAGTTAGCACGAACCATCCAGACACTGGAAGATATGTTGAGAGCCTGTTGATTGCTCCTAAAAAGAGCTATCCTCCCATCTTTATACGGGCTCGTTCTATTATTTTATCATTTTATTTTCTGAATTTGTAGGCTAAGAGCGTTGAGATAGTGAGACGGACCATCATGGTCGATTTGGTGCAAAAACGGGTCAAAATAGAGCTTTAGAAGCATAAACCAAGAGAAGTGGTCAAAATGACCAAAATGCCTCGGGAAAGCATAGCTCACTGAGCTTTACGCTGAAGACTCGAGAGCAAATTTGGCATCAGCGTCGCAACGCCCTAAGGGAGCGCAGCGTCGCCCCAGAGATTGATGAAAATCCGGTAGCACAACGCTCAAATCATGCTTGCTTGCTAAATCGGGTTTAGTTCAAATCATGCTGGCTTAGTTTGATAATTTGGAGCATCTAGTGACCTTTTTTGTCATTTAATTATGGTTCATTGGTAATTTGTCTTTATTAATCTATGATAGAGATTAAGCTGAATCGAGTATTCATTTCATTTGATTCCTCTACTATTCGTTCGATTCCTTTAAGCTATCTTGCATTGACTTCTTTGATTAATTTTTACCTTCACGCTTTTAAATTCCGCATGGTCACCAAAAAAACCCCTCCAAACCTAAAAAGATTCAAATATTGAGTTAGACAAGTCACAAGCTCCTTGAGGATCGACCCATGCTTGCCATTATTGCTAAATTTGTGGTAATAATAGCATGTGCAGAGTTATAAATTTTATTTGATAGTGGAAGAGAGGTTTATGACGCCCATTCTCTCACTATCACCTTTGTGTTGGAATTCAAGGGCAGTTGGGATACTCACTTATCGTTGATGGAGTTTGCTTATAACAATAGTTATCATTCAAGTATCGAAATGGCACCTTATGAAACACTATACAGAAAACGTTGTAGAACTCATGTGTGTTGGGATGGAGTTGGAGAAAGGAAATTATGGCCCTGAGTTGGTTCAAATGACGGCAGGAAGTGTAAAGTTGATTAAGGAGAACCTGAAAATAGCTCGAGATAGACAGAAGAGCTATACAGACAAACGGCGTCAAGAGTTAGAGTCCTAAGTTGGAAACAAGGTTTTTCTTAAGTTGGTACGGTTTGGAAGGAAAGGAAAGCTGAGTCCAAGGTATATTGTAGAACGAGTTGGACCAGTAGCATACAAGTTGGAGTTGCCTAAAGAGTTTTCCATGATTCACAACATATTTCATGTGTCGATGTTGAGGAAGTATGTCCCTAATCCATCACATGTTCTTCTGGAACAACCATTGCAGTTAAAAGAGAACTTATCTTATAAAGAAGAATCGATACATATTCTGGATAGGAAAGAGTAGGTGTTAAGGAACAAGACCAACCATTGGTAAAGGTATTATGTTGGAACCACAGAGTTGAAGAAGCAACTTGGGAAAATAAAGAGCAGATGAAGATCAAGCATCCCCAACTGTTTAACTGAGTTCCGTTGAATTTCGAGGACGAAATTCCAATAAGGAGGTAGTAATTTGTAATCCTAAACCTTAACCCTAGGTCCATATATGTAGCTCAAGATTTATTTTAGTATGTAAAAATGAGACTTAAGAGAATTTGAGTAAACCAAAGAGTGAACAAGAGAACTTAAGTGTAGTTGAAGGATTGTTTGGAATCGTTAAAACAAAGTATGTTGGAATTGTGATTTATGAATATTATTATTATTATTATTACTACTAGTCATTAATTAAGGAGAATTGTGTTTAAACTTAGTTGGTGGAAAGGAAAGAAAAAAAAAAAGAAAAAAGAAAAGGATGCTTGGATGAGTCGGTGGTGGAGGAAAATAAGTATGGTTCAAACTTATTCTTTTTTCTCCTCCTTCCTTCTTTAGTTGGTTCCTCATTTCCCTCAAGGAAACCCTCACTTTTTCCTTTAGCTAGGTCACGAAGAAGATGATGGAGAAGAAGATTTGAGAGTTTGGAGTGGAATTCGAAGAAGGAGGTAGAAAAGTGAAGAAGAAGTGAAATTAGTCCATAATTTAGGCAAATCTAAACAAAGTATGGTGTTTTGTTGATCGTTGGATGTAGAGGTCGAATTTTGATCTGAATGTTTTAGGTTAGTAAGCTAATTCAATTCCTCACAACTTTAGTGAAGGATGCTCGAGCTAAAAATGAAAGGAAATGGGTGAAATTGTAGGATTGAAGTTACTCGTCAATCTGAAGACTCGCTGGATTGAGGGCAATTCTGGGCAATCCATGGGTTCTTAGGTCTTCAACCTTTGAGGTTAGTTATAGAGGACTTAATCCTGAAGAGTTTGCAAAAAAATTCACTTAATTTGGTTAAGAATTAAGTGAGAATGAGTTGTTTGAAGTTAAGTTGAAAATCTGGAAATTCCAAGAACTGCTGCTAGCCCACGTCATCCATCCCCGCACATAGCCCCGCACCCCACGCCCTCAGCACACCCATGGGCATGATTTTCTGCCCACCTGCTGTGCCACTAGCCTCATTTGCACTCCCATGAGCCAGGCAATGCCTATTTTGTGATTTTGGTTAGTTTTGGCTTCAATTTGAATATTTTTGGGGTTTATTTGGCTATTTGTGAGACTAAATAAGTATTTTAGGATACTTTTACATGAAAAATACATCAATTTTGAATTTAGGTGAATTTTGGAGAATTTATGAATAAGTTGAAAGTATATGAAGTGTAGGTCCTAAGCAAGTATGGATAAGGTCTTAAATTAAGTCTAAGAGCATTAAGCTAATTTGTGGTTATATTTGGGTGATTCAAGGATATTTGAGCTGAAACTCTGAAATGATTATAGGTTGAGGATAAATGGATTTCAGGATGATTTTAGTTGAAACTATGAACTGGGTATAAGTATTGTTGAGCTAAATATTTATTCAGAGGATAGTGAAAAGCTGAAGATTTGATTTTCAGGTCAAACTAGGATTTGTGACATATACAAGACCGAGAGAGCGAACTCATAGCTGTTAGTGACAAAATATTTTCAATCAAAGATTTATTAATTCTTAAGCCAAGTATGATGTTTAATATGTTTATGAACAATGTTTTGCTTAAGCATAGAGTTTTGTGTTTATGAGCTAAGTTACTTGAGTAAAGTATATTTATGTTCTAAATGATTCTTCATGAATGAAATTTACTCAAAGCACGATTTATGAGCTATTTGAATGTAAAACATGATTTATAGGCACTTGATATGTAAAGCATGTTTTATACTTAGATGTTTTGTACCCTATTATGAGAGGGGACTTTGGTACCTAAGGACTTATGAGACATATCAAGACAGCCTAGGACCCTGGTACCTAAGGACAATGAGATGGTATCAAGCAGCCCAAGATATATGGATGATAGGTCTTTGGGACCCACTTCAGTAGGCAATAGGCTTTGGGCTATATGCTAGAGTGCCTTTGCCTTTGGGGTTAGTGATAAGCACTTGAAAAGTGCTTTCTATTCTCTCAAATTAAGGGAGTTTATATTAGATCTCACTTGTTTGCTATTGGTTTTTAGGTTAAAATGAGAAAAATTAGAAGAAAAGACCAAAAGATCAAAACTGATAAAGAATACAGTGAAAACAAGAAGAAAACCTCAAAGTTGCCACAATTGGGATAACGCTGCGGCGCTAAAACCCAAGAACAAAGATGAGGAACACAGTAACAGCGCCGCGATGATCTCTTTCCTTAAATGGCAGCACCGTGACACTATAGACCAGTGCCGCTGCCCCAGTTTCCTTTTTTAAAAAATATTTATTTTTGGAAAGATTTTTTTGGGCGGCAACTCTACAAATTTAGGGGTTTTCAGCAACCCGAATAATCATTCAGAGCACAAAATTACAGACTAAAATAGCCACAAGAAGGAGAAAATTGAGTGAGAGTTCATAAAAGAGTTCAAAGAGTGAGTTAGTTGCAAGGAAGAGGAAAAGAGTTCAAGATAGTCATGGTGCCATTCGAATTCCGACATGAGAGCCAAGGAGATCGTGACACTGCTACCTCAATCAAGAACCTCTTTTCAGTAGAGTTTCCCTTTCTTTACACTCTTTCTTTGTTTATTTTCTTTAAACATGTTGCTTCAAGCTATGAGTGGCTAAACTCTTTAGTTGTAGGGTCTTGAAGATTTGTTTATGAATTCATGTTGATATTGTAGACTTTCATGGTTTTGTTGGAATGATTATTCTTTTCATTGTTATTGTGTTTAATTTTTGTGGATTGACCATCTTCACATGTTAGGTTAGATGTACGATTGGGAGATTGTATGTTTAACTTGATCTCTAACAATGAATTATTGTTAATCTATCACGAGAGTAGTTAGGTTGACAATAAAAGTTGCTAAAGACTATTCTTAATGCCATACAATTTGCATTGGTTTCAAAAGATTAGTAATCAATCGAGTTGCATGAGAAATGGTTGTTTTTTAGAGAAAATAATTTGGAATTATGTTTCTAGATTTAGGCATATGAATTACAATAAAACCCATGAAATCTATAATATTGCATGATGAAATAAACAAGGATTCATTACCCTAGAACTCTCTTTGACTCTTGTGTTTCTAACTTTATTACTTTCCTTATTTGGTTTATATTTCACAATATTAATTACAATTCTCAAATAAAATTGATTCAACTCTAGAATAGCTAAGTAACTAAAACCTTCACAACTGGATCTCCAGTGGAACGATATTCGGACTTCACCGTCTTATATTATAACTTGACCCGTACACTTGCGGTTAACACTCAAAGTGCCAATCAAGTTTTTGGCGCCATTGCTGGGGATCCAAAGAACGGTTTTTTTTTAATTTAATATTCATTAGAATTAATAGATCTTAATTTGAGGTATATATTATTTGGTTGATTATTTATTATTTATTTTTATTTTATTTTATTGTATTTTATATTTTATATTTTATATTTTATTTTATTCTTTTCTTTTTTTGTCGGTTTATGCCTCGAGACAATACTAATATTCTCCCTCTTAGATTGAAAGGACGTGTAGAAGGAATCTAAGGGTTCAACACAATCACATCGAGGAGATGGCGGAGGAGATACCAAATGCAATTCGAGACTACTTTCAACCGACATTACCGGCAAATCAACCCGGCATAATAAATGTGCCCATCAATGTCAACAATTTTGAATTAAAACCAGGGTTGATCCACATGGTTAGAGAGCTAGCCTTTAGAGGAAGAAACAATGAAGATCCTCACAAGCACCTACGATCTTTCTTAGAAATATGCGGGACGATAAAGATGAATGGTGTTTCTAATGATGCAATTAAACTAAGACTTTTTTCCTCTCTCTTTACTGGACCGTGCTAAGGATTGGTTGGAAATCATCCCTCCAGATAGCTTCACCACGTAGGAGATCTTAGCTCAAGCTTTCTTGAACAAATATTTTCCACTGGCTAAATATCAAAGACTAAAAACGGAGATTGGAACATTCCGCCAACTTGAAGATGAACAACTATATGAGGCTTAGGAGAGGTATAAGGATCTCTTGAGAAGATGCCCTCAACACAGTTACCCAGATTGGTTGCAAATTCAACTCTTCTACAATGGATTAGCAAGCTCAACCAAATCCATTCAGATGCAACCGCCAGAGACTCAATTTTTTCAAAGAATGCTCAAGAGGCGTATACCATACTAGAAGACTTGGCCACTACATCGTACAATTGGCCATGTGAACGGTCTTCTCCAATCATCCCAAAAGCCACCAGATGATATAAGATAGACGAGGTAAGTTCTTTAAAAGCTCAATTGGCTTCTCTCACTAATGTTTTATCTAAATTATCTCAAGGAAGCCAAGCTCAAGCAAGTCCACCATCAATAGCTTCCCTTGCGGCCATGGCAAGTCAACAAGAGCATAATGAGTTAGAAGTGGCCAATTATGTGGATAGAGGACAATACCGAGGTCAACAACAACTTCCAACTCACTATCATCCCAACTTGAGGAGTCATGAGAATTTCTCATATGCTAACAACAAGAATGTGTTGCAAGCACCTCAAGGATTCAATGGAGCGGAGAATGCAAAGACATCATCACTGGAGGACAGAATGCTTGATTTTGTCAAAGAGTCAAGATCAAGGCAACCACATTGGAGAATTTAGTCCAAACTATTTCAAGCACCGTTCAAAGCCAAGGTAAGGCACTTCAAAACTTGGAGGTTCAACTTAGTCAAATGGAAACTTCCCTCTAAACAATGCAAAAGGGTAAGTTCCCTAGTTGCCCCGAGAGAAACCCGAAGGAGGAATGCAAGGCCGTGACTTTGAGGAATGGGAAAAAGCTATCCATTCCCTTGATCAATGATGAAGACGATGAGCATCCACAAAAAGATGATGAACCTCCATAAGAAGAGGATGTTCCACAAAAAGAGAGTGCATCTAAGGAAAAGGATAAATCAAAGTCCAACATAGGGAGTACTTCTAACTCTACTTCTTTTATTCCTAACACTTTACCTTTTCCTCAAAGATTTCAAAAGAAAAAGATTGATGCTTGATTTTCAAAGTTCTTAGACATATTCAAAAAGTTGGAAATTAACCTTCCTTTTGCAGAGGCATTAGAACAAATACCTAAGTATGCCAAGTTCATGAAAGATGTGGTCTAAGAAGAAAAGGCATGGAGACTATGAAATGGTTGCACTAACCAAAGAATGTAGTGCGGCAGTACAAAGGAAATTGCCTCCAAAACTAAAGGATCCAGGAAGTTTCTCTATCCTTTGTCATTTAGGCAATAATAAGGTCACTAAAGCACTTTGTGATCTTGGAGCTTCTATTAACTTAATGCCTTTATCCATGTTTAGGAAGCTCAATGAAGGAGAGGTGCAACCAACTACCATGTCTTTGCTTTTGGTCGATCGATCATTTGTTCATCATGAGCCAAGCACAAAGGTAACATCGCCTCTCTCTCTAGTAAGAACTCTATGCATGATGAGCCTCCTTTGAATGGTAAGACTAATGGCATGCTTGATGTTAAATTAGAAAATCCTATGAAGCATGTTTCTAGTTGTGATAATTCTCTTAGTTCTTCTTGCATGCCTCCAAAACCTATAATGAATTATGAACAAATCATGGAGAAGCATGTTAAAAATGAAGTGGTGAGTTGGGTAAAATCTAAGAATAATGACTCCTTAATGAGTCTTGACTACATTAGTAAAAATGATGTCCAACTTGATAGTGATTTGTTGACTAACTCACTAAATGCTAATGAATATGTTTGTGAGTGTCAATATGGGAAAACACTAAAAGTTGTAGGTGATCCAAAGCACGAAAGGAGGAAACCACCTTAGGATCCACTGTGATTTGTGAGCCTCGTCTAGCTAGAAGACGTTAAACTAAGCGCTTGTTGGGAGGCAACCCAATTTTATTGCTTCATTTTAGTCTGTTTTTTTTCTTTTTATTTTCTTTTCAATAAATCTTGGAGTCACTCATATGCTTTATCTCTCAAGATCCTGATTATTCATACAAAGCACTCCTTACACCAGGCCTGTTTGGTGGCTTTCCGCTTGCTCCCAAGCTTGTTCCTTCTTTGTTAGAGGACAATGCATGATTTTAAGTTTGGGGTGGGAGGTGACTCATACTTTTGTGTGTTTTCTTATCCTGTTATGCATGTTAGTGAAGGTTTTAATGATCATATGCATGTTAGTTTTGAAAATTTTTGAAAATTTTGGACCTTTCAAAGTTAATGGGAATGTTGTTTATGATTGTGTTCCTTGATGTTGATTCCCCATGATAAGATTCGAATTTGCATGATAGATGACTTATTGTGAAAATAGAATAGCACTATCTTGAGTTAAATTCATTTAAGTCCCTCTTAAAATCTCTAATATTTTTGAGCAGGTAGCCACTTTAATTTAGAATCTTTAACTGAAAAAAGGATTAAGTTAGGTGTATTTGATTGTCACTCCGAAAGTCCCACCCGGTTAGAGAGTGGAAATGCATGATAGTTTGCAATCTTAGACTAAGGAAAAAAGAAAAGAGTATATGATAACTTGTAGAAATACAAGTTATTATAGTCACTATTTGAATTAATTAGAGTAACTTTAGAGCTAAACATATGATTTTGGTAATTGAATTATGTAAAATGTACCACCATGCGTTGGCACTATTTACAAAACAAAATATCTGAAAAATTATGAGCTTTTCTGTTCTTAACGCAGGATTAAGAAGAAAAGAAGCCCAAATAACCTAAGTACGGGAGACGAAGCTGCTGCGAGAACAAATGGAAACCCATGCGTCGAAACTATGCATTAGAGACCATGCATCGAGATCATGCGTTGAGAAAAAGTAGATACAGACGCCTGGGCAAAAGCTGTCATGTCAATATGCAAAAGGATAACACGTTATCAGGTCATGGCAGAACAAATGGCCCGATGATGTGAAAAGGCTGCGCAGTAGGACATGGAATTTAATGTAAAGGTGTCAGGTCATCATGAGTTCACCTTTTCGATGCCTATAAATAGCCCAAAGCTTCTCCATTCAAAAGAGAGGAAGGATTAAGAGAGAAACGCGTGACAGGCGTGAGTGCTCTGCACACCTCTTCCACCATAACCAGCCTCTATTTCAAGCTCTTCTGAGAGAAGGATTCTGAGAACTTTCAGAATCGTCTCCCAGTGAATGAGAACCTTCATCCTATGGACTTTATGTATCAGATAGCAACCATCTCAAGCCTCCATAAAGCAAGACGTGCCAGTGGTGGCTTGACGTCTTCTGTTTTTGTTTTATCTCCATTTCCATCCTTCTTACTTATGTTTTGTTAATGACATTTGAGAAAATGGTTTATTTTTCTTAAATATGAGTTTGATTGACGATTATCCTCCATCTATTTCCTTATTAAATATCTTACACCATGTTGTTTGAATGCTAAATGAGTTAGATGTTGGAGTTAGTTTTTCTTAAATAATATGAAGTATGTTGCATCCTAATGAATGCATATCATTAGCTTGCATAGCATTGTATGACAAACAAATGCAGCAAGCACGACTGTCTAGCTTGAGGGAGTAGATAGTTAATCTTTAGCATTTATCAAGACTAGATGAGGTGCAGAGATGTAGTTCATTTTTTGCCAATGCAAACTTACCATGCGTCTTAGAGATAAGATTAATATGGCATTGAAACATCGAGAGATAGATTCATAAACTAAGTTTGTAGGTATTTACTTATACTTAAATAGGTTTAAGTTTTTCGTCTAGCTCCTGCGTTAACTCTACTTTTATCGCATGATTCCATTCATCCTCAACGCATGCTATCTAACACAAAGACATTTGACTAACCATCGCCGCGTCCCCTCATTGTTAGTTGTAGGAAAATTTATTCATTCTTTATGTATAGTTTTAGACACATACAACTCATGCACATATTACTTGTATAGTTCACAGCATAGTCATGCATCTATTCTCAACGCCTAGTTAATACAAATCCCTGCGTTCGACTCTGGACTCACTAGGAAACTTATAAGAGCTTATACTTTTGTTTTTATAGGAAAACTTGCTTAATCATGATTATACTTGAGTAATTCTCGATGCATCTTTGTACGGAAATTATAATATCCATTTTTGTGCAACAAGCTATGAAACTCAATTTAAAATAGAAATCCAATATTAAACCAACAACAGTATACATGCCTTAAGAAAAGAAAAAGTGTACACAAAATATATGAGCTTTGTTTGTCTATCTTTTTAAATGTTAAACTTGTAATGAGTATGCATGGATAGGGGTAAAAAGAGCTGCCTTTGCTGTGATCAGTAAGTGCACAGTGAATGTGTGCAAGCTAGTGCTTCTAGGTAAAAGAATGCAAGTTTAGGGCCCATGAAAAAAAATATGATTGAAAGGCACCTTAGTGGACATATTACTCACTTGAAATGTATGAAAACTTGAAGATTGGTGCATGAGCTAGAGTAGGAGGGAAAACTAAAGAAACTCTCTTAAGTCCTAATTTGAGTTCTAGCATTTTAAATTGAAGGAGGCTTGCACACACACACATGGGAGATAGTAAGATTTGGCCTTGAATGATTATAACGATATAGATATGCTTGCATGTTTCTACTTAAGCTCTAAATGTTATTCTCTGAGACATGAGTCAATTGCACACTTCTTCATCTAAATTCCTTATTATTTGATTTTATTCTTTGCTCAGGACTAGCAAATCTCTAAGTTTGGGTGGTGATAAGCACTTGAAAAATGCTTTTTATTATCTCAAATTAAGGGAGTTTATATTAGATCTCACTTGTTTGCTAGTGGTTTTCAGTTTTCCTTTTTTGAAAAATATTTATTTTTGGAAAGATTTTTTGGGCGGCCAACTCTACAAATTTATGGGTTTTCAGCAGCCCTAATAATCATTCAGAGCACAAAATTACATACTAAAAGAGCCACAAGAAGGAGAGAATTGAGTGAGATTTCATAAAAGAGTTCAAAAAGTGAGTTAGTTGCAAGGAAGAGGAAAAGAGTTCGAGATAGTCGTGGTGCCATTTGAATTCCGAAGTGAGAGCCAAGGAGATCGTGACGGTGCTACCTCTTTTCAGTAGAGTTTCCCTTGCTTTACACTCTTTCTTTGTTTATTTTTTTTAAACATGTTGCTTCAAGCTATGAGTGGCGAAACTCTTTAGTTTTAGGGTATTGATGATTTGTTTATGAATTCATGTTGATATTGTAGACTTTCATGGTTTTTGGAATGATTATGCTTTTCATTGTTATTGTCATACCCCCTCCCGAATTCCCTCCTAACCCGAAAGTGAGTGTGAAATAATAGACTCCAATCCCCTAAAGCATTCATCACAAAACCTTGATGTCTTAGAATATAACCTGATAAACACATATTTAGTAATCTATAATCACAACCACACAAGGATTAAGCTATCATAACTATCTTGACTCCCATAAGACTTAATATTTACAACAACATCTATACATAACTTTCTCAATCCTTACAATATGTACAATATTTAAATAAGTTCAGGATTTACAATTATGCAATTCCTAGATTTTGAAACCGGCCCAGACGAGGTTTTACTGTAGGCTAAGCACCCCGAACACGCTCGCTACCTGGAAAAATAAAACAAAGAAACAAGGAAAGCGTGAGCTTAAACGCTCAGTGAGTGACTAGTTTAAAGTTTTTCTCGACATTATAAGAAAATATAAAACCCAGCAAAATCTATAACTAGCATACCTCAAGATATAAATTAATCACTCATGATTATTTATGAAAACATTATTCACAAACCATTTCCTTAAATTTCCTTCCCTAGTTGAGGCTGAGCTAAGCTCATCGCACCAAACATCGATATTCCTCAGCTGAGTGGAGTACTCTCAACACCTCAGCATCAATCAATCATAATATGCTCACGGGCTACCCAAGTACCTTCTCCCATTCCCTTAGTACTGGATCCCCAAGATACTCAAGTGCCTTCTCTACATCTCTCAGCACTGAGTTTTCAAATACAAGATTGCCCACATGCCTTCACATTGTCCCTCGGCATTGGGTTTCTTACAACATTGGATCTCCCACATGCCTTCACATCTTCCCTCAACATTGGGTCCCTTAGAAAACATTATTAAGCAAATATGCTTTGCATAAATAGTTCTTTATAAATCATTTCATGATAAACAGAACAATATTAGCATGAAGCTAATTACATACACAAATATCCTACATGCCTTCTCTTTGTACCTCGTCATTGAGAGCCATTCCAATAAGAATACAATATAACATAAAATCATGAGTTTGTAATATCTCATACATCACAACACTTTTCATATGCTCACACACTTTCATTTTTCTCACCTCATAATTCATATTCTCATTCATATTCTAGTAACATCTCATCCATCACAATACTTTTCATAAACTCATATGCTACCTTTAGTCTCATCGTCATAAATCACATTTCATACGCTCATATGCTTCCTTTAGTCTTACCGTCATATATCACATACTTAATTATACTCTTGTGTCCATTCCCACATCACAATATTAATCATAAGTTCCCGTGCTTTCATCTGTCTTACCCTTATTATTCACAATACTTTTGCTTAGTCTATATATATAAATAAATATTGAAACAACTCCTTATACCGCACATGGAACGCACTTAAAGTTCATAGAATTCGATCATGTAAGCATTTATCAAAAAATATTATCAAGAAACTATGTTAAAGACTAAACACTTTTAGATAGAAAGTCACTCACTACTTGCCCTAGGCCTTGAGCGGTTTCCTAGCTCCTCTCGGCCTGAAATAACACATTTCTCGTGTTAGACTTCCCTAAAGTTCCTTTTTACAAACCATTAGTTTACATATTTGTATTCTATTCATGTTACCCCACTGAGACCAATTTCTTCCAAAAACAATCATATTAAGTGAGATTCCACACCACCAGCGATATTACTAGCGAGATTCCACTCTACTAGCGAGATTACTAACGAGATTAAACTATAGGCACACGGCACTAGCGATACTATGGTGAGCGAGACTAGCAACACTCACCTGTTCAGCGAGACCCAGAGATACCCAGCGAGAATTGTGAGACGCAAGGCTTCTAACGACACCCGCGTTACCCGTCTCGCTTCTCATGCTTAAATTCTTAGCGCTACTTGCAGTCCAGCGATACTTGTCTTCCACAACTTCTGCCTTGCCTCTTATTCTCACTTTTATCTATTACAAATCGTATTTCCAGCCAAATTTAGAACTTCTTTCCTTCTATAAACTTGTAGAGAAATATGTTTCTAGCTTACCTTAAATTTTCGAGGCTTAACTCTTCCTCGTTAGTCAAATATTTTAAGACTACCTCGCGCTACTCCAGATCGCACAGCAATTTTGTATCAGTCATTTCCACCTAAAAGTTTACATATTTCTTTTCCAATTCAGCTCAAACATCCTTCATAAAAGTTGTTAAGAATTACGTTAACTTATTGACCTTAAAATTTCAGTCCTAAATTCGATCTCTTCAGCTCGTTCTTCTCCAAACACCATACTCATTGTTCCAGCTTCAGTTTTACCACGAAAATGATCTGAATTCTCCACAACTTTGTCCTAACACCTTTTCCTACCTCTCTTCGTCTCTCAGCTGTGAAATTCAACTGATTTGAGCTTTTAAATGTGTTTAAAATGATCAAATACTCAGCTTACTTACTTAAATAGGTCGTCAACTTAACCTCCACTTTCTTTCCTTTAAAAATGAATTGGCTAACGCATACTTCAGCTCACCAACGCATAGCAACCTTCACAAACGCATGGCACACCGTCACCAATGCATAGCAGCCTTTACAAACGCATGGTGCACCCTCACCAATGCATAGCAGCCTTTACAAATGCATGGCACTCCCTCACCAACGCATAGCAACCTTCACAAACACATAGGACACCTTCAACGCATGATAACTCATGCCTTAAGGCTCTCGACCACTCTTTACTTACCTTCTTTAACTTGTCATCTTCCAAAACCAATCTTTATAACTTGTTAACTCCAAAGCTAAGTGTGGGGCTTACAGTTATTGTGTTTAATTTTTGTGGATTGACCATCTTCACATGTTAGGTTAGATGTATGATTGAGAGATTGTATGTTTAACTTGATCTCTAACAATGAATTATTGTTAATCTATCACGAGAGTAGTTAGGTTGACAATAAAAGTTGCTAAAGACTATTCTTAATGCTATGTAATTTGCATCGGTTTCAAGAGATTAGTAATCAATCAAGTTGCATTAGAAAGGGTTGTTTTTCAGAGAAAATAACTTGGAATTAAGTTTCTAGACTTAGGCATATGAATTACAATAAAACCTATGAAATCTATAATATTGCATGATGAAATAAACAAGGATTCATTACCCTAGAACTCTCTTTGACTCTTATGTTCCTCACTTTATTACTTTCCTTATTTAGTTTATATTTTCCTTAACTCATAATATTAATTCCAATCTTCAAATAAAATTGATTCAATTCTAGAATAGTTAAGTAACTAAACCCTTCACAATTGGATCTCTAGTGGAACGATATTCGAACTTCATCGTCTTATATTATAACTTGACCCGTACACTTGCCGTTAACATTCAAAGTGGGTAATCAGTTAGCTTTATGTGTAAGTAGGAGAGTCATCGACGTTGAGAGTGTCCACCTCAACTAAGGTTGAAAGGGTACCAATATTTACTACATGTTCTTTATGTGTTTAAGTTAAATGTTTTTATGTTTCTCTGATACCAACTTCTCACGCTCTCTCTCAAGTTAAGAGGGTATTTGGGAGGGGATGTGACAATGTCAAAACATCAACTCTAAACATGATGTAGAATTATATAGAAGAAAAGAAAGAAGAGAAGCAAGAATTAACCATTGATCTCGATTCGTCTCTGACACGCATCAACGTCTTTCACAACCAACTCCAATTAAGTTGCTTCTTCACTTCAGTGGAAAAGCTCTAAGTGGTCTCTTCCAAAATCTTCCTCCTTCAGTACTGAAGCAAAATCTCCTTTATATAAGGCAAATATTTTCCAAAACTATGTAGGATTGAGATTCCTAAAAAGATAAGTAATAGATAAATTTCGTCACTATTTTGCTTGATTTTCGAAAGTAGATAAAATAAAATCTAACATGTAGATGGATAGATTATTGAAAAATAAGAAAATGAGTGGTCATCCGCTTAAATGGCCACCCAGATCAAAAGTTTTAACCAAACTATGAACTGCACCTTTTAAAGAAGCAAGAAAGCGTCGTCCACGCCTCACACCACTTTTTGCCCTAATTCACCACGTTTCATCAACTTTGACCCATTCTCTTGCCCTAGGTCAAACTTTGACCTATTATAGAGGCACTTTCGTTATTTTAATATCAAAATAGCTCATTTTGGTCGAAATGCTCAATTCCTACAAACTAAACATAAAAATGCATCAACGAACACAAAATAATAATAAAACTAACAAAATTCTAAGCCTAAAAACACACTTTTGGAGTGTGTTTAATGAGCTAATTAGGTTTGAATGCAGTTCTGAAAAAGAGAGAGTAGCGACTCTAAAGCTAGATATGAGTAAAGCCTATGATGGTGTGGAATAGCATTTTCTTCACTCGATGTGGAATGACATTTTCTTGGTTGGATTCAACTTATTATGTCGTGTGTTGAAACAACTATTTTTTCTATCCTCCTTAATTGGATAAACTACAGGAATTTTAGGCTGTCGAGAGGATTATGTGAAGGAGATCCCCTTTTTTCAGGAGGTGGAAAAGGAATGACCATTTTGTAGGTTTGCGTAGCAATTTGTATTGTCTTTCTATTTCACACTTTTTTTCGGTAGATGATAGCCTTCTTCTTTCCAGCAAAGGAAAGACTTCGGCAAGCGATAAAAAAAAAGTGCTAGAGATTTATGAGCAAGCATCGAGGCAAATGTTAAAACTTCAATAAATTCATGTTTATGACTAGCAAGAATACCACCATGGTCGTGGTTCATAATATTTAGGAGTTCTTTGGTATTCATTATTATGAATCTCTTGGATAGTATATGGGTCTTCCTTTGCTGATATTTCGAAGTATAAGTCAGATTTTACTGGTATTTGGAAGTAAAAGTCAAATTTGGAAGGTGTTTCAAGAATGGAAGGCAAAGGTCTTTTCCATGGGTGGAAAAGAGGTTTTAATTAAGGCAATGGAACAAGGTCATTCCAATGTACACTATGAGATGCTTTAAACTATCCAAGAATCTATGTGATGACATTAGCCAGCTTTAACCAAGATGTTGTTGGAAGATGATCAATGATCTTGTCCCTTCCAAATCAAACCTGACTCGTAAAGGTGTCCAAATTCATCTGTTGTGTGTGTTGTACAGGAGAAACACTGATACCTCTACTCATCTTATTGGGTTTTATGCCCTAAACTCGTGGTTTGTAAATAAATAAATAAATAAATATGACTAATAAAATAATTTGTTATTTTATATTATGTATTCAATTTGCATAACTATTTCCAATAAAACAAAAATCTAAGGTTATTTGTATGAAACTTGAACAATATGTAGTTGACCTACAATAGATTATGTTCACGTAATAACTTGAAGGGTCTATAATAGATGAATAAAATTGGGTGCCTTATCCTCGTAACATTATCGATACTGCCACTTTGTAAGTGTTACAAATAATGAAATCGTTCATGTGGAGACATGTTACTGTGAGTATCCTATATAATGAGTTTGTATAAGACTGGATTGCGAAATAATTTATCTCTCTTTATAATTTTATTAATTGAAAAGATTAATATTTTAAAGGATGATCATATGTATCTCGATCTTAATTCTAAGTGAGTTATGAACTCCTATTTTAAGGGCTCGCCCTTTGCTTTTCATGGCTGAGAGTGGCCCGAGTTATCGACTCAATAAGTTTACCATTTTGAGGACTTAACTAAATAAGGAGTTGGGAATGTAGTGTCACAAAATGGAATTCACTCATCCCCATTTAGGGTAAGTAGATGAGTAGTTCTTTTAAGTTCTGATTCCGAGACTTGAACAATGGGACCCTAGTGATACTTAAGGATATTGAGGTAATTACAGCAGTAAAACGAACATTTGACCTAGTTGTAATTACCAACACCTCATGAAAGATCGACTTATATAAAATGATTATATCCATGGATGCAATATGTCCTATAGTGCATAAGAGTGCAACTATGGTTCTATAGTGGTTTGCCCTATTGTTAATGAATATTGATTAATTAATTAAAGAGTTGAATTAACTAATCTTGAATAATTGTTGCTTATAAGTTGTAGGTCAATTAGGTCCCCGTGTTGCTTCATAATGGATTAACAAGAACCATTCTTTTGAAAGAATAATTTAAATAGTTCAAATTAACTTAGGAAAACATATATTAATTGTATATGATATGATTAAATCAACATATAATATATATAGATACATTATTAGATATAGTTAATTAATTGAAGGGATTGAATCTCTTTGGCGGAAGTGTTTGATCACTTTGCCCCAATTTTGTTACAATAATTTTACATAACATAGAGAATAATAGAAGTGATAAACATACTTTTACAGATTTATTATGGAAGAAGGTTAATACCTTTGTAGATCAAATCTTCAGAGTATCCTTCTAATCTTCAAAACAACAAAGAATCAACATGCTTCGAACACCACCAATGGGTCTTCTATAGTATTCTTTTGGAACAAGGTAGTTTGTGGGAACCTTGTGAAAGAGAAGGGAAATTGAAAAATAATTTTCAAGAATTCTTCCTTTTTAGGGAGAAAAAAAAAAAAAAAAAAAAAAAAAAAAA
>QLSR01000206.1:469653-591678 GCA_031780015.1 Citrullus colocynthis
AAAAAAAAAAAAAAAAAAAAAAAAAAAGGAGATTTTGGTGTGAGTGGAAATTTTCTTTTGTACAATATTATTGCCTTGTGAATTGAGATCATATCTCAATTTATCGTGAAGGAAGTTGATAACTTCCCTCCCCACTTACCACTCCACTGCAATGCAAGTGAGTTATTTTATTTATTAATTATATTTTAATTAATATAAATTAACAAACTAAAATTCAATTAAGGAAAATTATTACAAATAGCAAAAAAAATATCAAATTATTTACAAATATAGCAAAATTTCACTTTCCATCTATGATCGCGATAGACCCAGACAAACATCTATCTGTGTCTATTTGGTAAAGTACTAAATGTCTATCTGGGTCTGACGTGACCTATCACAAATAGAAAGTAGAATTTTGCTATATTTGTAATTATTTTCAACAGTTTTTCTATTTTTGAAAGCAACCATTCAATTAATTTATATAACAATTAAATATTAATTAATTAACAATTTAATTAATGAAATCTTATTTAATTAATTATAAAATCAAATATCATATATTTGATTCAATGTATCATATACTAATACACATATATTCTCTCATAACCTATAGTTATAAAATGAATCTGATTCATATTAATTTAATATTTAAATCATATTCAAATATTAATACTCTCATATTATAAAGTTTAAATTTTGAATCTAAATTCAAAAATTAATTTTATATTACAATGTATCTCAAAAATAATTTTAATTGCATCATCTACAATTAATTCCCTTAATCAATTTGAATATTCAAATTCTTTCAATGTTTAATTTCCTTGTTTTAACCTGTTGTGAGCTACTAGAGTAACTTAATGGACCTACAATTATAAGCTTCAATCATTCTAGATTAATTAATTAAACTCTTTAATTATATTAATCAACCTTCATTAACTATGGGGTATACCTCTAAATACCCATAGTTGCACTCTTATGAAATACAATATATTTATGTGTCCATTTATTTAACCATATTTTGTAAGTCGGTCCTTCATAGGGTGTTCGTAATTACAATTGGGTCAAATTATTTACCCCTATAATTACCTTTTGCACCTTAAATACCACTGATCCTCTAATGAACAATTTTGTTTATGGTCCAACCATAAACAAAGTCCCTTTCAGGCCAGTGAGAGGGTCAGGTCTCATTATTCAAGTCCCGAAGTTAGCACTTAAGAGAACAACCTATCTACTTTCTCTAAAGACAAGAAAGAGTGAATTCCATCTTGTGAAGTTATGTTCCCAGCTCCTCACTCAATTTCCAAAATGGTAAGCATATTAAGTCGGCAGTTAAGGCCACTCCCACCCAAACAATTCAAAGAACGACCCTTATGAGCAAGAGTTCATAATTCACTCAAGATTGATATCGAATTACATGGTTGTCGTTTGAAATATAAAACTCTTCATTTAACGGTGTTACAAAGAGAGATTTAATTTTGTGGTCCAATCTTATACAGAATCACTATATAGGATATCCGCACTTACATATCATTACATGAATGATTTGGATCAAACCATTTGTAACACTTATAACACTTACAAAGTGGGGCCATATTCATAGTGTTACCAAGATAAGACACCCAACCTCATTCATATACTATAGACGTTTTAGGTTATTTCTTAAACATGATCCAATTGTATGTCAACCACATACTCTTCAAGATATATTAAATAACTTTGGATCTTAGTTTATTGGATTTTAAGTTATGCTAATTAACAATGCTTATTAAAAAATATATATATTTTATTTATTAATAATTTGTTTACAAATTTACTGACTATGAAATTTAAGACATAAATCTCAACAATCTCCTACTTGTCCTAAAGCTAGTGGGATGTACAATATATGTAAAAGAAAATACAATAAACTAGGGCATACAATATACCCAATCATTTTCCCACTTGTCGTAGTTGAAGGGATATATACTCCGTAGACCTAGACATTCTATATGACCCTTGAACACTTTAGCCGTGAGAGTCTTTGTAAATGGATTAGCAATGTTGTGCTCTAAAGCTATCTTCGTGACGATGACGTCCCCTCGTTGAACAATCTCTCATATCAGCTGAAACTTCCTTTCAATGTGTTTGCCACGCTTATGACTTCAAGGTTTTATTTTTGAATTTGCCACGTGCCACTATTATCACAATAAAGTGTGATGATCAAAGACATGTTTGGAACTACTTCCAAATCAGTCAAGAACTTCCCCAGCCACACAGCCTCCTTGGCAGTTTAACAAGCAGCTACATATTCTGCCTCCATAATGGAGTCAACAATGCATCCTTGTTTGATGCTTTGCCAAACTATAACTCCTTCATTAAAAGTAAACACTAATCTTGACGTAGATTTCCTAGAATCCTTATCAATCTGAAAATCAGAGTCAATGTAACCTATAAGGATCAAATCATTATTGCCACACACAAGCATATAGTTCCTCGTTCTTCTAAAATACTTGAGAATTGTTTTAACAGTTGTCTAGTGATCAAATCTTGGATTAGATTGATACCTACTAACCAATCTCAATTGCATAACATATGTTAGGCATTGTACATAGCATTGCATACATAAGGCTACCCACAATTGATGCAATAGGTATACGTCTCATATCCTCAACTTCTTGAGATGTGTTGAGACATATACGTCTCATATCCTCAACTTCTTGAGATGTCTTGAGACACTATTCCTTAGACAAGATAATTCCATGTTTGGAAGGAAAATTAACTTTCTTGAAATTCTGCATCGAATATCTAACAAATATTTTATCAATATAAGATGTCTGAGACAAAGTTAGTGTTTTGTTCTTGTGATCTCTAATAATCTGAATGCCAAAAACATATTGTACTTCTCCCAATCTTTCATTTGGAATTTAGCAAATAGCCAATTTTTAATGTCAATAAGAAATCCTACATCATTCCCAATGAGTAGGATATTATCTACATACAATACTACAAAAGCAACAATACTCTTGATGATTTTCTTGTAAACACAAGACTCATGAATATTTTGTTCAAAGCCATAAGATTTGACCGCATTGTCAAACCTTATATTCCAAGATTTGGATGCCTGTTCAATCCATAAATGGATCGTTTCAACTTGCAAACTTTTTGCTCCTTAACTTGTTTTATGAATCTTTCTGGTTGATTCATGCAAATGCTCTCATCAAGGTTGCCTTTCAGAAAATCAGTCTTCACATTCATTTGCCATATTTCATAGTTATAATATGTGGCAATGAATAAGAGAATATGGATAAACTTTAACATGGCAACAAGAAAAAAGGTTTATTCATAATCAACCCCTTCTACTTGGGTATAACCTTTGCCACAAGTCTAGTCTTAAAGGTTTGTATCTTTCCATTTGCACCATTTTTTCTCTTGTAGATTCATTTGCAACCTATAGGTTTTACCTTATCAGGTTGATCTATAAGATCCCAGACTGAATAGGAATGCATAGATTTCATTTCAAGATCCATGACTTTGACCCATTCATCTTTGTTAACACAAAACAACAAAAATGGGTTTTCATGAATCTAAAAAATTGTCATTAACACATTTCTCGACTCTTTTTTTTTTTTTAGTTTTTGAATTCACCATCAAAGAAAGTGTATAAATGACACATTATTGGTTATATCATGACTTCACAATATAGTCAACAATAAACATTGATGGACATTTATTATATGTCATGACAATATATTTTCTATCACAATTTTTCATTGTCAATAAATGACTAAAAAGTTGACTTTTTTTGTCAATTAAACTTTTATATTGACACTTATTTATAGTCATTGAAGTTTAATCGACGACAAGATTTCAGTGTCATAAATATACATTTCATGACATTTGTAAAATGTCAAAAAAAAAATGCTTATGACGATAGATAATTATTTGTTTCAAACTTGTCATTAGATATATTTCAACCAATTTTGATACAATAATGTACAAACATAAATATGAAACTTCATATATATGTATATAGCAATAAAATTTGGTAATGTTAATACAAGGAAACTTGTAACCAAAGTTTGGTTAAGTTATTTACAAAAAAGCTAAATACAACTAAGTGTTGCCAAAAAAGTGATAGCATTTTCTAAACAAAAAAAAAAAAAAAAAACACATATAAATAACTTGTTTGCTGGTTCCCTCACTTCAATGAATCTGTTCAATACCTAGAAACAACATTCATTTGAGAACTCAATTCAATACATCAATGTCAACAATAATAACAATATTCAAAACGTATACATTCTTAAAGTTCACAATCTTCCCAACGCACTAAACATCATTCTTGCTTAAAAAGTGTGTAAGTCATGCTTTGATTCTCAAAACAACCAAAAAAAGTGTCATTTTGGATGTTACATCCCAAATTATTAGGTAACTTTAAAACTAATTATTTTAATTAATTTGAGTAATTAGTTTTATTTAATTAGTTGGATTAATGAAGTGGGTGTTGGGAAAAGATGAGGAAAAGGAAAAAGAAAGAAAGAAAATAACAATATTAATAACCTTTTTGTTTAGATTTAGGAGAGTTAATGGTTGTCAAGAAAAAGGGGAAAAGTTATTATTTTAAATATGGTTTCGTCGTTTTGCGTGCAGGAATAAAGAGAGCAAAATCAATTTATTTGTCTTCCTTCCTCTCCTTCTCCCTACGCCGTCGGCTCTCCTTCCTCTCGTCTTCCTCGTGTTGTGCCGCCGACACCGCTCCTCCGCCTCCGTCGACTCCGTATCACTGTTCGCAAGCGTCGCCTACCCTCTTCCGCCATCGTTGCATCGTTTCAAGCGCCACTGGGTCATTCGGCCAGCAGCCGCGTGCTGGTCCCTTTGCCTCGCCAGTTGAACCGTCGGTTGCCGCACCCCTAGTGACCACCATTCTTCTGCCGCCACTTCACCAACTACCGGTAGCGGTTCCTCTTTGCCGGATTCTTGAGTTCTTGGTGGGTTTTCGTAAGGAATTTGGTTCCCCTTGTTTTATTATGATAGGTGCTTAGTCATTGATCCCCTTTGTGTTGGTTTGTAGAAACGACTTTCGAAGGGGCTTGGGAACCAGAAGCAGGGTCGATTTTGGAGGAATTTGTGGTAAGTAGCTAAATCACCTTTAAGAATTTTTTGGTGTTAGAATTTGAGTGTTATCTCTAAATGGTGGATTACTTATTGGTTGGGAATTCGAGACTTGTCTAATTTGTTGGCTTTGGCTTGGTTGCTTTTCCACGTGTCCTAAATGATTTACTACTGTTGTCTGCCCTTGTGCCTTAGTTGCACTATTTACAAGAATGATGGTTATTGTATTTACACTATATTTACTGCAATGATGGTCACTAAACTTACTGCTATGGACTGGAAACTCTGGAAACTCTGGTTGATTATTTTAACTAGTTATTTTATGTTAACGGTGATTGTTATTCTATTTAAGCCCTGTATCCCTATTGATGTGAACCTAAGGTTCACTAATTATGATTATGATTATTATTGGGTGTCCCTTGAGATCACCAACTATGTTTATGATTGTGACCTTTAGGATCACTATGTGCCTTCGGATTCGTTACTTATGTCTATGTCTATGCCTATGTTACACGGGTGCATATGATAAAAGGATAACAATTTCGCTTAGTGGGCCCAGTAGTGGGTCACTTACTGAGTATTAATACTCACCATTTCCTATGATGATTTTTTTCATGTAAGGATCGGGATAGACAGGCGCTTGCCAAGAGGAATTTGTGACTACACCGTGGGACTGTTTGTTGCTTCTGCGTATAGGCTCATGTTTTCTCTTCCTAGAGTGTAGGGTCTGTTGTCGTTGGTCAAATTAAAGTATTTGATTATTTGTTTATTTAATTATTCTTTTAATTCTTTATCTCATGTAACATTTTGACTGATTTTAATTTCCTGTTTTAAGAGAACCCTGTTAAAACAGTTTTAATATCTTATTTGACGTAAATAAATCGTTTAGATTAATTTTTATTATCGCCAGGTGTGTAATATTGTCTGTTTAAGATCCAAATTGCTTTACAAAATTATGCATGCATAGAGTAGCGGCCTATCAATTAAAAGGTTGGGTCGTTACATTGGCTCTAAAAACCAACCTAGACAGTTTCCAAAAAGTGTGCAAGTGACATCTTGATTCTTAAAAAAAAAAAAAAAAAAAACTAAAAATGTTTAAGTGCAACTTTCACTCTCCAACTAAACCTAAAAACTACCTAAAAAGTGTCTAAGTGATAATTTCACTAATGAACATAAAAGTACTTACGAGTTTTTCAAGAAACAATTTAACTCCCAAAACAACCAAATTAGTTCATATGTGCAGTTTCAAAGCAAACTATAAAGTTTCCAAAAAGAGTTTCCAAAAAGTGTGTAGATGAGCATTTATTTCTCAAAACAACCAAAAAATGTCTCAGTGCCACTTTAGCTTTAAAAACCAACCTAACAATTTTCAAAAAGTGTATAAGTGACACATTAATTCTCAAAACAACCTAAAACACTTAAACACTTAAGTGCAACTTTTGCTCTCCAACCAAACCAAAAAACTACTTTTGTCTAAGTGATACTTTTACTCTCAAACCAACATAAAAAGTACCTAAAAGTTTTCCACCAACATAAAAAGTACCTAACAGTTTTCCAAGAAACAACTTAACTGCCAAAACAACCAAAATAATTCATATGTGTACTTTGATTATCAAAACAAACTATAAAATTTCCAAAAAGTGAGGGCGAGAAGAAGAGGTGGTGTGGCCGGCGTTCTTGAGAGTGAGGGTGAGAGGAAGAGGAAATCGTGAGGGAGAGTGAGAAGAAGAGCTTGAGAATGAGAAAATAAAGTGAGGGAAATCCAAAAAAGAGGAGGGAAACAAAATGTGAGAAAAAATAAAGTGGCGGTAGTGTTTAAAAAAGTATGTGCAAAACTAAAATGTGGGCTTAAGGATTTCTACCCACACAAAGAAGAGGAAAGCACTTTATTTATTTTCTTGAACAAACATATATATATAGTTAAATCTTTTCCGTTGCCTCTTCAAATTTCAAATATTTTATCAAATTAACTCCAAAATTCTCAAATTTCTTATCAAATTAATTTAAATTCGTTATCTCCTCAAATTATCTCAATTTTGTCTCTATACTCCAAGATTAAAATTTAAAAATCTAAATTATTTAAGATAATTAATTTAAAAAATTACCTAAATCTCGGGATATTATAGTTATGCGACTAGAGTTAATTTGGAGTGGCCTAGTAAAACATCAGCCAAGGATGCATCAGACCTGTGTGTTACCAATAGGGAGTACCCAAGAGTTACAAACTAAACGAAACCACCTAAATCTAATTCAAAAGAGTCTAAATGGGGTTGCTGAAATACAACAGCTAAGCATCGAAACTCACAAAAAATAATGAAAACACTAAAACAAGTTGTTGGACACCGAGAACTAATTGTTGCCGGAGGAAAAAGTGTCACAATCATTGGTCCACGCTGAATACGCGACGAATTGAATCTTCCACCATCACACACAAGTGAAGTCGTTGTACTGATCTGGATTATAATGTTTTTCTTTCTTTCCCCTTTTCTTTATTTTTTTATTTTTATTTTATTTTATTTTATTTTTTTTTTTTTTTTTCCATCCCTTCCAGGGTTATCTTTCTATTTTTCTTTTGCAATTTCTTTAACATTTCTTTTATTCTCTTTAATTCCTTTTTTGTGTGGTTTTTTTTTTCTTTCTTTCCCTTTTTAAGCACCCAATTATTATTTTTTTTTTATAAAAGAACTACTAACTTTTCCAATACGTACCAATTGCAATTTTCCATGTACTCTCTTTGGATTATTAGAAACCAAATTGTACTCCATTAAAAAAAATATTTTTATAACCAATAAAGTAAAAAATAACCCAAACACCAAAATGTTTAAAAGCAAATCTCATAATAAAGCTCAAAATGACGTCGTTTAACATTAAAAAAAAAAAAAACATGATTTTGGCTCTAAACTTAATTTATCTAACACTATAACTAGTTTTCTTTCGTTTAGTGTTTTTTAGTGATAATTAATACGAGTCATAGATTGATGACACAAAAAATAGTCATAATAGTTGAAATATTAAAAAAAATACTCATATTTTCCCGTCGAAAATTGTTTTTTTTATTTGTCAATTTAATGACTCTAAAAAATAGTCGCTTTTTAATAACTGTGAATTCTAGTCATAAATAAACTGGTGACATAAAAAATATGTCAAAATAGTCGAAAAATCCGAAATTTCACGCTTTTTCCCGCCAAAATCGCGCCTTTTTTATTTTCTTATATTTAATGACTGTTATTTTCAATCATAAATTAATAAAATGAAAAAACTCTCATGAATTTTGAAAAATCTGAAAAACTTCTTTTTTTTCCACAAAAACGCATGATTTTGGCTTTAATGACTATTTTTTCTCTTTCTGAGTCAAGAAAAGTGATAGCTGTTGTAGTGACATCTTCCATTCTTGTTTAAAAGATAATGGCTCCTCAATGCCATCATCAGATATGATGACATAGGCTTTTGTCAAACCCATATACCGTGTAAGATGGGATATAACCTCCTACTGCGACGAGGCTTTCTCAACTCTTGAGAAAGATTTTGACTAGATGAACTAGCACCATCAACAACTCTTGTTGTGTACCAAAATTGTCAACATCTCTTGTTGACGTACTGTCATTTTCATGGGAAATTTCACTTAATATTAATTTACTGCGCAATTTGTGATCTCTTATATGATCTTCGCATTTGTCGATACAAACACTTTGTTATCCTTAAGATCATAAAAGAAACCACCTTTGGTTTCTTTAGGATAGGTTGCAAATAAGCACACCCTTGAACGTGGTTCCAATTTCTTTGGGTTCAACCAACACATGTGTCGAACATCTCCAAATTTTGAATTGTTGTAAACTGCCTTTACGACCTTTGCATAACTCAAAAGGTGTTTCAAAAACACTTTTTCATGGAACGTTGTTCAAGACGTATACTGCAGTCTCTATTGCATAACCCCAAAAACAATCAGGTAAATGAGCATAGCTCATCATATACAAAACCATGTCCAACAAGGTAATATTTCGTCTTTCTGATACATCATTTTGTTGAGGTGTACTTGTGCTTAGAGTTGGAATGTGATTCCATGTTCTATTATATAGTCTCAGAATCTCAAGTCCATATGTTCTCCATCTCGATCAGATCGAAATGTCTTAATTATTTTAAGTAACAAGTTGTCAACTTCAATCTTATATTTTCATTACAAGAAAAGTGGGATTTAATGACATTTAAAAAATGTCAGATTTAAAATTTGTGACAGTTATTTTCATTCATTTTATCCCCTATAAAGGTAGAAGCTTGAATGACATTTGTTGAAAAATGTCATAATTGATCTTCTTATGACAATAATTAGTTATCAACAATAAACAATTACCGACAATTCTAATTTTTCATTTTTAAGCATACTGTGACTTTTTATCTTTGTCACTAATTGACTCAAGATTAGGTATTTTCTATATTGTTATGGATACTGACAAAAATTATAAATGTCAAAAAAATAAAATATAATGACATTTTTCTATTGTCAATAATATCTAAACCATGACATGTTTTCGTCAAGAATATATGAACCATGACAAATGTTTTTGGTCAACGGACATTCTATCATGACCCATTTTTTTGTCAGCCAATTTCATATTATGATAGTTCTATATTGTCAATAATAAACATTTTTTTTTATATTTGTTATTTCTTTCAATCTTGTCACTACATATATGATTTCCATAGTCAAGTAATCCTAATTAAACCTAAAAAGAACATAACTATAAAATACCTTAATATAAATATCATAAGGTTGATAATACTTTTACAAAAAGATCGACTAATTACAAGTGGTGAAGGTGTTACAAGAATCTATAGCTATTTAGGTACAATAAGTGCATTGCAACCAAAGTTTTGCCACAAACCATACAAAAAATCTTATAAACATATCAATTGCTCCATGACTTCACTAGTCCAATGTATTCTTGCAAAACCGAGTAAGAAAACAAAAAATCATTTTAGAGTTCAACTCTACACATGGTTGAAATGAATGTGGAAACAATAGATCTATTCAGTTATAACACATTGCAAGTTATAACACACATTGCAAGTTTAGACCAATTAATAATGTTTAGTTATAGCACACAAACATAAAGAAGCTCCTCAATCACCAAAAATATAAACCACCATTGCAAGTCAGACTTATACCAAATGAACTTTGAATGCTCCTCATGACTAGCCCTTAGTCCAAAGTTTGTATGAAACACAAACAACTAAAAAATGCTTAAGCCCTCACTTCGACACCCAAGTAAAATATATATATATATATATATATGAAACACAAACAACTTAACTACACCTAAAAAGAACAAACTCAATAAGTTAATATTTTGAATAAGTAAGAAGCAACATAAACAATAACTTATCAACCAAAGCAACTGAGGTTGTCAAAAGGAAGGGAAAAGAACTCCTTAATTACGTTCTAACATGATTTATCAAACATAAACAACTAAACAATTTATGAACACAAGTAATCTATGACTACCATAACTGCAGGATAGTCATAACACTTGAACACTTAATCTAATCCAATACTTTAAAACTGAAGTTTCAAAAAGAACGTCTTATAAATATTACCTTACACTCTATGAAATCTTGTTGGAAACCATCAAGGCATAAAATCTATCAAATAAAAAAATGCAATATGTAAGCACATGAGAATAAAGATTTGAATTAGGGAAGGCTTACATTCATGAAAATAAAAAAATACAATATCTAAATCATAGTCTAATGGATGAAAATAGGAACAAAATATCAAAACCAAACACATGTCTAAGAACATGAAACCATGAACAAAAGCTTACCAAGAAAATTATTTATAAGTCACATGTTCCAATATTATTTATAATTACTTAGACTCTCACTAAGTCGATGTCAACGATAATCACAACATTCATGCAAGTCTAAGCATCATTCTCATTCGTCATTCTTAGAACAAAAGTTCAACACTCACTAAGTCTACTAATATGAACAGTTAATTGCATATATTTGCACCTATGAACAATTCATGTACTTTACTTCAACACAATAACAAAAAATGTCTTATGATGGTTTAATTTAGAAACAAACAAACTAAAAAGAGAAATAACTTATTTCCACAATGTACAAACTTTAACAAAGTTCCTAAGAAGTGGCTAAGTCACACTTTGACACAATGAAAACCACATGAGAAGATCCGATCGGGTTGGGGAATCTCCGGTTTGACCGGGGATAGGGGTCAAACTGGGGAGATTCCCCTAGTTCCCGTTCGGGGTCGGGGCGGGGAAGGGAGGGTATCCCAGCCCCGTCTCCGGTCCCGACCCCACCCCGATATATCCCCGACAGCCCCTCGTTAATATATATATATATATAAGATGTCTCGCTTAGTCACTCCTCGTTGCCTCCGTCTTGCTTTCACTCTCTCTCTCGCCCTCTCACTATCTTTAATCTCACCTTCTCGCTGCCTCTATCTCTCACTCTCTCTCAATCTCGCTCTCTCTCCGTCTCACTTTCTCACAGTCTCGCTCTCTCATAATCTCGCTCTCGCGCCGTCTCGCTCTGGGGGAATGGCTCCCCACGGGAACCCATTTGCCCAATAGAAAATCCCTGCCCCCATCCCCGCCTACAAATGGCGAGGACAGGGGCGTGAATGGGGATAACTTTCGCCCATGAGGGCAGGGACAGGGAACCTCCACCTGCCTTCCCCCCCCTCCCCCCGTATTGCCAACCCTATTCCTAAGAAGTGTATAGGTGGCATGTTGACTATGAAAACCACATGAGAATATGTAAGCAGAATAAAGATTTGAATTAGGGAGGACTCAATTACAACATTCATGAAAATAAAGATAAAAAAATATACAAATCATAATCTAATGGGAGAAAATGAGAACCGAATATCTATGTTACACTTTGTATATGAAAAAGATGTAAAAATTTTCTAAGAAGTGTCTAGATGACACCTTCAATCTTGAAACAAACTAAAAAAATACCTAAGTCTCACTTTGACCCTCAAAACAACCTAAAATGCTCCTAAAAGATGCATGCATAATTTTATATGGGCTAAGTTTTATTGGTAGCTTCCATCCAGGTTTTGAGTTTAATAATAATCAAGATGGTATGCATTGGTTACACTAGAGTGAATAAGAAATGAAAATTTTCAATGATGCAAAAGATGTAGTAATTGAAAACTTTTAACCATATAAGCTTCTCCAAACTTTGAAAATGCTTCACTTTGTATGAGTACAAAAATTATTGATTCCACCCACCGTGCTAATTGTTCAAATATTCTATATTAATCTTGAGTCCAATAAATTAATTTTAGCTATCATAATAGAGTTGAGCTTAATTTATACGAGATTCAAAGGACTAGAAATACTTTAGTGTGTGTATATATAACACATTCATACATGCATGGAAAAGAAAAACAAGGAATTAAAGTAACCTGACTTGAAGTGAGGCTTCCTTTCCCACGTGTTCTCTTTAATGGCACCAAGACTATTACCCCTCTAATTACTTTCCATGACTCCCTTTTGTAGGATCGTAATTAGCACAAACTACAACCTTTTTGTGGTTTCATTTGTAATTAAAACCATCACCAACATGCCTTGATAATCACAAATAGAAAAAAAAAAAAAAATCACATTCTAATAAGAAGATAATTTAAGCTCAAAAATTTCCTCCTAAACAATTTAGAGTCTATATTAGAATCAATAGACTAAGACAAATCAAAAATCATTTATGGAAGAAATATTACCAGTTGAATTAAAAACATATCCTAAAAATGGATTGCTCAGCCCACTATACAGAAATGTTACAAAGTTATAGAAATGACAAGATTTTTTTTTTTTTTTTTTTGGGGGGGGGGAGTTGGTTGAGGGAGTCTCAGAACATAATTTATTCTGAAAATAATGGTTTTAAATACACAGTATCATTAACAATCACAAGTCACCCATCAAAGTTTTTAAAACAATTTTAGAAACAAAAGCGAAAAGTTATTGCAGTTACAGTGTATAGCAAAAAGAAGATAATCATATAAGACGAAACATAACCTAAGCAATAACAATACATTGATAAGCCACCCATCATAGTTTTTTAAAACAATTTTAGAAGCAAAAGCGAAAAGTTATTGCAGTTACAGTGTATAGCAAAAAGAAGATAATCATATAAGACGAAACATAACCTAAGCAATAACAATACATTGATAAGCCACCCATCATAGTTTTTTAAAACAATTTTAGAAGCAAAAGCGAAAAGTTATTGCAGTTACAGTGTATAGCAAAAAGAAGATAATCATATAAGACGAAACATAACCTAAGCAATAACAATACATTGATAAGCCACCCATCATAGTTTTTTAAAACAATTTTAGAAGCAAAAGCGAAAAGTTATTGCAGTTACAGTGTATAGCAAAAAGAAGATAATCATATAAGACGAAACATAACCTAAGCAATAACAATACATTGATAAGCCACCCATCATAGTTTTTTAAAACAATTTTAGAAGCAAAAGCGAAAAGTTATTGCAGTTACAGTGTATAGCAAAAAGAAGATAATCATATAAGACGAAACATAACCTAAGCAATAACAATACAATGGCTCATATACTTACACTAACTGCCCACACTATACCCTCACTCAAATGTAGATGCCAGCAAACATTAAATAGAAAAATTGAATAAACATTTTCCAAAATGAAGCACGAAATTCAAACAAAACTAAATTCACACATCAATATTAGGAATTTGTTTCATGTTTTCATGCTAGATCAAGAAACATTCAATCTTCTTACCCTTCTTACCCTGTAAACTTGTTGATTTGAAATTGCAATGGCACAACCAAAGGAAACAAAACCTATGACAATGATAAAATCATGAATCATCAGAGCGTGTAAGGTTAGCAGTACCTTATAAGGGTTACCAAAATGTCAGGAATGACCTCGGGCTCCAAACCAAAGCACTGAACCAATGTATTCTCCCTAATCAAAACAAACCATATCAAATCCATAGCATTTATTAGTGTTATTGCCTGTAATATTGGTGATTGCAACCTCACCTAGATGAAAACTAGAATCAAAGCTGAGGCAGACAAATTCGCCCAAATCATTGGCGACGCACCCAAGGAAATCAAAACCAGGTCCTAAATTAGTGCAATACTTTACGAAGGAGAAAAATAGTATGGGTTAACCAAGAGCAAGATATTGAGATCGAAGAATAATAAACACAGCCTTGTATGCAAGTGAAAAAGAGAAGAAGATTGAGATTGAAACCTGAACATTTTTAGCTTCAGAGGTTCATATGGTCATGGAAGGTAGGGCAATTCCAGTTTGGCAGTAGTGGGGCAAGGTGGTGGAAGGAGAAGGAGAAGAAAAAGAATAAGAGACACGACGACAGCTGAACAGAGATAGAAAAATTAAGAGATAAGGGGGAGGGATGATGGAGAAGGGGGAGGACGAAAAGGAAGAGAGATGAAAGGGGGTTAGGTTTCTTCTTTTATTTTAATCACATATTTTTATTTTATTTAAAAAATAATAATTAATTTTATTTAATAGGAATTAATAAATGTCATAAATTTGTGACATTTAAAAATTGTCATAAAATCCTAAAGTTCAGAAATTTGAGTTTTTTTCCTGCCAACAACGTGCATTTTTCATATTTATGACACTTTTTTCACTCTCCAACCTCAATTTGGTCATACCTTTGTGTCATTGGATCTCATATTTGTTATAGTGTCTTTAAATTTTTCAAGAGCTTCAAACTTATGTTGCATTAGGTAAAGGTACCCAAATTTGGAATAATCATTTAGAAAAGAGGTGAAGTATTCAAAATCTCCCCTTGCCTTAATACTCATCGGACCACAAAGATCTTAATGTGCAAGTTCTAAGGATTCTTTGGCTTTCTAACCTTTTCCAGTAAAAGGTTTTTTAGTCATTTTGCCTTCAAGGCATGACTCACATACTGGTAAAGAATTTTCTTCTAGAAGTCCATTATTAACCAATCTCTCAATCTTATTCAGATTTATGTGACCTAGTCTAGATGTCAAAGATGGGCATTTTCTTTAGGAGAATTTTCTGTCTTTTATTTTGTGTCGTTGTTGTTTTGAATAGTTCAGTATTGAGGAGAATATTTCTTGCTAATGGTCTTTGCACATATAAATTACTTTCTAATTTTGCTAAACAAATTTCAACACTATTCTTGGAAATAAACGATTAATTTGCTGAAAAAATGATTGAATACAACTGTTCTAGTAAACAAGAAACATAAATTAAGTTCCTTTTAATACTAGGAACGATAAACACATTGTTCAACAATAAAAAAGAATTTTTAAACAGTAATTTAATGCTCCCTACAATAACAGTTGAGATGATCTCTCTTGTTCTGATCCTCATAGTCATCGTGCCAGCGTCCAGCTACCTTCAGGAACTAATTCCCTGTAAAGAAGAAAAAACATGATTAGTGGCTCCTAAACCTATTCTCCAGGCAGACTCATTATTTTCCCCCAAACAAGTTTCTAGGACAAGTAAATCAAATTTACCTTCTTTGGCTTTCTTCCTTTCAACCAAATACTTTACGTAGTTCCTTTTCCAATGCTCGTCTTGGTTGCAATGGAAATAGATTCCCTTTGCAGATTTGACTTTCTTGCCCTTTTGAGCAGTAGCGGGAAGGACAACTTTATTCTCCTTTCCACCCTTGTTCTTCTTCCATTTCTTAGAACCGGAAGAAGAAGCTTCAAATTTCACCCCAAAGGTCAAACTTCTGTAGAAAGTCCTATTGAAAGTGGCGACATTAGCCTCTCCCTTTTGTCCTTTGACTTTCATCAAGGACTCTTATGTTTGGAGCTTGTTCAAGAGGGTGGTAAGGTTATAAGCAAACTTGTTCATAACAACGTTGCTATGGAATTGGAGGAAGCTTTTTGGAAGAGTTTTCAGAATAAAGCTGACCTAGCTGGCTTCGTCAATAACTACCTCATTCATCTCAACCATGTTGAAGTGGAAATGTTCTCTAACAGAGGTTTCCTTATTCATCCCTGAGTTAAAGATAAATTTGAGAGCATCGTGCTTGATTTGAGTGGATGGTTGTCCAAACATACCATGCAGTGATTCCATGATATCTCGAGAAGAGACCATATTCTCATGCTTCTTCGTTAATACATCAGACATGCTAGCCAAGATGTATACACAGACCTTTTCAATGGCTCTAATCCATCTCTCATATGCATCATGAACGTTTCGTGATCATTTGGGGCAGGAATTTAAGGACATTCCCCAATTAAGACGAATTTTAGGTTGTCTATCACCAGCAGAGTATTAATTGTGTTTTCCAGGTTGTGTAATTTTCACTAGTAAGTTTGTCAGCACTAAGGTAGTTAATCACAGCATTAGTCATTGTTTTTGCTGAAATAAACAAATTTTAATCTAAGTTAGAAAACTGCGTAACTATTTAAAACCCAATCTAATTTTAGCAAGCATAGCACTCATTTTATTTTACAATGATACATCATTGATTTAGAACTAAAAGCTACCGAAGGGTAGCCAGTTATTCCTTCACTAAATTGAGATACTCTCAACTAAACAATACACTAGAATAACTTTTATTTCTATATTGTTTAGTTACCATTCTTTTGGTCAAGAAAACATTAACTTACTTAATGAGTTCTTGTTAGTATGACCCTCCACTTTAGGTTCCAGAGTCCTGGCCCAATAAGTCTGCCGAAGGAAAGGACAATATTGGTGCAAAAACTAAGGTGACCCTATTCATTTTTGAAGTTTGCCCTAGTATTGACTTCATACAAATACCTTCTGAAGGGAGGTGCACCTAGGGCACCACGAGGCGAAGTATGCAACTGCAAACTAATGAAGGAGACCATAGGAATTTTGACATGTATCCTTCTCCCACTCACTATAAATACTTTCTCTATTCACCTTCGGCAAAAGCATTTGGTCGCTTTGCCCCAATTTCGTTTCAATGAATTTTACATAACATAGAAAATAATGGAAGTAATAAACATACTTTTACAGATTTATTAAGGGAGAAGGTTAATACCTTTGTAGATCAAATCTTCAAATTATCCTTCTAATCTTCAAAACAGTAAAGAATACAACATGCTTCGAACACCACCAATGGATCTTCTCTTCTATTCTCTTGGAACAAGGTGGTTTGTGGGAACCTTGGGAAAGAGAAGGAAAACTGAAAAATTCTTTTTAAGAATTCTTCCTTTTTAGATAGAAAAAAATGAGAGAGATTTTGGTGTGAGTGGAAGCTTTCTTCTGTTACAATATTACTACCCCGTGAATTGAGATCACATCTTAATTTATCGTGAGGGAAGTTGGGTAACTTCCCTCCCCACTCACCATTTCTCTGCAATGTAGGGGAGTTATTTTATTTATTAATTATATTTAAATTAATATAAATTAACAAAATCAAATTCAATTAATTTATATAACAATTAAATATTAATTAATTAATAATTTAATTAATAAAATCTTATTCAATTAATTATAAAATCAAATGTCATATATTTTATTCAATGTATCATATTCTAATACATGTATTCCCTCATAATCTATAGTTTTAATATAAATCTGATTCATATTAATTTAATATTTAAATTCTATTAAAATATCAATACTCTCATATTATAAAGTTTAAATTTTGAATCTAATTTAAAAATTAACTTTATATTATAATGTATCTCATACATAATACAATTAACTCCCTTGATCAATTTGAATATTCAAATTCTTTCAACGCTTAATTTCTTTGTTGTAACTCGTGAGCTACTAGAGTAACTTAATGGACCTACATTTATAAGCTTCAATCATCCGAGATTAATTAATCGAACTTTTTAATTATATTAATCAATTTTCACTAACTATGAGGTATACCTCTAAAGACCCATAACTGCACTCCTATGAACTGCTGTATATTTATGTGTTCATTGATTTAACCATATTTTGTAAATCAATCCTTCACAAGTGTTCGTAATTACAGCTAGATCAAATTATCATTTTACCCCTGTAATTACCTTTTGCACCTTAAGTATCACTGACTCTCTAATGAACAATTTTATTTTTGGTCCAACCATAAACAAAGTCTCTCTCAAGCTAGTGAGAGGGTGAGACCTTGTTGCTCAAATCCCGGAATCAGCACTTAAGAGAACACCTTATCTACTTTTCCTAAAGTCAGGAAGGAGTGAATTCCATCTTGTGAAGTTATGTTTCCAGCTCCTCACTCGTTGTCATTCCCAAAATGGTAAGCATATTAAGTCGGCAGCTAAGACCACTCTCATTCATACAAACCAAAGAATGACCCTCATGAGCAGGAGTTCATAACTCACTTAGGATTGAGATCAAGTTACATTATTATCATTTGAAATATAGAACTCTTTATTTAACGGTATTACAAAGAGAGATTTTTAATTTTGTGGTCCATTCTTATATAGACTCACTATATAGGATACCCCACTTACATGTCATTACATGAACGATTTGGATCAAATCATTTGTAACACTTACAACATTTGTAATAATTATAAAGTGGGTCGTATCCATAGTGTTACTAGGATAAGATACCCAACCTCACCTATATACTATAGACCTTTTAGGTTATTTCTTGAACATGATCATTTGTATGTTAAACACATACTGTTAAACATACATTAAATAACCTTGGATCTTAGTTTATTGGATTTTGAGTTATGCTAGTTAATAACACCTATTGAAAAAAAAATAATACTTTATTTATTAATAATTTGTTTACAAATGACTGTGAGATTTAGGACATAAATCCTAACATTAATGTATTTGAATATGATTCAAATATTATATTAACATAAATAGGATTTATATTAAAACTATAGGTTAAAAGAGAAATATGCATTTGGATATGATTCAAATATATATTTAACTAATTATAGGATATTTAATTAAACTACTTAATTGATTAATTATAATTAAACTCACTCCCCTTTTATGCCGAGGAGTAGGGAGATGGTGATTACCCATCTCTTTTACGATTAAAATTCACAAAACAATTCTATGAAAGTAAGATCTCTTTGTAACTTTTAGTTTTTCAAAACATATCTCTCAAGCAAACACAAGGTTCATCAACATTTTGATTAAAACCATAAGATTTGACTACAGCGTCAAATCTTATATTCCAAGATCTAGATGCTTGTTAAAATCCATTGATGGATCTTTTAAGTTTGTAAACCTTTTGGTCTTGACCTTATTTTATTGATCCCCCTGGTTGACTCATGTAGATACTCTCATCAAGATTGTCATTAAAATAATTTCACTTGCAAGCAAAATATAGAATTTAATTCTCTCAAGCAAATGTTGATGTTTTCTTTTTTTTTTTTCTTTTTTTTTTTTTTTATTTTCATCTTCCCAAATCAAACACAAGAATGATAAATTGTTTCCATTGTGGAATTCGATCCTTTCACATCTTATGTAGAAATGTCAGGTTGCTAAGGACATTTGGCCACTTTTTCTTGAATCTACTATGGATGTGCTTTGTGATGACAGATCGAGTTGGGATGATATGGATCACTGGTGCAAGGTTGTAAGCCCCACACTTAACTTTGGAAGATGGCAAGCTAGAAGTTGGATGATCGCTGGTCAAAATTGTCTCACAAATCTCGCTGGTTTGTGGCTCTCGCTGGTCTCGCTCCTCCACAGTCTCGCTGGCTGATAGGAGTTAGGAAAGGCATATAACCTGCTAAGAGCCCGGGATGAGTTATTGGTGACACGAGAGGAGTTAGAAAAGGCATATAACCTGCTAAGAGCCCGGGATGAGTTATGGGTGACATTCGATTCTAAAAGTGTTTATTTCAAGCATAGTTTTTCTTTTAAATATATGTTTGGAACTTGATTATATAGTACATTTCCATGAGCTTTACGTGTATGTCATGTGCTATATAATGGGAAGTATCTGAAGTATACTGGCTGTACAATGAGTTTGGAAAGCATGTGGTTTATGATTATAAGATTAATGAAAGCATTTAAGCATGTGAATAGTGTTGTGATGTATGAAATGTTTGAAACTCGTGAATTTACGTTATGTTATAATCTTATTTAAATGACTCTCAATGCTGAAGGACTCGAAGAAGGCATGTGGGTAATTTATGTATGGAAATGGCCCCAATGCTGAAGGACTCGGAGAAGGCATGAGAGTAGCTGGGAATTTGTTTAAGGGGCCCTATACTTAAGGACTCAGAGAAGGTACTCGGGTGACCCTTGTTATGGAATATATGTATAGACGCTGATGTGTTGAGATTACTCCACACAGCTAAAGATTTTTTATGTTGGGTGTGTTGAGATTACTCCGCCCCAACTGAGGTTATTTCGATGTTGAGTAGCGTTGAGTCCTGCTCCGCCTCAACTAAGGAAAGGTTTTCAAGTAAACTAGTTTATGTGTATCTTTTCCACAGATGACTATGTATGTTTAAGCTATGGCTTTATGCACATTATTGTTGGATTATGGCTAGAATCCATGTTTTGCACACATTGTTTAAGGAAGACTTTAAACTAGTCACTCGCTAGGCAATTTAGCTCATGTTTTCCTTGTTTCTCTATTTTCCGAGTAGCGAGCGTGTTCGGGGGTGCTTAGCCTACACAAGATTCTCATCTGAGCCCGTCTTCAGTGTTTAGTAACTTGAAAATTGTAAATCTTTGAAGTTAAGCAAGTGTTGTACATATAGTAAGGGTTGAGGGAGTCGAGTGAAGCTGTTGTAATTGTAAACACTTTTGAGATAGCTTGGCTGTCATGATAACTTAACCCTGGTTTTATTTATGTTGTTAAAATATTGTGTAACTGTTTATCAGGTAATGGTTAAGGTTTAGGGTTGGCAGTGGATGTCATGAGAGGGTTGATGTCTGCTGTCTTCACACTCACTCCTGGGTTAGGAGGGTACTTGGGAAGGGGTGTGACAAAGGTTCATTGAGAGAGGTTCTTTCCAGGAGATAGATAACATCATGATCATTGCAGGGCAGACTTGGAAAGCTAGAAACAGGTTGATATTCTAGAATGTTCCAACGACTCTATACCATTAGTGCATCGATTGAAAAATACATTAATATTTCGACTACTTCCTTTTCTGATCTAAATGATAAAGCAGTCAAAAAGTATCAGACTGCTCAAGCCTCCAAAATCAATGAGGGTTGTTTTGGCTTTTTGGCCCTTAGTCTCTAATTAATTAATTAATATTTTGATGATAAAAAAAATCTGATTTTTTTTAACAATTTTATTATTTTGAATAGTTCATAGCGTAGAGCTGGGAACAATGATTACGATGCCTCTTGAATCACCCAAATCAAAGTTCAAACGAAGAAGTTATAGTAGAAATAAGGTTAACGAAAAGTTACCCAAGTTGGAGACATGGAGGCCAAATCATCAAGTTGGACCATTTTTGGAGAGTCCCACTTGGAGCTATGGAGTGAGTGACATTGGTTGAGTTTTGATTTTTGAATGGGTTCTAAAAAGAAAATAATGTTAAAAAAATAAATTTTGAAAGAAAATAAATTTAATATTATTTTATGTTTATGTCTAACGACTAGTTATCTTTAAACTAATAATAAAAAAAAATTAAAAAATTACTTTTAATCTCCACCTTTAGTTTTACTTTTTGATCAATCTAATGACCCAAATTAAAATCTACCTTTTACCCTGCTTCTCTCTCTTTTTAAACTTTATCGTTTCTAAAAAGTTTTTCCAACTTTGACAACTTTACAATACTGACAAATTGAAACAAGCCACCATTCTTGCTCTGTCTCCAAGTTCTCAAATTTCTTTTTTTTCATCTTATTCTAGAGTGATACTTTTATTGTATTGTGAGGATTGAATATTGTGAGTTCAAATTTGTACATCTATTCTTTTATTGTATTGTGAGGATTGAATATTGTGAGTTCAATAAAATATTCCTATAGTTGTAAATAGTTTGATATTTTTTATATTTATAATAATTTTTGAAAAATAAAACTAAAACTAAATACACAATCACATTATGAGAAAAAAAAAATAGCATGGAAAGAAGGAATTGCGAATACGCAAATTTTATTGATATGTAACTAAAGTAAAGAACTGTATGGGACAAACAATTTTTACCTTATTTCACTAATTCTAAAAGAAAAGTAATAAATAATAATAATAATTAAAAAAAAGAAAAAAAAAAAGGATAATGTGGTAATGATAAAACGTGGTCCATTTGGAGGGGACGCAATAATGGAGGCACGTTACCCCGAAGCTCAAGGTCGTTCAAACCTTCCTTGAATAATAGCAAAGCAAAGATTGTGATTGACGACATGTCGAAACATCCAAACAGTGACATACTCACCAGCTTGTGTCAAATTATTGGTCTTGTAAAACTCCTTCCAACTTTTGGTGAGCACGTAAAGCTTAGAAGTCCAAAGCTTGAACGTCATGTCGTATTGCCTCCCTTCACTATCAAAAGCTATAACATCAATTCCCTCAACCAAATCCTCATTATCATCGAACATTGGAACCAAATCACGATTCACAAATTCCTTATGAAGTGCCAATCGCCCTAATCCATCTGTCAAGTCGCTTTTTGTTAATTGCTTCACAAACGCTCTACTACACATTCCGATTACGTTTCTAATCACCGCTACCGGCGGGAGTCTATCCAGAGCTCCACCAGGCAGCAGCTGAAGAATTCTATCTCGAGCCCCACCAGGCACCACTGCCACATTTGGATTGTTGTTGATTACAGGCGGTTGCTCGTTTACTATAGAAGTAGTGGAAGTTGAACCTGGAAATCGAGTTTTCAAACGTCGTATCAACTCCATCAACTCAAATGGTTCCATGCTTTTACTCTTTATGTCACAAATAATCAAAGCTGTTTCGTACACATCCTTCTCAACTATTTTGTTATTGTACGTGTAACGTACCTTAACCATAGTGGAAAATTAACAATGTTCTTTTTCCTGTAATTAAAAAAAAAAAAAAAGTTAGTAAAGTCCATTCTTCAAGGGGGGAAAAAAAAATTCAGCTCTCCTAGATAGTACAATTTCTGATCAATTATTTTAATTGGCGGCCAAGACCAATACTGATACCAAAAATAATATTTTTAACTAGAGGATTATTTCTAGCCATTAATAGTACTATTTTGTGAAAGATGAAAAACTTTTAGGATTATTTCTAACTATTACCTTTTGTTTTTGTTTTTGTTCTATTCTAAATAAATAGATACTAGAGGGAGAAAAAAGATTTTTGGTTTACCTTCAATACACAATTAGTAAATTTATAGGAGAATGAAGAAATTCCATTCTTCAAAAGGAAAAGAAATCATTTTGGAGAAGAGAAAGGAAAATAAATCCTTTATCAATAAGAAAAGATATATGATAAATTTTTAGGATATATTATATATATATTTTTCTTTCCGTACAGTACACATCGTATAATTAATTTCCTAATTAAAAAAAAAAAAAATCTAACGCTTATATCATTTGTTGACATTATTTTAAATATATGGCTAAATTAAAAATAAAAATAAAGTAAAAAATAAATTTGAAAAAAAAAAAACTTTCAAAAGTTTCAAATATATTCTTAAACTTTCAAAGTGAGTTTAAAATTATTTTTACAGTTAGTTTTGGATGGAAACCATTAATGTTTTATTGACATATATGACTATAATAGTCAAATTAAGCAACTCAATTTGGTAAACGAGTGTGTTAGTAACGACAAGGTCAATTGTTTGAATCCCAATACCCCTAATTTGTACTAAAAAATATGAACTATAATAAAAAGAAAGAGAATTACATAGAAGTACTAAAAAATTGGTCATCATATGGCAGCACCATGTTTAAACTTTTTTCCCTAAAATTTTAGAGTTATTTTTGCAATAAATTATTAATTGTTTCTGTTCATACAATAGTAGTGAGAGATTTTTATTTTTTATTTTTATTTTTTAACTTTTTCTAAGTTTAAGAGTACTTTTGAAATTTTTTAAAGTTTAGAGGTATTTATGAAAACAAAACTTCTAATGAGTGAGGATATTTTTAAGTTTAATAATACATTTTTTCTAACTTTTAAATATTTAAGAATATTTTTAACACAAACAACAAAATTCAAGGACATTTTTTATAATTTAACCACATACATATATGGTCTTTCATGTTAGAAGAGAATTTCAAATCTCTATGTTTCATGTTGTTGAGCACCCTCGAGTAGTTGGAGTATAATATATCACAAATCATTATTACTATATATCAATTGCTATACTAAACAATAATTGGTATATACTGCTCTCGAGATAGAGGTTAGAGGTTCATATCCTCCTACTTCTGCTTGTTGCAACTTGCACTAAAAGAAAGCCTATTAATAACTTTTACATTTTTACTCAATATTTAAATCTATTGTTATAACTTAAGCATAACCTGACATCATGCATACTAGTCCTAAAAATTAGATATTCAAATTTCACTATCTTGAACTAAAAATAATGTGAATAATGATCATATAGTAATTAACATTAAAGATTTCCAGAAAAATAAGAAAAAAAATAATTAAAAAAAAACTGAAATAAGGTAGAATCTTGAGCAACCAAACCAATTTCCTTCCCATATTCAAGATTTGTACGTACTACATTCTGAACAAATATAGTCCTAAGTAACAAAACTATGCCATCTTAGATATCTATTTTGTGGCCTATCCAAGTTGGCAAGGCCTGGTCATATCAAATCTTTGAATGTGGAAAAGAATGTTTGTTATTGATATGGTAATATATGAGTGAACTATATTTCTTGTGAGTTCAATGAGACCCCACTGTTTGAGCTCCACTTTGCTGGCATGAAAAACCAAGTTGTGTTTAATAAAGCATAGCAATAAAGTGTCTTTCAAGTTTCTACCACTTCATCTGTTATCTTCTTGATGATTGCACAATTGTCCTCGTTCAATCCACAACCAAAGTTTATCGATGCTAGTTGATTTTGATCTGAAACACTCTAGTGTACCATATCGAATGGAGGATCATATGAAATGCGTCGTATTTCGCAGGCTTTTCATGCCAGATAAAATGTTGTTGCACCATTTTCACTCTTGAATGCATTGCAAGGTAGCTCTCCTCTGGGATTGAAAGAAGAATGTCTCTCAAATTCAGTATCTCTCTCTCTTTAACAAACACCGAGAATGATTCCCAATTCAATACCTCGAAGAAAGGAGGAACATAATTATCTGATACGATCACTGGGATGCACTCATTAAGAATCGCTTCGATCACTCGAGGAGTATGAACTTGGTAACCTCGAGCACATATGCAATACTTGCTGCTCTTCATTTGCTCCATGTAGGCACTTTTCCCTTCAATACTATTTGGCATAGGACCAATAATCATCATATCAGGTTCTTTGTTTTCCCAGTAGTGTAGAAGAATTGGCCGGAGATAACCGTGCATGCTCCCTGCAAAGAAGGCCAATGTGGTCCTTTCAGAAGGAGGTTTTCCTCCTATGTCGTTTATGAGGTTGTCCATTGAATGTACAAATGTTACTGGTAAACTGGTGTCTTTTCCAATTTCGAAGTCTGCAGCAGCATTTGCGTTGCAGAGCGCTCTGATGCAATTCTTCACCAAGCGCTTAGTGAGTTTGGGGGCCTGAAATTGATCAGAATATTACAAAGAAAATTATTTATTAGGATACTAGGATGACATAAAACAGCAAAACCAATAAGGAAGGGAAGTCATTTTCATCTAGGCTACTATTTGATTCACATAAGCATCACTATCACGTAATGAATTGAAGTAAAATATACATGATTAGCAAAAACTGAAGAAGGCAAAAAGAGTAGTCACATAGCAGAAATAATACAGCTTCAAACTAGGCTATTGCATTAGAATGTCTACCCAGTCATGACAGGCAACTAGAAAATGGTCTGATCCTCCATTTCTGTTCCAAAAACGATACTTCTTCCCAATCATGTCAATGTAGTTCTTGAGAAGTTTTTGTAGATCCCTCTTGTTGCGAAATTTATTTCCAAATGCAGACCTTAGGAACTGTGAACTGAAGGGCAAATAAAATAAATGAGCTTTTTTAGGGTCCTTCACAATAAATTTTTTGTTTTCTTCCAACAATTTCATAAACCACCCTTCTGAGGCATAAATTCCAGTCAATATAGGCTGATGGAAAATGGGTTTTTCTCCTTCCTCGTATATATATACTTTAAGCATTTTCTCCATCAACTTGTAACTCCTGCAAAGATGACACGCTATGAGCTTCCCCATAGTAGATCGTGATTGGTATTTTGCTAAGGTAAAAGGGAATGAGCAAAAATAATCCTACAAAGGTGTTATGTTCCACTCATAATACAAGTTAACCAAGATTAAGTAAAGCTTAGTAACTGGAATAATTAAAAACATTTCAAGACCAACACAGGACTGAGATTTAGGTAGAAATTTTCAGGGCATGGAGAACTTTTGATAGGAACAGAATATTTAGCCTCTCTTTCAACTGCAAAAATATACAACCCCAAAACATGTTAACCTTTTGCTTTCTTTTCCCCTTTAAAACCATATATATAGGAGTAGTCTTCACTATTTTAAGTTCAGGAAACCAAGTTCAATATAGCATTGGGCCGAATCAAGGATGCTTAACCACAACATTGTCTCCAACAAACATAGGAATATGCAAGAAAAATGAAATAAAAAATATCTTGAGTTATACTATTTGCATTGGACTACCTTGTAAACATGGAAATATTTCTGAAAACAGTGGCACTAATTTCTGGAATGCTCCTTAACACAGAAGCGGTTTCAATCTCCTGTCTTGCATAGTATAGTTCATGGTCACGCTGGGACGTCTGCCTACATTGCAGCCTCTGCTACCAAGCGCAACAAGTGAAAAGTTTAGAATTCCAGATGGTTTCAATTACTCAAATGTGGAACCTGGAAATGTAATCCATACCTTCAAACAAGTAGACTTGTGAGCCCTTGATAACTTTGAGTATATTTGAGATATGGATATAAATGGCCCACTCAATGTTGATATGTCAGGCCCCACCGTTCTGTCATTCAAACCAACTGAACCTTTCTTCATTAGCTCAGAATATGTTTGATCAACCTTTTCAATGCTATTGTTCATAGTTCCTTGGGATTGATTAGGAACCATAATTTGGTTTCTAATTTCACTCTCCCCTGGACAGCTAATGGCCTTAGCTTCATCAGCTGTCATGTTACTATCGTCTAAAACATCTCCCTTCATCAGGGGACTGTAACTTAATTCTACATTTGTTTCCCTTAAAACAGTATCCTCTGTCTGATTACTATTTTCCAACATCAAACTCTTATCAACAATCTTACCCTCTTCTTTCAAGAATTCTGATCTCAAATCAGCTACTTCTTCTCTTACTCTTTTGTTAGTATCATAATCAAAATTTTCCTTTGTATCCAAGTTGTTAGCACCCGAATCGATTGGATGAAATCTACAAAGTCCAGAATTGTTCAAATGACAGACATTCTGAACCAGCATAAAAGTTGAGGCCTTATCGCCAAACGATAGGTATAAATTTTTCGAATAACGAAACACAAAATATTGAAAAGCAAATAGAGTAAGAAATATCATAAATGTAATAATGAGCAGCCTCCGGATCTCCATATTGCCAAAAACCTAATCAATTACCACACCAGTATTCCAAATCCCATAATTGAATCCCCATCGATTATGAACTTGCGGTAGATAATTATGCTTCTATTTCTTAATCAAAATCTCCATTCCATCAGATGATTACAATAAGGAAAAATAAATTATATGAATCTGTAAAGTGCTTTTTACCCGGGAAAAAGTTGGTGCACCGATTTTAGAAGGAGAATCTAGTGTAGATGATGACAAGAGGGGGAAAAAAACCCAAGTGAGGACCATCTTACTAGCTCGTTAATGGCGGAAAGTGGAAGGGTTGGCCCGCCAATCTGAGAGCGATTGAAGCAGAAATCATGGAAAGCTTTTTACATAGCAATGGGTGGGGCTGAGCTCAGAAGTAGTGCAAGAATCAATAATTTGCAGTCACAAATCTTGAATCATCCAATAGTACATCGAGGTTGATTTGAAGTTTTGATGAAAAAGGAAATTGTTTCCCTTTTCTAATCATTCAATTATTAGAAACAAGAATTATCGGTGTGAGTCTGAATTTCACTGCAGACACCGTTCCAAGCGTTCTGTCCCTTGAATGAATGACATTTGACAGGCAATTTTTTGTACGAATGGCCAATTTTTAGGCCAAATAAAATTTATTCCTATAAAAATTAGCACACTTTGAACCAAGAATGCATGGGTGATGTTTCACTTCTCTCGCTATTTGATTCTAATCTCTCCCCTTTTCCAATTTTTAGCTTCTTCCTTCTTATTTTTCGATGGCAATTTTTTTAGAATCTAATTGGAAAATTGTACAAAATAACCCAAAAATAAAAAAAAAAATTCTATAAAGGACCTATTTCTAAAAACTTTATCATAGTGACCTTTTAGCTGTGTGAAATACCAATTTTACCCCAAAATTAAAACACCAATTGAACAATCTCTCTCCCCCGAAATGCCTTACATTGAATGCTATAGACTTCTTCACAAAATCATACGGAATCATTCAATTTCAACTAACATTCTACCAACAAAATTGAATATAAGGATTCTAATGGACAGTCACTTTCTCATATGCTTCCACTGTTCCCTTTTTCTCTACGAGTTTCACGAACTTCTGAGCCCATTCTTCCATTTTTCTCTACGAGTTCCATGAACTTTCGATTCTTCTTCATCCAGAAGCTTAGAGAATGTAAGTATTTTTATTCCCAGATCGTTTAGTTTTATATAAATGATCGCTTACATACAAGTAAACAATCGATTAAATTCATATAAGCAATTGTTTATAGCTAACTGATCGATCACTTACATGGTGTTTTTATTCCCAGATCATTTAGTTTTATATAATCGATCACTTACATACAAGTAAACAATCAATTAAATTCATATAAGCGATCGTTTATAGCTAACTAATCGACTGCTTACATGGTACTAAGTGATCGCTTACATAGTACTAAGCGATCGCTTACATGATACTAGGCGATTACTCAATATATTAATAATTAATTCTGTTGTTTGCAGACCAATGACACTACTTCACATCTTTGTACGATTTTGTGGGGAATGGGATCAGTCTGGATGCAATTATGTCGAAGGTCACATGAAAAGTCTGAAGATTAGGCAGGATATAACTTTTAGTGAATTAGTGAACATTCTGCACCAACGACTAAACATCGATCCCTATCTATTTGATATACACATCAAGTGTTATTATAATCTATTGGTTCAAGTTCCTCCAATTGACATAGTGGATGATGAAGACCTTAGTTTTTTTTTTAGAAGAAAGTGATGCATCTCGGATGTCATTGGTATCATTTACACCTCATGAAAGGCACCAAGAATGCAGTCCAACGGTTGAAACATTTCCAAGCATTCCAATGTATGATTTTCCCATACGACTTCACGCGAGAATATTGAGGCATGCAATCTGGGAAATGATAGAAATGAAGAATGGGTTGGTCAGAATATCCAATCTACGTATAGTTCACAATATTATACTAGTGATGTGTAAAGACAATGTTCAAGACCACAAACAATCCCGTCACCATCCATTCATGTTCCAACCCCATCTGTGGCAATGCCTTCCATTCAAGTGCCCCCTACTATCCCAACCCAACCATCTGTAAACATAGTCGGACCATCAGAGAGCCCATCATATGACGACCTCATCAAAATACCCCATGATTGTTTGAACGACGAAGATATAAAGGAATGTCAGATTTTCTTTTGAAAATATGACTTGTCATTTAAATTGTTGATTCTTGCAATAAAGAAAAACTTTGGCTACCATGTAATGAAGTCTACAAAGAGTTTGCTAATAGTGCGGTGTTTGGTTGAGGAATGCAAGTGGAGGGTATATGCAAAAAAATTGGAAGGAAGTGATTCCTTCAAAGTGACAAAGTATTCGAGTGTTCATACATGTGCACTTGAAATGAGGATGAGCAATCATCAATAAGTCAAAAGTTGGGTTATTGGACACTTAATCAAGTCCAAAACGAGCAAGTTGGTCGAATATACTGTCTAAGGGATATAATTAAAGATGTCCGCCGAAATTATGTGTAAATATAAGCTATGGTCGAGCTTACCGCGCAAGAGAGTATGCATTGGTATTTGCACGAGGATCGTCAGAAGGATTATATGCTCTTGTTAATGCATATGGCAAGCCACTAAAAGTTGCAAATCCAGGCACAATGTTTGAGGTTGAAGTAGAGGATCAGCGGTATTTTAAGTATGTCTACATGACATTTGGTCCGTGTATTAGGGGATTCTTGAATTGCATTCGTCCTGTGATCGTTGTTAATGGCACCTTTTTGCACGAGAAATAAAAGGTATGTTGTTGATAGCAACGTGTATTAATGGCAACAACAACATATATCACATTACGTTTGGTATCGTAGACGGTGAGAACGGTACATCATGGCTTTAGTTCATAACTCATTTGAAGGTCTCGGTTGGAGACAATTCCAACTTAGTGATTATATCAGATCGTCACATCTCCATTGGGAAAGCTATCTCCAGTATATTCCCAGAGGCATTCCATGCACTGTGTATATATCATATTCAGAATAACTTGATAGACAAGATCAAGAATAAGGACATAATCCCACACTTTTATCTTGCTGCAAAAGCGATGTCTGAGTTCCAAATCTACTGGATTAAGCTTCATAAATATCCCGGGTTAACAGCCTATCTTGAAGAAATTGGATTACAGAGGTGGTACAGGTGTATCAAGTCCATTGTAGGTATGATAAAATGACAACAAATATAATAGAGTGCCTCAATGGAGTGTTAAAAGACGCAAGAGAGTTGCCAATTACAAAGCTACTTAAGCACATATGTGATTGCTTACAAGGTTGGTTCTATGTCCGACGTACACATGCAATGGCATTGTGAACATTGTAACTGATTATGCAATGACCATTCTTAAAGAGGCTAAGTCGGTGTCAAGAACGTGTCTCGTTTCTCAAGTGGACATGTATGTACTCAATATGGATGATGGACATTTGGGTGGGTCGGTTGATCTTCATTCATGAACATGTACTTGTATAGAGTTTAATTGCATGGAGATTCCATGCTCACATGCAATAGTTGCGGCGAGCATGAGAAATATTAACATCCAAACACTATTACCCTTAGTTTGATCATTCCCACCACCACCTTCCTGTAACCCATTCTTATCCGATCCATCAAGATCAAAGGTGTCATTAGGGCTACTTTTCTCATTGGTATCTTCTTTGTTGTTACCCTGGATTAGACAAAGAAGTTAGATAAGCGACATAAGGCATATAAATCCTAAGCAATCGCATATAAGTCCTAGGCGATCGCTCCTAAGCAATCGCTTAGGAGTTATAGGCGATCGTTTAGAACTCCTAGGTGATCACATAGAAGTCCTAAGCGATTGCTTAGAAGTCCTAGCCGATCTCTTAGGAGTCCTATGCAATCTATTAGGACTCCTAAGTGATCGCTTAGGACTTCTATATGATCGCCTATAACTCCTGGGCGATCATATAGAACTCCTGAGCGATTGCATAGAATTCCCAAGCGATCGCATAGAATTTCCAAGCGATCGCCTATAACTCCTACGCGATTGCCTAGAACTCCTGACATAGAGTATGCAGAAGACAACATTTCTAACTTGCCATAGACGCTAAAGAAACATCTTCACATTGTCACACCCCCTCCCGGATTATCCTTTCTTAACCCGAGAAGAGGTGTGAAGACAACAACCTTGACTCTTCTGTAAGGTTCACTGTCCAACCATTTTCGTCAAGAACAGCCCAGACGAGGTTTCCGCGTAGGCAAAGCAACCCAAGCTCGCTTGCTACCTGAAAAATAAAATAAAATAGGAAAACGTGAGCTACAAGCTCCGTGAGTGACTGGCTTTGTAAAAACTATCTTTAGTTTGAACAGAGGCATGTCAAAACAATACCCATAAAACAAGGATTAAGCAAAACAATTCTTCCGCAAAACTTTGTCAATCTCGTGAATCCATTCTGAAACATATAGAATCGTTATCAAAATAAATAATTCAGAAAACCATTTGGCATTTCAATCTTTTCCCTTAGTTGAGGCGGAGAAAAACTCAACGCTCTCAACGTCGATATTATCCCTGGCTTGATGCAGAGCAAAACTCGACGCACCAGCCAACTTGACCTCTATGTGCACATAGGAATATGGCGGGTTGCCCAAGTAGTGGGTCCCGGGGAAGTTCACATGCCTTATTAGCATTGAGCCTCCTCTAAAACATTTATAGGCGGGTTGCCCAAGTACTGGGTCCCGGGGAAGTTCACATGCCGTATTAGCATTGAGCCTCCTCTAAAACATTTTCTCCATCAATTTACATAAATAGTTCATCAAAATCTTTTTCAGAAAACAGGATGTTCCTTGATAAATAATGTTTTGCAACATGCCTTTCATTATCATAAAGCAATCAAGTAAAACATGCCTTTTGAACAATATGTTCAAGCATTATACTTTTCACAGAAACAGTCATCTTAAAGCCATATCACGTAACAACATTTAATAAAATTCATTTTCGAAGAAAGGAAAGAGTCCCTCACGAATCTCAAGGAATTTCCTCTTTTCCTTTCAAATTCCCGTTTCCCCAACTCCTTAACGTAAGGCTTCAGCTTTTAGTCCACTAGGTAGCTACTTTCTCTCTCGGTAGCTTAGTTGGTCACAGCGTTCTAACTCTGGAACGCAAGACTGACATTCCTCTATCAGTTTGGCTGGACACAGCCCTGCCCCTTAACGCAAGGTTGATGACTACTGCAAAGTGCAGCCTAACTCCTCTTATTTCTTTCAGATGCGTCGACTTCTCTTGAATGCAAGGTCAACTTGAACGCATCGTCTCTTTTCGAACACCGCGTTTACCTTAAATGTTGGATTCGTTTCAAACGCAAGGTCGACCCCTCTTCAACTCAAGATAACTTCTTTAACACCAGATGACTAAGTTGTCAAGAATGTCTTCTTTCTTGGCGGCAGACCTCCTTTTATAACTCAAGGGGTTCCTTCTTTCTATCTTCGTTCTCCTTCTTCTCTCAAGGATTTTTACTTCAGAATCATCAGTCGTTACTCTTCCCCCAGGGTTCTATTTATAGAGATCCTGCCATCCTACTCCTCTTTTGCCACTTGATTGCCATATGTTGCTCTGCATGTCTGACTAACCATGCATTAGTCCAAGTGTTTCCTTGCATGAAACACTTAACATGCCTTTTTAACACATCCTTATTTTAAGGTGTCAAGTTTATATGAAGCCACCTGGCCTTTATAACTTATCTTATTCGTCCATTATTTTCAAATAAACAGCCATTCAATCCATACAGCGCCCTCATGCGTTCATTGAGTTTCCTCTAAGGTTTGAGCTTCCCTACTCACTTGTCTAACTCTTAGCTAACTACACTATGGTCTTTGAAGCGTAGAGATAACTGTCTCAACGCATAGGGACCTCAATGCATAACAACCTCACCAACGCATGGTAAGCCAAATACGTTTCTTCTCCCGTCGACGCGGCGACTACTTCAGCTCACAACAACCATTTGTGATCACCTTCAACGTATAGTCGCGCTATTACAATCCAGTGTTTACACAATACCGCTAAGCGTCAACGACAACAAATTCCTCTCAAGCTCTTCCTCTATGCGTTGGTCCTGTTGCGTTCACTTCCATCCTGCGTCCATGACCATCTTCCTATCCTTAGTCATTCCTTGATTATTTCCAAGGTTATTCTTTTAAACTTTTCCTTATATTAACTATTTCCTTTTAGATAGACACATGTTCTAGTTTTTATGTCTACTTCACAACCTTCTACCTTCCAACACTTAGAAATATCTTATAATAGAAGTCTATGCTTCTCACTTCTTTCCTTTTAAGTGCTTGAGTACTTCCTATACGTCCACTTTTACTATGTGTTACTTCAGTCTTGACCATGCGTCCAACATGGTCTTTTATTCCTCTCCTTCGGACTTTTCAACGCATTGGTTGCTAAAAGTTGGGTTGTCACACACATCCTCTATCTGCTTGCTTAAATGGTCGTGTTGTTCACTAACCGTGGTGGTCAAATTCGTCAAATCCTTGCGAACAACAGATAGCTCCTTTCTCGGCACCTTGTATGACCTTGAGTGCTTGTGCCTTCTTGAGGCCTTGGACTGCCTCTCTGAAGGTTCGGCAGGCCTTTTCGTCCCCCTCTAACCACTCGTCGGAACCCATGCGGGTGTTTCTATCTCAATGAAAGGGCACTCAACTTGTTCTTCACGTGGTAGAGGGGGTTCAACGTGATGCTCCGTGATAGGCTACTCGACTTATTCTTCGTGAGAGGATTTAAGATGCTCTGCCTCTGTGTCAACCGAAGGTTGATCTCATGACACGTGGCTGACACCTGGCATCTACTCAATCCCTCTTATTTAGTCCTCCTTGTACCTTATTTCATCTTGCGTAGACACAAGTCTCGGCTACGATAATTGTCTGTAATGTAAACAATAAGTCAGTACATATTAAAAACAACAAACGACTAGGCAATCATGTAAATTATTCTAAACGATCGCTTACTTTAATATAAATGATCACTTAGATTTTACTAAACGATCGCTTAGTTTAATATAAATGATCACTTAGATTTTACTAAACAATCGCTTAGAAACACTAGGCGATTGTATAGATCTACACGATCGCTTACCAAGAAGTATGCGATTGTTTAGATTATACTAAACGATCGTGTAGATGTCTCTCAACGATCGTGTATGTAACTCTAAACGATCGTTTAGAAATGCTAAACGATCCATTACCTTTTTTGGTTGGAAGACATTCCTCTCTAACTGCTTGTATGATGGTGCTTGAGAACAGGTCCATCTCAGGATTCGTGATATAGCACTCTTGCTTACTTTGGTGGCCATGAACTTGCTAGACATGGACAGAATTTCGTAAGCCCAAACCTATAATAGAGAGTGAGAAATGGATTACACATAAGTCGATCAAGCACAAAATACATAATTAAGTTGGATTTTATCTAAGAGCACGTACCTGGAATGCAAGCACGAATCCTTTAACGCAGTAATATGTGATATACTTCGAGTTGTCTTCCTTCTTAATATTATGCGCCTTTCTCTTCTCGTGCATGATAGTCTTCATGCTATTCAGTAGACGATTGAAGAAGACAGAAGACCAATCGTAATTGGTGAAGACTTCAAGGTTCTCAACAAGCCCAAGTGTCTTCACATCAAATTAAGTCTTCTTGTCTTTGCCTATCATGACCATTTCAATATACAACGTGAGGGCAACTTTCATGGCATCCAAGTCGTTTGTAAGCTAATATTTCTCGAAAGCAGCCTCAACATCCTTGACAAGTTTCTCCTTCTTATCATTCAGGTCCTTTGGTCCAAGGATGAGATGTCGTAGTCTCTCGCCGCATGTATCTCTCTTGACTAGTTCTTCAGTCGGCCACAACCCGATTATCAAATTGAAGTCTTCTTGGGTGAAGGTAACCTTCTTCCTCATTATGTTGAAGTTGATTGAGTCGGCGCTATCATCCCTCACCTCCCGTAGCAAGAAGTGGTGGAAGAGTTGCCCATTAAAGACAAGGTCCACATCCAGCAGTCGACTAAAACATGTCCATCTGATCAGTCGTAAGCTTGTTCTTGATCAGGGTGCTTGTTTTATGGACCATGCAAGAAACGGTAGCAGGAAAATATTTATCCTGAGAGACGACCATTATTAACTTACAAACTTACAACAAGGAAATGCAATACAACACTCAGTTTAACAAAATATATGTCGCATAGAGTTAACTAAACGATTGCTTAGTACATAATAAGCGATCGTTTAGTTAAATAAGTGATCGTTTAGTTGTGATCACTTAGTTAACTAAACGGTCGCTTAGTTGATTAAGTGATTGCTCAGTACTCCTAGGCGATCGCTTAGTTAACTAAACGATCTCTTAGTTAAGTAAGGTTGGGCAATTGTTTAACCTAGGTTGGGTGATCTTTTAACCGAGGCTGGGTGATCGTTTAACCTACACTGAGCGATTGTTTAACCTACACTGAGCGATTGTTTAACCTACACTGAGCGATCACTTAAATTGAACTTAAAATATCTTTCAGATGAAGCCAAAGACGACGATGAAAAAGAAAACGAAAACAAAGACAAAGACGAAGACAACAAAGAGTTGAGAGAAAGTGAAAGGTTGAAGAGAGAAAGCGAAAAGTGTGAAAGCGTAAAAGTGTTGTGAACGTTGGAGCGGTAACTTAAAGCAAAAGGAAAGGCGCATGCCTCTCTCTTTTAATTTTGGGGTAAAATGGGTATTTCACATGGCCAAAAGGTCACTGATGATAAAATTTTTAGGAAGAGGTCATCCATAGAAAAGTTTTTAGTTTTTGGGTCATTTTGTGCAATTTTCTAATCTAATTGCAGCTTGGGAGAAACTCTTTGGGAAATTGCTATTTCTAACCCAAAAAATTTTTTATGGGCAAAACTAACCTCTTCCTTAAAAACTTCTTTTTTTTAACCTCTTTTTAACTTTTCAGAGTTCCAGAGGTGGGTCCCACATGGTGAAATGACGTTAATACTCAAAAACCATCTTCCTCAACACTCAAACTATTATCTTCTTTCCTAAACTCACCCTGAGACCATCTTCATCCCTAGAGTACATTTTTACAGTATTCTCTTATTTCTATCATTTATGGTAAAAACTCATTATATATGACCCGAATTCTAGAAATAAACCCACAAAAAACTTCTCTGAAACACTAATTTCTAAAAATTTAAGTTTTCGAATAGTTGGCGGTAAAAAACGGAAAAGAAAATCCAAAATTTTCAAGTAGAAGAGATTTAATATGTGTAAAAATGTCTGAAATCAGATAGAAAAAGAATTTGGTATGTGTTTTTTGCTCACTGTCATTTGTTCTATAAGTTCATGTTTTCAGTAAATTGAATGAGTTTACGGGAAAAGTGTCAGAATGCTCAAATCTCATAGAGTACACGCCAACTTTCGAAAAATTTGGGCATTCTGTGATTTTTCATTCTAACAATACCTTACAAGAAAAGTCATAGAATGCATAAATTTTCTGAAAGTTGGCGTGTATTTTGACTTTCTGTTAATGTCATCTCGCTAGTCTCACTCTCGCTCTCGTTAATCTCTCTCTCTCTCTGGTATTGTTTCGCTCTCTATAGTATCGTCGCTAGTCTCGCTGTATCCTAACAACACATTTTTCCTTTCTGATAAACGATTCAATTTCCAATTTACTTTCCCGAAATCCGATTCACCATCCAACGGTTCGCTCTATCGCTGACGATCATCTCGATAGTGTCGCTGACGCTCACCCTCGCTAGTTTTCCAAAAAGTTCAAACTTATACAGAAAAGGAAAAACGAATGTCACTTTACTAGCGAGAGCAAGAGCGAAACCAATGTGAGCGAGACTATCGACGATACCAGAGAGAGCAAAACGATACCAGAAAGAGCTAGACTTCGAAAAATTTGGCACGTACTCTATGAGATTTAGGCATTTTGTCACTTTTTCCGTAAACTCATTCAACTTACGGGAAACATAAACTTACAGAAAAATGACAGTGAGCAAAAAATGCATACCAAATTCGTTTTCTATTTGAAAACCTAAATTTTCAGAAATTAGTGTTTCAAAGAAGTTATTTGTGAGTTTATTTCCAGAAATTGGGTCACATAGAATAGGTTTTACCACAAATGATAGAAATTAGAGAGTATTGTAAAGAAAATGGACTCTAGGGAAGAAGATGGTCAAGGTGAGTTTAGGGAAGAAGACAATGGTTTGTGTATTGAGGAAGATGGTTTTGGGATATTAACACCATTTCACCATATGTGACCCACCTCTGAAACTCTGGAAAGTTGAAAAAAGGGTTAGAAAAAAAAGTTTTTAAAAAAAGAGGTTAGTTTTGTCCTATCAAAAACTTTTTAGGTTAGAAATAGCAATTTCTCCTCTTTTAAAAGAAACAAACAAAAAAAAAAATCTAATTGATTCTTCTTTTTTAATTAGTTCTTCTTCTTCTTCTTCATATGATTCTTCTTTAGACTCAATTTGTAATTCTCTTTAGAAATAAAGAGAACGAGCGTGAATCGAGCATGGAGGATTGAGCTCAATCTATAAATTTCTGACCATAGAAAGGCAAGTTGAGAAGGAAGATACAAGGAGCCAGGTGAAAGAGTGAGAATCGAGAAGTGAGAACAAAAACCTTCTTCTCATGGTGTATTCTTGGTCAAAATAGTAATTTCATATTAGTACTAACAAAAGCAAAATGCCAAAATTGATTGGTTTTTAAACTTGGGTTAATTTTCATTTGGACCCTTAAAAAGGGTCATTGGTACAAAAATCTTGCAAGAATAGTCTTTTTCACGCCATCTATATAAAACTCAACTCCTTAAAAATCTGAAGACCTTTTGCCTTTGTCATAACAAAGTAAAATAACATAATTGACCTCGATATTATAGAATTGTCCCATTGTGTAAAAGGTTCAATGCTAGCTACTCACTAAATGATATGTTTAAAGAAATGACAACTCAAAAAAATGTCAAAAAAAAAAAAAAAAATTCACAAGTAGTAAGAGTGAGTAATGAAAGTGAGATTGAGTATCAACATGTACACGATTCCATAATTTCACTTCGACAAATAGTAAAAATATTGGTTAAATTTATTTTGGAGAAAATTGGATGGATGACTCAAAGTATAGATGAAATTTGACCCATTTTTAAAACCAAGTTTTATCACCTTTGGCTTGTATCACCCGAGGTGAAATAACTTAATAGATACATTATGTATGTGTATTGATACTTGGCTATTGCTCTTATTATTCGTTGAGTCTTTTTTCCTTCTTCTTTTAAAACATTTTTTTTTTCTTGAATTCCTCTTCCATTAAGCATATTGTGTAACGAGAGTGAATAATGAGTACTGAGAATTAAAAGAAAAATCGCATTAATAAACCACAACAAGAGAAAAAGAACAAAAGAAAAAAAAAAAAAAGCAGGTGGTGAATAGCGAGAACTGATGTAGACAAAATGATGGATCTATAAATTCATTCCATAATGGATATCACAAGTAAAAGATTATAAAATTGATGTTTTTAGAAGGCCATCCTATTTCTAAGTAAGAGAGGAAGAAAGAAAAAAAAGTAGAAATGAAATGCAATATGAAGAGAAAAGAAATGGTTTATAATTAATAAGCATATCCTAAGTTGGATTTTACTTAGCTTAAGGGTTAGTTAAATAGTATTGATTGGATTGGATTGGATCTAATTTAATTTGCAGTGTGAAAGTAATGAACACAAAATAGTAATTTACTATATAATATGCAATTTGTAAATTCAAGTATAACCACATGTTTTGATTTTTGTATTGGCATTTGTTGTTCCTACACATTTTGATTCCCTTGTCCATCTCCTTTAACATTCCCATTCACTCCATTTGCACCCTCTTCTCCAACAATTCTCTTCCAAAACCAATGATTCTGCCACAAAAGATACACTTCTTCAATGGGGACCTGCTTAGTCTCTGGCAACAACAAGAAGATGAAGCTGCTCATAATCACAATCAATCCCGCGAACAACAGGAATATCCCATACCGGAGATGGCACATAGCGGCTAGGAAACACTGGGCTATCAAAGCTGTGAAAAGCATGTTGACACACACCACCATGCTCTGCCCAGCCGATCTCGTCTCCAATGGAAATATCTCGCTCGGCACGAGCCAACCCAGCGGCCCCCATGACCTTCCATAAGCCAACACAAATATGCATATCACTATCACAAGGAAGATCCCTATTCCTTTTGGAAGCTCCTCCCCTTGTCCAAATTTTAACGCTAGTGTCACAGCTACTGCAATCTGTAGAAACAATATATCCTCAAAGCCCTCCTGTTCTATATCACGTTCAAAAAGAAAGTTGATTCAAATCACAAGTGAACTTACCAAGCAACATATCATTTCGGCTCCGGCTTCCAGGAAGAAAGCTCTTCTCCCAAACTTATCTACCAAACTCATTGATATGAAAGTAGCAACGACAAGGGCACCACTTGTAATGGTAGATGAATAGAGAGCTGCATCAGAACCAAATCCCAAACTTTGGAACATGACAGGAGCATAGAACAAAATGGAGTTCATGCCAGTGAGTTGTTGAAATGCAGGAATTCCCAATGCTCCAATCACCAGCTGCGGTCGGTTTTTTCGCTTCAACAGATTCTTGAACGGGTGTTTTATCGCTCGTGCCTCGTTGCTCGCATCGATCAGATCGTCGAACTCGGCGTCGACTTTTGTCGTCCCTCTGATTTTCTCTAGCACAGCTCTTCCCTCCTCCATTCTGCCCTGCTCTACCAAACTGTTGGGTGTTTCAGGAAGGAAAAGTCCCCCAATGAACATCAAAGTTGCTGGGACTGTGGCCAATCCAAGAGACAGCCTCCACCCCCATGGATGAATCTTATCAGTTCCATAGTTTATGAAGTTTGCAATCAGAATTCCCAAGCACGTTGTCAGTTGAAACAGTTGGTTAACCGCTCCTCGGATCTTTGCCGGGGCCATTTCGGATAGATACAATGGCACTGCCTGCAAAATCAAGAGAAAATTAAACAATTGATAGTTTGGATGTAAGATAAGCAGTTGAAAGTTCTATTTGAATCTTGATGGTCGATCCCTACCGGAAAGGACAAAGAAAGACTATTTCAAAGAATTTTCTAAAAGAGTTGTAGTTCTAAAAGATGAAATATTTCTGACAATTTTCTCAGGACATGAGGTAAAATGCTTGATGTTCTACACTGCATAACTTAACCAACAAGCTTCTTACTTGGTTGCCGAAACCGATGCCGATGCCGAGGAAAATCCGGCCAATGATCAGCATTGCAATGTTAACTGCAGCAGCATTGATGACGCCGCCTAAAAAGAAGCTGACCGATCCAACGAGGATACTTGTTCTTCGGCCTCGCTTTCTTGTTACATAAGAAGCAGCAAAAGTGGAGACAAGGCCAGCAAAGTATAAAGAGGATGTGAAAAGTGTTAGAACTTGGTTGTCATATTTACAGTAATCTGTTTCTTTCAGATGAAGCTGCTTTCTTTTGTACACTTTTGGGAAAAATTCCTTCAGAAAATCATCCATGGAAGTCACCCCACCTGAATTTTTTACAATATAAACTCCATCATTCTTTTCCAGAAATGTAATGAATCAAAAACAAAAAACTATGGCTAATTTATAACTCATTGGTTTTCACTACTTTCACACTACAAGTTTTTCTTCTTCTGTTTCCAACTTTCTAACACTTGTTTTGAAGAGTGAATAAAATAAAATTACTTGTGTTTTTGTTGTTAGAGTTTAACTTAAAACAAATACTTTGTGTTTTGCTTTCAAAATTTAACTTGAAACAAACTACGACTCTAGTATATAATGTAATAAATAGTAAACACCGTAACAAATAGTCATTTGAAACTATTATGATTGTTGTAGTCTACTTAAACACACTCTTAATTTTTTGTTTTCGAAAATTAAGCTAAAAATTGTTATTTTTTGACTTAGGAAGTTTTTAAATTTACACAAATGGCATACTCTCAAAAGAAAAGAACTTTTTATAACCTTCTTCTTATTATTATTATTCAATATTTTATTCGAACCCACATGGTAAAATGACTTCTTTGTGTCCACATTCATTAAATAGTATGAAACTATCTTTCCACCAAACTTTTTCAATAATTTGAACTCATGAATAAACCACCAAACTTTTTCATAAGCAGCAGAAATTAAAAATTAAAATTAAATATCAACAAAAGTTCAAAACTTGTGCATATTTAAACCACAAAATTCCTCTGATTTTTCATTATCAAAGCCCTCTTTTGCCCCCCAAAAGCACACGAAAAAGACAAAGGAGAAGAATTTTTTAAACATATTTGAAAGAAAAAAATCACCCAAAGGGGCTGAATGGACAAGAAGAAGCGTGAGGGGAACGCCCGACGTGAGTGGGTTTTCAAAAATGTATCTTTTACCCAAACATGGGCACTGAGGTAATTTCAATATGGTTGATGACGTCAGCAAAGTTTAAGTTAATACCTTTGCTACCATGTTTTAAAAAATCAAGTCATACGTTTGAAAAAAGAACTTGTTAAATTTTCGACTATGAATTCTTCCTGTGTTAAATTTTCTTAGATCTAGCGAATAAATTATTGTGGGAAGACATAAAAGAAAAAGATTATAAATAAAAAATATATATATATATATATATAAAACAAAAATTGATACCATAAAACCTATTTGGGAGGCTCAAATGCAATTGGTTGCAATCCCAATCTCAAATTCACGTTTGGATTGAGGGCTTTGGCTCAGTTTGTAATTTCTATTACATTCATTTCCTACCATTTTTAATCCAACTCTCCCTCTCATAATTTTCACACTTTACAGTTCCATTCCAACTCAAACAAGAGCGAGGCAAAAAAAAAAAAAAAAATATATATATATATATATATATATATGTTATATATATATATAGTTGTGTTTGTTTCCAAAGTATTACCAAAAGGGGATCTCCCCATCTGCGAGAGGAGAAAAGAGAGAGAGAGAGAGAAACGGGGTGTAATTTGAGATGAACAGATGTTGAAATAGAACAAGTACCAGAGGTTAGAAAATTTGAAAGTTTGTTAAAAATTATATTTTTATTATGGTGAATCAATTGTTAAAAAAATTAAAAAATAAAAATAAAAATAAAAATGGAGAAGGAAGAGAAAGAAAGGGTAAAAAAGAAAGATACCAGAAACTCCAAGATCATAGCCAAACAAAGATCCACCGAGAGCAGCAACAATGCAAGCAGTAACAAAATATCCTGTAATCCTATACTCATAAAGATGAGCTCTTTTCAATGGCGCCCCACCATCTCCAAATCCACCTCCTGCCATAATCTTAACCTTTTCCTATGAACAAAATACCCCAACTCACAGCCTCACACACTAATTCAAATGTTAATAATATATATCAATTGTTTTGGAAACTAGAGAGAGATGTTAAAAAAAAAAAAAAATTTTTTGGAAAACAAGAGAGAAATATAAAAAAAAAAAATTTTTTGGAAAACAAGAGAGAAATATAAAAAAAAAAAATTTTTTGGAAAACAAGAGAGAAATATAAAAAAAAAAAAAAAAAAAAACACCATGGGATGTGGGACCATGATTCCCATGTGCAAACAAGAGTTGACTATTTCAATTTTTTAAATATTATGAAAATAAATCTTCTTTTTTCTTATCTTATTTATATACCTTTTCTTTTTAATTATTTTTGGATGGAATACTGTGATTTTAACAAACCCTTACCCCACCAATCACCAAACCCAGCTGTGTTTTTGTTAAACCAACCACTCTAACTTACCACTTGTTTTACTAAAATCTCCTCTTTTTTCTCCCTACAAGCTCGCAATTTTTCTTGCAAATTATAACCAATCAATCCAATTTTATCCTTATAACTTCATCCCTATCTCCATTGATTTTTTTTCTTTTTTTTTATATAATGTTTTTTTCATTTATGTATTTATTTATAATATCAAAATAATAATCAATCCTCTAACCAATAGGGTAATTGTAATGGATAAGCACTTTTAAGACTAATAAATTAGCAACTTTTTAAAAAAGAATTGCAAGTATAGTAAGATCCATCAGCGATAGACTCCTACTGTAAACTATGTGAATGACGTAGTCAATTACTGATAAACTTTGAAAACTGAATCTAAATTTTGCTATGTTGGCAAATTCTTTTGCATTGTATTATATCTGCAAAGTACTATGAGCTTGATTGTTATATTCGCAATTATTCGTTGATGATGTATGTTTTATGTCAATTGAATAATGCTCATGTAGGCAATGTTATTGGTATTCGAATTCTTTCATCATTTATTTGTTAAAATATTGTTTTTATTTTTATATTTTAGGATTTATTCAATTATAGTTCATGTACTTTCAATAAATCTCAAATTTAGTCACTTAAAGTTAACTCTTATCGAAATTTATTAAATAATAACCATAATAATTTCATGCAAAAAAAAAGAATTAATATGAGAATATATTTTCAAATATAGTAAAATGAGCCAAAACATTTATAAATATAGAAAAGTTTCCCTGTTTATTAGCGCTAGACTTCTATGTGGTCTATCGCGGATAGACAATGAAAATTTTCTATATTTTGTAAATAGTTTGATGTTTTTTTTATATTTATAATAATTTCCCTTTTCAAAATGTATAGTGTAAACGTTAAAAAAATCAACAATAAATCAATTGGTCATTGTATTGGATAGCACTTCTTGGGATAATAATTAAGTGTATAACAACATTTTTTTAAAAAATTGCAAATATGACAAAATCTATTAATTACAAACTCTATCAATGATAGACTTCTATAAGTGAAATGGTGTATCACTGATAGACTCCGCTATTAATATGGTCTATCATTAATAGACTTTGAAAGCAAAATCTAAATTTTACTACATTTGTATTTTTTTTTTTTATATTGTGCTATATATGCAAATACTTTAAACTTGATTACATTATTTGCAACTGCCCCTAAATCAATAATAGAGACTAAAAATTAAGAATTATCGATAGTACTACAAGACCCAAATTGAATGGACTCCAAAATATAAGAACTAAAATGATATTTTAATATTTAGGAATACTATTTTTAGTTTTTGTATTTCAAATATAGTTAAATTTCGGCAATTTATTTCAAAATGCATAGGTTAGTTCTTGTACTTTAACTTTTCGTTTATCTTAATTCCTAAACGTTTAAAATGTTTGTATTTGGTTGATGGTATTTTAAAAAGGTGGTCACCATTTTAGTGGTTGTTTGTAAAATCTTTACACAAAATTAATCATATGACTACAGTTCAATTTATTTATTGAATGTAGTGTCATGTAAAAAATGGGTAGGCAAAATGGTCATTTTCTAAAAATATATGGAGATTAAGTTGGAGTTTTCAAAAGAAAATTTACTAAACTCAAATGAAAGTTTGAAAAGTACATAAAATAAACAAATTAGAAATTGATGTATTGAAACAATATTTAAATAAAAAAATATTATATAATTTAAATTTAGAAAAAATATCAAGAAAAATTTTATTGTCTATCAACGATAGATTGCGATAGAAGTTTATAGCAGTCTATTGCTCGTCTATTGCAGATAAATAATAAAATTTTTATATATTGATAAATATTTTGGCTCATTTTGTTATATTTAAAAACAATCCTTAAATTTAGTTTCAATTAAAACTCTTCTTATCATTTTGAATTTTTTCAAATCAGTTCTTATAATTTGGTTAAATTGCACAAGGACCTTTGTTTACCTATGGGAACAAATTAGTATTTTGTTTTATAGATACATGTGCTAGTTGACTTATTAAACAATTAACCATGATGTTTCACAACATCAAGGTAAGGACTAAAATAAAACTTGTAAAAGCATAAATAATAATTTAAAATTAAATTCAAAGAATAGAGATCAAATTATGAGTATGTTCACCCACGTTTAAAAGCTAAATTATAACCGTATTCTCTTGACATTCTCTTAAAAAAAACATTTCAAAAATCAATAATCGCGATCAAACTTCTCATATTAAAAGGAGAAATATAAGTTAATATAAGTTAAATTTACTTTCATTAGATTAAGATTAAATGTTTGAATTGTTATTCTCGCATTTATAGTAATAAATTAACATCAAACCTGACATCATTGTTATATATATGTTTATTTTTGTAATTTAACCTAATATTAATCTGTCAGATCAACTTGTACATTATATTTAATGCATTTTTTTCGTGGGAAAGAAAGTCCATTGATATTATCCATTGAAAGATATGGGGTTTATGGAGGGGCTTTTCCACGTTGACTGAATAATTAAAATGGTGTGAAATTTAATCATATTCAAAGTGACGTTGAAAGATAGAAATTCAGCCGGAGATAAGGAAGAAATATAATTAATTACAAATTTTTTTTTTTTTTTCCTACAACAAACACCAAACAAAATGTAGGATTGAAAGATCTAACTTTTGACTTCTCTCCCTCTCATGGTAAGCGATAGAGTGAAATCAAAATTGCTCATTCGAGAACGTAAATTTGGATTTGTCTAATGCAATGAATTGTTTCACTATAAGATCTTATTTAAATTGATGAGTCTCATCCTAAGTATTTCTTTTCAGGAATATGTATGGTGGAAAAATTAAATTTCTAACCAAAAGGTTGATGGTACAAGCTTCAAATTAGTTTGAGTTATGCTTATTTTGACTTTTTTATTATTTTTTCTCTTTATTTTGTCATACTTTTATCACAATCTAACCTTGTCGAATCCGTTAGCATTTGTTAAATTAATGTTGTTAGGAAAAAGAAAAAAACCTCCACTACTACTGCAAGAACAAGCAGAAAAATAACAAAAAAATAACAAAGAAAACAATACAACTAAAAACACAAGACTTAACATGACTAACTCAAAACTAGAGAAAATACCACAGACGAAAAAATTTTCAATATGTGAAAACTGATACAGTCACACAAAATAATTTTCTCTCCCAATTATCCCAATTAGAAGACTACTCTCTCAAAGTTTTTTACTACTCACACCATTTAATCTCACTTTCAAATTAGAGAATTTAACTAGAATTAGCACACATAAGTTCATCAAAATTTTTATAACGATTTGAAACTAAAGACGTAGACTTCTTTTATATTGCTTGGAGCCCATCACTTTCTTCAACTTCTTAAAAGTAAGACAATTACACTTCTAATACTTTGCCAAAACTCAATAAATATATTGCGTTTAGGGAATTAGACATTGATGGATTGAATTAAAAAAAAAAAAAAAATATATATATATATACGTACACCTGAGAGATTGGTGTTATTAAAAGCTATCTCTAAGAGTAAATTAATAGAATTTGAAAACTGAAAAAATCCAACCCAAAGTGAAGTTAGAGAGAGTAAATGTGTATTTTTCTTAATAAATAAGTAGATAGTTATCCTTATCCAATTCTTCCCTCTTTCTTTCCAACCGTTTTAATTTATCTAAATGTCTGGCTGGACTCCCGAGTTAAAATGAAGAAGAGAAAGAAAAAAGAAGTTATATTTTTAGTTCTAGTGGTATTTTTTAAAAATGTGGAAAATTGGGATTCAGTTCACTAATTTAGCTTATGATGGAGGCTAACTTGTCTCTTACTGAATTTGCGTTTTCAAGAAATTAAATTGAGTTTTAAATCATCCATTTGATTGTAAATTACTCATTTTATTTAAATAGACACAAAAAAAAAAGAAAAAGAAAAAAATGGTAATATTGTCTGGTTATTATCCTCAACAAAGTAAAAAAAATCATCACTAAACTTTCTAATTTGTTTAAAGATTATCTCTATTTCCTTAAAAAGAAAAAGATAAAAGATAAAGAAAGATTATCTCTATTTTCTTTAAAATTGCAATACAAAAATATTAAAAAGAAAAAGATAAAAGATAAAGAAAGATTATCTCTATTTTCTTTAAAATTGCAATACAAAAATATTTAGGTGTTGGGAAAAATGGTAAGGAAATACTACCACTCAAGAAGTTATTGCGGTACTCAAAATCGGTCACACCATTGAAGGTGGAGTAGTAGCTAAAGAAGTGTCACTTTTTACCGACGTTAATTATAGTCATAAATTAGTGATACGAAAAAATTGTCATAGTAGTTGACAAATTCAAAAATAAAATTTTCGTTTTTCTTTCTCCAAAATTGTGTTTTTTCGATTTCCTACATTTAATGATTATTATTTATACTTATAAGTTTGTGACATGAAATAACTGTCATAAATTTTAAAAAAATTAGAAAAATTTTGTTTTTCTACCAAAAAAAATATGTGAATTTAGCTTTTATGACTGGTTTTTCTCTCTCATTTCTAGATTTGCTAATGTTTGCATCATGAAATATATATTTTGTTGTAATATCTATAAAAGGAGGCTATACTTCTATCATTCATAAGGATTTATCACTAATACTATCTATAAAAAGAGTCTATTGATGATAGACTTTTATCACAGATAGGAGTTTATCACCAATAGTAGCTATCATGGGTAAACTTCAAAAAATTAGAATTTCATACCTTAAATGTTGCGCTTTCAATATACTTTTTTGACATTTTCTACTAACTAAAAGTAAATTTTGCTATTAATTTGCAATTAATTTTTATGTATCTTCTAATCTTTTGGGGATATTATTCATATAACACTCACGTCAAACGAGAGTTTCAATTGCTTTTTCAAGGTATTCTGCCCAACAAAAAAGTTCATTTATCTTTTTTTCTTTAATTTATTGGAACCAATTTATCACTAATTTGGTGATTATTTTGTTTTTTCTTTTGATTTTTGAAAATTGAACTTATTTATTTTTAATTTTTTATCATGGTTTGCATCTTTTTTAAGTAAAAATGTTGATTCTTAATTATGTTCCAAAAATAAAACACAAGTTTATAAAAACTACTTTTTTTTTTTGATTTACAAAATTTAGTTAATTTTTTAATCCATTAATAAAAAGTAGATAATAAAGTAATAAATTGAGAGGGGGAAGTGATAGCTAAATAGAAAACTAAATATCAAGGATTACCAAGTGGGCTAGATCATTGTAATTTGCCCTGATTAACTAAGATATGTTTGAATTAAGAAAAAATATATATTATATTGAATTGTATTTTCGTTTTCCAAAAGGGAACAAAATTATTTTCAGCTTTGAATTTAGTAAGTTATATCAAGTTTAAACTTAAAATTTCAATTTTATTAATTTAAACTTCAAATTTGGTAAACTATATCAACTTTTAGCTTAAGCTTTCAATTTTATCACACTCCCAAAAAATTCAATCTTTAAGGTCAATCAAAAAAATTGCATGCAGGTGTAATGTTGGATGAGAAAAAAATCTATTATGATATAAAGTAGATGATTAATTAGTTGAATAATATTACTTGCATTTTGGTATGCGAACCAATAATTAACTGTATAACAATATTTTAAAAAATTGTAAAAATAAAGAAATTTATTAGTGATAAATTCTAAATTTTGTTGCTAATACTTTAAGTATGACCACTATATGTATAACCATTCTTAATATAATTATTAAATTTAAGATTTTAATAGATGAAATTGAAGGTTTAGGGTTTCAAGCGATAATTAATTTAAATTGAGTAGCATATTCAAGTTAAGTCAATATGGTATTATTGACTTTCAAGATTATTTCATTTGCATTCACTCAATTTCATTTCTCGGCATTAAAAAGGAGAAATGATTTTAAAGAATTTTTTTTAAATAATATTTTTTTAATAAATAATTCTAAAAACAGGGTGGGGAGAAACAAATACCAAAATTAGAGTTGTGGAATCGTGTACTCGGTACACAATTTCACGAAATTGTGGACCCGGTCCACGATTGCCACTGAAATCGTGTACTAGGTACACGATTACCTAGCCAACCCGCTGCCCTACTGCCACGCTGCCACCCCGTCAGCTGCTGCATGCATGCAGGTTTGACCGAACTCGTGGACGGGGTCCATGATTTTGGTAATTGTGGACCCCCACGAGTCCCCTCCTTTTTATTCTTGTCGGCCACCTATTTTTCTCAAACAATTCTCTTTTCTCTCATTTCACTCCTCATTTCTCTCCTTTCTCACCGCTATCGCCGTCGCCCATTTCCTCTCTCTATCGAAAATCTCTTCATTTCTTCATTCTCCGATCATTTTGCATGTTTTTCTGCTGTCCATTGTCCGTCGTTTGTCGACATTGTTGCTGTCACATAGGTAAGTATATAGATATCGATTTTCCAACCATCTCATTACTCTTTCTTTGTTAAATCTAACATATTATATTCGTTCAGCCGCTCGCCGCCACTGCCACTGTCGCCGCCACCGCCATATACGTATGCATATACATTTTCCTTTCTAATTATCTTATAAATATGCAATAGTTATATGATAGATATGCCTAGATTGCAAGTTTTGTTTTGCATGCATGAATGAATTTGTATATATAGACGTTTTTACCAAATTGAATAAATTTCTATGTATAGACGTTTTTATCAAATTTTTTATTTTGCTTATAATTTGAAAAATTTAGCTTTTAGTGTTGATTGTTACTCAACATTTATTGTTATAGGAATAATTATTGGTACATAATGTGGTGGAAAATTAGTTATGTTGGGTAGTAAACTTGTGAACCGGGTCCACGAGTTTTATAATTTTGGATAGATTTGGACTAATTTTTCTTTTTAATCTTTACAGTTGTAAACGGATTTAAATATGTCCTTTCGTCCAGAAGATTTAATTATTATTGAAGTTGAAAATTGTGGGGATAGTGACATTGATGTAAAAATTGATGAATTGTTTGGAGAAGAAGGAAATATAGAAAATGAAAATGAGTTGGTTCAGTCAGAGATATGTACACAGATAGAATGGGAAATTACTGATTCAGTTTGTGAACAAGGATCAACCTTGGAGGAAAGGGAAAAATGTACAGATAACTCTAGTATAATAAAAAAGGAATGGTATTTGATACGAAAGAAGACCTACAAATGACAGTAAAAAAATATTGTGTGACTGAACACTACGAAATATCTGTGGTAGAATCGAACCAAGATATTTGTTATGTGCGATGCAAGCAATGGGATGAAGGTTGTAGGTGGAGGTTGCGTGCTTATCGGCACAAAATTCATGGGATGTTTGAAATTATTAAGCTTGGAGAGAATCATACTTGTTTATACACAGAATTGGCACAAGATAATTCACAACTTGATTCTAATTTCATGAGCATTGAAATTCAAAATTTAGTTAGAGCTGATCCTAGTGTGCTTGTGGCAGTACTACAAGAAGAACTTAAAAAACAGTACGGATATAACGTCAAATACAGACATGTGTGGGATGCTAAGAAAAAAGCTTTGGTTGCAGTCTTCGGCGATTGGGAGAAATCGTATTCAGAACTTCCGTACTAGTCGAGTTTGCTGTGCACTACAATCCTGGTACACGAGTAGATTGGCATTTTCTCCCATCTGATGTGCCTGGTAAGACTATATTTGGTCGTGTCTTTTGGGCATTCGGTCCTGCAATTGGAGGGTTTAAGTACTGTAGGCCATTAATTCAAATAGATGGAACCCATGTTTACGGCAAGTATAAAGGGAAATTGCTCATTGCTTTGTCTATTGACTCGAATGAGCATATATTTCCTCTTGCATTTGGTATTGTTGAAGGGGAAAATACATCTAGTTGGTCATGGTTTTTGTGGGCATTGTGCGAGTATGTTACTAACCTAGAAGGGATTTGCTTAATTTCGGACAGACACAGAGGTATCATTGCAGCAATTAACAACGAGGAAATTGGTTGGACTGAACCTAAAGCATATCATCGTTATTGTTTACGTCATGTTGCGAGTAATTTCAATTCCAAATACAAATCAAAGCAACTTAAAGATTTGGAGTTTAGGGCTGGAAATTAACACCAAAGACGTAAGTTCATTCGAAACATGAAAGAGTTAAAGAAATTGAACCCTGAATGTCTTGAATATTTTTCTGATATCAATTTGAATAAATGAACACAATCACACGATAATGGGTATCGCTTTGGGTGGATGACAACCAATGTAGCTGAATGTTTGGATGGGGTATTCAAAGGAGCTAGAATGTTACCGATCACATCGATTGTTAAGCTAACATTCTATCGTACAATCTTATACTTTGAACGTCGTAGACAAGAAATAAGTGAAGCACTCAATTGTGGGGACATGTACACAGAATATGCCATGAGAAAGCTTAAAAGGTGGGAGAAACGAGCATTTACACATACAGTGACATCATTTGACAGGGAAACACAAAGTTTTGAAGTTCGAACTGGCATCAGTATGGTTTCTCCCTACAAAAGCCAAAACATACAGGTAGTGTGCTTGAAAGAGGGGACTTGTTCTTGTAACAAGTGACAGTCGTTCAAGATTCTATGCTCTCATGTAATTGCAATTTGTAATTACATGCGTTTGTCATACGTGCATCTGATTGATGAATGCTATAAATTGTCTCATTTAAAGTTATGCTATGAATGTCGCTTCCAGCCAATACAACACCCTGACTATTGGCCAGAGTTTATCATTTACGAAAGTGCATCCTAACGCAAACTTTTCTGATTTGTATTAATTTTTATCTTTAATTAAATGAATTAATGATTTTTCATTAAATTTTCAAAAATTAAGAATCAATGAAAGAATCAATGAAACTAATACAATAATTGAATAAGAACACAAGTAAGAAGCAAATTTTCATTTAAGTGTGTAATTAATTAATTAAGTTATTTATCATGGGAAAAAAACTGGACGAGTTTGGACCTATCATGGGATATTTGTGTCTGTTAGCGGCCCAGTCTCGCTATTGCTCTCGCTCTCACAAGTTCGACGGAAGTCGTGGACTGGGTCCACGACTTACCTTCCCGTTAGCTGCCCTATCGGCAAGTTCACTGAAATCGTGTATCGAGTACACGATTTCACCACCATATTTCCCAAATATGTTTCCAAACCACCCTATTTTTGTCATTAGCTTCTAAACCATCCTATTTTTTCATTATTTTTTAAAAGTACATTATTCTTTAAATTAAGTTGATTTAAATGACAAAATTATTAAAAATATTTACAATATACTATTTTTTGTGTCTATCATGACACATATAGACATAAATAGTAGTCTATATAGCAGATAGACAATAAAATTTTGTTATATTTATAAATATTTTTGTTTCTTTTTTTATATTTGAAAACAACTCTTAAACAATATTTTTTTTTTTATATTTTTTCTCCGTAATTTTTTATTGAACAAACAAGTACGTCAATTAATTTAGATGTAGTCTTAAAAAATATTTAAGATATAAGATAACAAGATTCCATGATGAAACGACCTTTGAATATGGCGGCATAATAAAATAGGCATCTGAATATGGCACTTAAAAAAGAAAAAAAAAGGGAGAAAAAGATTAAATATAAAAAAGAGAAATAAACAAAAAAAAAATTTAATTGTTTTTTTTTTTTTATTTCTTAAGTGCCATATTCAGATGCCTATTTTATTATGCCGCCATATTCAAAGGTCGTTTCATCATGAAATCTTGTTATCTTATATCTTAAATATTTTTCTTTCTTTTTTTATATTTGAAAACAACTCTTAAACAATATTTTTTTTTTATATTTATTAAAATATATTTTAATAAATATAAAAAAAAATTTAATTGTTTTTTTTTTTTTATTTTTAAACAACTCTTAAGCGATGTTTTTTTTTTTATATTTATTAAAATATATTTTAATAAATATAAAAAAAAATTTAATTGTTTTTTTTTTTTTTTAAAAAAATATTTTTTTAAAAAAAAAAAAAAAAAAAAAAAAAACAACATTTGAATATGCTATTTAATTAATGGAATATTGTTTGCCAATGATGTAACGATGTGTTGAATAATCATCTTGTCTTATAAGAACTAATAAATTAATTTTTTTTTATTAATTATAGAAATAATGCATTTAATTAATAGTTGGCTTAAATCAATGGTCTCCACCTATACCATTTGTAAGGTGCTCAAGATACCAACCTAAAATGTAACGGCCTCGAAATTTCAGATAATTATATCATCCTTTCTTCTTTATTGTGCACCGTTCTTCATTTGGAGGAATTAGAAAGATGAAAAAAAAAAATATAATAAATATAATAATAAATAAATAAATAGGTGGAAGGAAGCATAAAGGGAGATTGAGTTTATTTGGTCATTAAAAGGAAAGGGAATTAGTTTTCGGAAAGATTTTATTGGTGGGTTATTTAATGGTCTTGGGTTGCATGCTAGGTAAAACAAAAAAAAAGGGGGGAAGAAGGCAAAGTCAAATCTCTCTCTCTCCCTCTCCGTGAGCCCACCACCCTTCGCCACTGTCACGGCCGCCATCCTTTGCCACTGTCACAGCCCTATCCTCCCGCATCGTCATAGCCTCATTGCGCCACATCGTCATAGCCTCATCGCGTCGCATCGTCACAGCCTCATCACGTCGCATCATCATAGCCTCATCGTGCCGCATCGTCACAATCCTCATCGCACCGCATCGTCATAACCCTCATATCACATTACCACAGTGTAGGGAAGTCGCGGCTTCTCATAGTCAATCTCGCTGTCTCGCTCTTGCAGTCTCGCAGTCTCGCTCTCGCCAGATAGTCTTGCTATCGCAGGTAAGGGACTTACTACCGGGTCTAGTGACTCCTAATGCCCAGTTATGTCACTAATTATTATCGTGTCGCTGTATGACTATTGCCCTGGTTGATTGTTGCCTAAACTGTTTCTGTTATGCCAGGTCATGTAACTTGAATGCGATGTGGTTATACTTATGTGCCTGTGATATTGTGATTCTCTGCGACGAACTAGTTATGCCATGACATGTTACTGCAGGTTATCCTACTTGTCGTGCCCTGTACCCCTAAACGTACTATGCCTACGACAAGTGTCCCTCAGGATCACCACCTATATTTATGTTTACAACTGTGATCACTGCATACTCTCGAGTCGCTTCCTATGCTTATGCCTATGCCGGGTACATGGGCGCACAAGACAAAGGATAACAACTAGGCCCAGTAGTGAGTCTCTTACTGAGTATGACTACTCACCATTTCCTATGTCTTTTTTTTCCCTCCAGGTAAAGGACGACGTGGTTAAGCGTATGACCGAGGGAATCCGTGACTGTGCCATGGGATTGTTGTCGTCGCTTCTGGATCCTAGCCTAGGGTATAAAGTATTGAACATGGAGGGTAGCAGCATTCGTTTATTCATTTGACCATTTGTTTATTTATTTTTGTACTTTCGTGTTCGATTTTGTTCTACTTGAGGTTTTGCCTAACTGTTTAAAGGGTACCCCGCTAAAGCATTTTGATTTCTCTATGTTTGATTTAATGAAATATCAGAATTTAAATTGTTTTACAAATTTGGCAGAGTTTAATTAAAGCATGTAATGTCGAGTCTCTTAAGTTCCAACGTATTTATAAAATGATCATGCATAGCATAGCGTTCTATTAGTTCAAAAGGTAAGGTCGTTACATAAAAAAAAATTGACAATTCTTACAAATTGAGTATGATTAGATAAAGTATGGATTAAGTGCATAAATAGGGTTGCTTCTAAAAAATTTTGCAAAAAAGAGTTGTCTTAAAACTATTTACAACAATAGAGAATTTATTTTATTTTTTTAATTGAATGTTGTCTTCAAAATACACCATTTTTTTTTTAATTAAATGTGCATTAGAAATTTTGAAATTTGTTAAAAGACAAAAATTTAACGTTGCCAGCATTTGACTAAATAAATTGTTTTTCTAAAAGGTATTTTTGTATATTTAAGAATTATGTTGAATCCATTTTTTTCTTCTTCTTTTTTCATCTTCCTTAAATTTTTTTTTTGTTTATTTCTCTTTTTTATATTTAATCTTTTTCTCCCTTTTTTTTTCATTTTTTCATTTTGTTTTATTTTCATTTAAGATTCTGAATATTTATTAGAGATATAAGAGGTTGAATACTTGAGTTTAGAAAAGTAATTTATTTTGAATTAAGTTTATAAAATTAATTTATTTTTCACAAAATTTAGACTTTAACAATTCTATAATTTTAAGGTAATATAAACCTAAAAAGTTAATTATGAAATATAAACTTAAACTACCTTACTTACTCTTTGTTTTTTTTTTTTTCAAGACTCATTAGTTACACAAATTTAATATACTTATTCATCAGTAGAATATTTTGAATTTCTAATCCTAGATTTAAGTTTTGGGACTATCACTTTTTAATTGTATCATGTAATATAAATTTATTAATTATTTTGTGTCATTACTTATTTTACTTTATATGGTTTATATATCATATATATTTTTTTAAAAAAAATAATTTAAATATATATTTTATTTTATATTTTGGAAGTTTGATTTGAAAATATCTCCAAATTAGTTTTGCTGTGAGTTTCACAACAATTTTGGATTGATTTTCTAACTCTCAAAGGTGTCATAATACTATTTAAATCTAATATAGTATATTTACAAGGCAACTCTCCTTTTGCAAATATTTTCTAAGACAATCCTATTTTTTGCACTTAATCCAATAAAGATTTGGATTGAGTTGGTTGTAAAAATGTAAAACTCTAATTCATGATTATTCTACAGTAACAACGTATGAAATTTAAACATGGATGAAAAACGAAAATCGATAAAAGCTAGAATTATCTAAAAACATATATCTTAATTAACAAGAAGATGTGGTTTGTGGTCTTCTTCAATTATGCAACTCGAATTAAAATAGAAAACTCTCACTATCAGATAGGGATAGGAGGCTGAAGAGGCATAGTATTTTGAGACCATAACCTAACTATATTTATAAGTTGATTCCAGAGTTCCCATAATTCCCTAGTACCAATGAGCTAGTTTCTACTTTGCAGACCACATTTCTATCTTGAAAGTTATGGGCCCATAATTAAGAACACACAATATGCCCATTAGGACCCGTTTAATAACGTTCCCGTTTCCTATTTCCTGTTTCTTGTTCCATGTTTTTTTGTTTCCTATTTCTTCTTTTTTGAGAACAAGAAATAAGACTATGTTTGATAACTATTCTTATTTCCTATTTTTTGAAAAAAAATAGAAATTTGTTTGATAACTATTTCTTGTTTCTTGTTTCTAGTTTTTTTCTTGTTTTTTTTTGGTAACAATATAATATAAAAAAAATGACATGTTATACGTTAAACATCGAAAAAGATATTATCAAAACTTGTTATCTAATAGAAGTAAGTCTCAATAATAACTAAATATAATAACAAAGTTGTATCACATCTTTCATATATTGTCAACATTTGATCGTTATTGTCATCTTTAATTCGAGTCATTTGTCTTAATGATGCGAGTCAAATCCAACTTAATTATATAATTATGTAAATGACGTGGTTGTAAAATATTAAAGTTAAGTTAAATGAATGTCTTAGTCAACCAAATTTATATATTGTAAAATTCTACTCAGTTTCAGATATACTAAAAATATTAGAATTAAAATAATATATAAGCATGCAAATTGCAAAATTTAATACTTAAAGTTGAAAGATAAAAAAATCAATATTCATATTGAAAATTAAAATAATATATAAATCTAAATATTGGAGAATTTTAAAATTCAAAAATAAAATAAACTATAATTATAGAAGTTTTTTTTTAAATAGTAAAATTAATAAAGAAAATAAATACAATATAAAAGATGAAAACAAATATAACAGGAAAAAAATACTCATCTTGGGAGTTGAAATTTGGAATATAAAAAAATTAATATAAAAATAAAAATAAAAAAATGTAATGAAAAAAATAAATTCTTCAAAAAATAAAAATAAAAATCGACAATGTCCAAAAACTAAATTGCTCCTCATGACTGGCAAAAGGTGATTAGTCACTATGAGCTCTTGACGCCAATACATTAGAAGCTTACAACAATAATTTATGAGAATGGTAAAATAGAAATAGAAACAAAAACACGAGAAACTACTTTTTGTTGTTTTTTAATTTTGGCCCACTTTTTAGAAATGTTTCTTAATTTTAGAAACAAGAAATGGGAAATAGTTATTAAATAGGTCTGTTTCTTAAAAAATGAAAAACAGGAAATAAGAAACAGAAAATAAAAACATTATCAAACGGGTCCTAATAGCTTAAATAGAATTGCTATTTAATGTATAAATTAATTAAATAATTCCAGCAGAGTTGATATTTCCAAGAATCGTTTGGTTTTGGATTCTAACAAAGAGAAAAAAGGTGGTTCAACTTAAATTGAACCAGTTCCATATGTATATATTAATATATGGGATTTTGAATAAGTTCTGGGTCCTTTTTTTTGTATTATAGTTTGCCTTTTGCTAAGAATGGACGAGCACAAATATTTGCACTAAAAGACTCTCAAGCGATTACACCTATGTTTGGGGGGTAAGTGTACCCAATGAAAAGAACTTCACTAAAAGAGTCAAGCGATTACAGTGAAGTAGTTATCTATTAGACAACTTCTACAAAGACTCTCAAACAACTTACACCTAACGAAGAATTTAGGCTCCCCTAAACTTGAGACTCCTCATATTGCTTTTATTACTCATCTCATCTTCTTGTTTGAAACATACTTCAAAACAAGATAACTTAATGTCATGTCTTGCGAAAATAACCTAACAAATCGCGCCGCAAGTGTCCATGACTCATCTAGCACTGCCAAGCATGGGTCGAGGAAGATGGGCCATGAAGCCCCTAAGCATGACACACACAAGAGCCAAGGCACAACACAAGGTTGTTGATGTTGCTAGACCACGCGCATGCCATAGGCGTGCAACACAACCAAAGCCAGATGCCCCATTGAGCACCTTGTTGAATGCCCATGTGCGTTTGCAAATGACCAAGTGGCTGCACAACCAGCCACGAGTGTGCGGCGTGTGCAAAAACCTACCAAGGAAGGTTGCGTGCGCATTTGCCTTCATAGTACGAATGACAGTCGTGTGCACCCTGCGCACGACCAAGGTGCGCACCTGTCGCTAGTCCCATGCGAACTTCCTGCACATTCCCGAGGTGCACGTCGTTCGATTGCTCTACACACGTATGTGCCATTGTGCCCACGACAATGTCCAAACGCCCCTTGAAGGTCCTAGAACATTTTAAAAGACTCGAGATAAGACCAGAAGACTCGGAAAAGGCTAGGCGCGTCTAGAAGGATCAGCAGGATGCTGGGTAGTGCTAGCTCCCATGCCCGAGTGCCTGACATGTCTAAATGTTGACAGAAACCTCTAAAGAGGGCTCAACTATTTGTCCATGCCCTCCACATCCCCAGAAGCCTCTAAACAGACCCCGACGGTGCAAGCGTGCTCTAAAAAAGCCCGATGGTGCGGGTGAAGGAATGCAATCCTCTAAGTGGAAGCGTTTAATCGATTTGCTCCTATGTAATTCTATGGATTTGCACAAAAAAATAAAATATACATATGCACTTAAACACATTAAATGATTCAAAGGAAACAATAAATCCCATTGAAGATCTAATTCTCAAAGTATTAACCTTTGATTCTCCAAGAACACCACCAAGAATTCTTCTCTAGTTAACTCTTGGGACAAGGAGGTTTGTGGGAATCTCTTGTGGAAAAGAAAAGGGAAGAACAAAGAGTTTGAGAGTTGAGAGTGAGGGAGAGTTTTGCAGAGATTTCACATTCCTTTTTTCACAATTGAGATATCATCTCAACTTAAAGTGAGGGAAGTAACTTCCCTCCCCACTCACCACTCCCCTACATTGCAAGGGAGTTATTATGTTATGTAATTAATTAAATAATAATAATATAATTAATAAAATAAATCAAATTTAATTAATCTATCATTAATTAATGAAATCTAATTTAATTAATTAAAGGAAATCAAGTATCATATATTTGATTCAATGTGTCATGATACACATTTACTCTCACAACCTATAGTTTTAATATGAATCAATTCATACTAACTTAATATTTAAATCCCATTCAAATATTGATGTTCTCGTATAATAAAGTTTATTTTCTCACATTATAAACTTTATGATGTATCTCATACATAATGATAATTGTATCATATACAATTAATTTCCTTTAGAAATTTGAACATTCAAATCCTTTTATCACTTTGTTTCCTTGTTTGAATCCGTTTTGAGCTACTAGAGGGACCTAATGGACTAATAGTCATAAGCTTCAATGATTCAAGATTAATAAATTAAACTTATTAATTATATTAATCAACATTCATTAACCATGGGCATATCACTAAAGACAAATAGTTGCACTCTTATGAACTATGGTATATTTGTGTGTCCATTGAATAACCACACAATGTAAGTCAATCCTTCACAGGGTGTTCGTAATTACAGTTGGGTCAAATTACCATTTTACCCTTGCAATTACCTCTTGCATCTTAAGTACCACTGATCCTATAATGAACAATATTGTTTATGGTCCAAACATAAACAAAATTCCTCTCATATCAGTGAGAGGATGAGGCTTCATTATGCAAGTCTTGAAATCAGCACTTAAGGGAACAACCTATCTTCTTTCCCTCGAGTAAGAAAGGAGTGAATTCCATCTTGTGAATTTATGTTCTCAGCTCCTCACTTGGAACCATACTCAAAACGATAGGCATATTGAGTTAGCAGCTAAAGCCACTCTGGCCCATACAAATCAAAAAACAATCCTCATGAACAGGAGTTCATAATTCACTTAGGATTGAGATCAAGTTATATGGTTCTCATTTGAAATATAAAACTCTTCAATTAAAGGAGTTATAAAGAGAGATTTAATTTCGTGGTCCAATCTTATACAGATTCACTATATAGGATATCCTCACTTACATGTCATTACACAAATGATTTGTATCAAACCGTTTATAACACTTATAACATTTGTAACACTTACAAAGTGGGCCATATCCATAGTGTTACCAGGATGAGGCAACCAACCTCACCCATATACTATAGACCTTTTAGGTTATTTCTTGAACATGATCCATTGATATGTCAGCCACATATCTTTCAAAATACATTAAATAACCTAGGATCTTAGTTTATTGGATTTTGAGTTATGCAAATAAATAACAGTTAAAAAATACTTTATTTATTTAGTTACAAATTTACACAGACTACAAGATTTAGGACATAAATCTCAACAATCTCCCACTTGTCCTAAAGCTAGTGAGATGTACAAGAGACTTCAAAATAAGTAAGTAAATACAATAAACTAGGGCATACTGATATACTAGTTAGTCTCCCACTTGCCTTAGTTGAGAGATTATAAATCTCGTAAACCTTCTAGATGACCTCCAAACACTTTAGTGGTGAGAGTCTTGGTAAATGGATAAGAAATATTGTGATCCGAAGCTATCTTCGTGACGATCACATCCCTTCGTTGCACAATTTCTCGTATCAGATGATACTTCTTTTTGATGTGTTTGCCACGCTTATGACTTCGAGGTTCTTTTGAATTTGCCACAGCGCCATTGTTATGACAATAAAGTGTGACAGGCAAAGACATGTTTGGAACTACTTCCAAATCAATTAAAAATTTCCTTAGCCATACTGCTTCTTTAGCAGCTTCACAAGCAGCTACATATTCAGCGTCCATAGTAGAGTCGACAATGCATCCTTGTTTGATACTTCACCAAACTATAGCTCCTCCATTAAGAGTGAACACTGATCCTGATGTAGATTTCCTAGAATCTTTGTCAGTCTAAAAATCAGAGTCAGTGTAACCTGTAAGGATCAAATCCTTATTGCCATACACAAGCATATAGTTCCTCGCTCTCCTAAGATACTTGAGGATTGTTTTTACTACTGTCTAGTGATCAAATCTTAGATTAGATTGATATTTACTAACAATCCCAACTGCATAGCATATGTCAGGCCTAACACATAGTATTACATACATAAGACTGCCCACAGTTGATGCATAGGGTATGCATCTCATATTCTCAACCTCTTGGGATATCTTGGGACATTGTTTCTTGGAATTTTGCATTGAATATCAGACTAACATTTTGACAATATAAGATGTTTAAGACAAGGATAGTGTTTTGTTCTTGCGACTTCTTACCATTTGAATACCAAGAACATATGTGCTTCTCCCAAATCTTTCACTTGGAATTGAGCAAATAGCCAGCTTTTAATGTTAGTAAGAAAATCTACATCATTCCTAATGAGTAGGATATCATCTACATACAACACAAGAAAAGCAACAGTACTTTTGATGATCTTCTTGTAAACACAAGGTTCATCAATATTTTGTTTAAAGCCATAAGATTTGATCGCATTGTCAAACCTTATGTTCCAAGATCTGGATTCCTGTTTTAATCCATGAATGAATTGTTTCAGCTTGCAAACTTTTTGCTCCTGTCCTTGTTTTATTAACCCTTCAGGTTGACTTATGTAAATGATATCATCAAGATTCCATTTAGAAAAGTAGTCTTGACATCCATTTGCCATATTTCATAGTCATAATATGCGGCAATGGACAAGAGAATGCGAATAGACTTTAGCATGGCAATAGGAGAAAAAGTTTCTTCATAGTCAACGTTTCTTCATAGTCAACTCTTTCTACTTGGTTATACCCATATGCCACAAGTCTAGCATTAAAGGTTTGTACCTTTCCATCTACACCTCTTTTTCTCTTGTAAATGTTGTTGGGTTGCATGTCCTAAAAACTCGTAGTTTTTGTAAATAAATGAATTTTAGTACATATGAAGTTATTCAAGTGAATTAATTTTTTATTAACTCTAAATCCAATTAAACTACGAATCCTTGGCTATTATCATCAGTACTTGGACTTTATGTGGAGACATAAATAGGATCAAGTTCGAGTAAGTAGCCTAAATAAGCCTATAGTACATGGATCAGGTTGGGTATTTCTTCCTAGAGACTATTGAATACGACCCGCTTCATGATTGTTACAAATGTTGTAAGGTGTCATAAATGAAGTGATCTTTATTTGTTCATGTAGAGACATGTGAGCAGAGGTATTCTACATAATAAGATTGTGTAAGATTGACCTTGAAATAATCACTGTTACGTATTAACACCGTTTACGATTAACACTAATTAATTTCACTTATCGATGACCTAGATAACTTGATATGAATCTTGAGTTATCTATAAAGTCCTGTTTATTCAGAATTATCCCTTGATCTGCATAGGTAAGAGTAAGCTCAATACCGCTGCTCAACATTCCTTCCATTTCAGGGATAAGATCGAATAGATAGCTGGGGACATAGAATTTGCAAGATGGAATTCACTCCTACCCAACTTAGGGATAGTAGAGAGGTTGTTCTCTTAAGTATTATTCCCAAGTCTTGAACAAGGGGCCCCATCCTCTCATTGGCCCGAGAGGGAATGGATTTAATGATTAGATCCTAAATCAATTGTTAATTAGAGGGACAGTGGTACTTAAGGAGAAAAGATGTAACTTAGAGGTAAATCGATAATTGACCTAGCTGAAGTTATGAACAACTTGTGAAGGATTGACTTATCGATGACAGTTATATCAAATGGACACAAATATATCTACAGTGAGGAGAGTGTAGCTATGGGCTTTAGTGGAGTGTCTCGTTAGTTAATGAATGTTGGTTAATTAGGTTAAAGAGTTTGGCCGGTTAATCTCGGATCGTTGGAGCTTATGATCTGTAGGTCCATTAAGTCCCTATACTAGCTCATAAATGGACTAAAATCTTAGATAGTGTGGTGAATAAGTTTGAACCATTCAAATCTTGGCTTAAGAAATGAAAGTCAGATATATACGATATATCGACGTTTAATTACGAATTAAACAAAAAAATAGAGTTAATTATAATATTTAAATATGATTTAAATATTAACATATGAATAAGGATTCATATCAGTTTTTTTTTAGAAAAATCGGGACAAGTGAGAAAAATAATATTATTTTAATATTAAATAATAAAATAATATTATATTTAATTAATTAAATATTAAATTATTTTTATTTATTTATTTATTTATTTTTTAAATTAAAAATCAATTTTAATTCAATTTTTGAAAATTCATTGAAAATTGATTTTAAAATTGATTTTTGAAGATTGGATTTTCCCACTAACTAAGCTAGGAGCTTGGTTGTCTTCTTCACAATAAACCAACAAATTAACCATTTTGTGTTGTCAAAATTTGATGTAATTGGATTGCATGTTATTCTTTAATAAATAGAGATGATTTTGACATAAAAATGGTTAAGAATTTTGCAAAATTCCATCCATTGTTCATCTTCTTCCCAACCTTCATTCCTTCTCAAATTCACCACAAAATTTGGATCCCACCATCCAATCTAAGCCTAGGGAATAGTAGAGAAGACTCTTGTGGTGGTCTACAACCAAGTGGTGCTGAAATTCCTCAAGAATTGAAGGAGAATTTGGAGCTTTAAGGGTAAGTGTTCTTGAAACTTTGGTTTTTTTTTTTAATTGCATGTTTAATCCTCTAAATTGAGCATCTTAGAGTGAAAATTGATCAAATTAACTTCTGCATGCTCATTTATCCATCAGTAAATCCATTTGAAACCTATAGGTTTTACCCCATCAAGATGATCTATAAGATCCTAAATTGAATTGGAATACATAGACTCCATTTCAAGATCCATGGCTTTGACCCATTCATCTTTGTCAATATCTTCCATTACCTGTTTAAAAGATAATGGATCCTTTATGCCATCATCTGATATGATGACATGGGGTTCTGTCAAAGCCATATATCGGAAAGGAGGAGATATAACTCTCCTACTATGACAAGGCTCTCTCAACTCTTGAGAGGGATTTTGACTAGATGAACTAGCACGATCAACAACTCTTGTTGATGTATTAGAATTGTCAACTTCTCCTGTTAACATACTGTCATTATTTTGGAAAATTTCATTTAATATTAGTTTACTGCACGGTTTGTGATCTCTTATATGATCTTCCTCTAAGAACGTAGCATTTTTCGTTACAAACACCTTATTATCCTTACCACCTCTTGTTTCTTTGGCTACAAATAGGCACACCTTCGAACGTGGTTCAAATTTCGTTGAGTTTATGACTAGCACATGTGTCGGGCATCCCCAAATTTTAAAATGTCGTAAACTGCTTTTACGACCTTTCCATAACTCAAAAGATGTTTTAGAACACTTTTTGATACAACATTATTCAAGATGTACGCTGTAGTCTCTACTGCATAACCCCAAAAATTATCAAGTACATGAGTATAACTCATCATAGATCGAATCATGTCCAACAAGGTTCTATTTTTTCTTTCTGATACACCATTTTGCTAAGGCATACTAGGTGCAGAGAGTTGGGATGTAATTTCATGTTCTATCATATAGTCTTGGAATCTTAGATCCATATACTCTCCACCAAGATCAGATTGAAGTGTCTTTATTATTTTACCTAAGAAGTTTTCAACTTCAGTCTTATATTCTTTGAACTTTTCAAGAGATTCAGACTTATGTTGCATTAGGCAAACATACCTAAATCTTGAATAGTCTTCTATACAAGAGATGAAGTATTCAAAACCTCCACTAGCTTTAACATTCATTGGACCATAAAGATTTGGATGTATAAGTTCTAAAGGTTCTTTAGCTCGATAACCTTTTTCAATAAAAGGTCTTTTAGCCATTTTTCCTTCAAGGCAAGACTCACATACTGGTAAAGAATTTTCTTCTAACTTATTTAAAAGTTCACTATTTACCAATTTCTCAATCCTATTGAGATTTATGTGGCTTAGTCGCAGTGCCAAAGATGGGCATTTTATTTAGGAGAAATTTTATGCCTTTTCTTCTGTGTTGTTGCTATTTTGAATAAGTCAGTATTAAAGAGTAAATTTGTAGCTAACGGTCTTAGTACATATAAATTACTTTCCAATTTTTTTGAACACATTTCAACACCATGCTTGAAAATAAACGATTTATTTGCAAAAAAAAAGTGATTGAATACAACTATTCTATTAAGAAAAAAACATAAATTAAGTTCCTTTTAATATTAGGAACTATAAAAATATTGTTCAACAATAAATAAAAATTCTTAAAATGTAATTTAATGCTCTTGTTGTTGATTTTAATATTGGATATCTGTTCGATTTATATGGAGTTTCTTAGCTTGTTGCACAAAAATAGATATGATAATTTCTGTACAGAGATGCTTCGAGAATTACTCAAGTATGATCATGATTAAGCAAATTTTCCTATAAAAAGCCCAAGTATAAGCTCTTATAGTTTTTCTTGGTGAGTCCAGGGTCGAACACAGGGATTTGTAATAACTAGGCGTTGAGAATAAGTGCATGACTATGCGGTGAACTATACAAGTAATATATGCATGAGTTGTGTGTCTAAAACCATACATAAAGAATGAATAAATTTCCTACAACTAACAATGAGGTGGATGCAGCGATGGTTAGTCAAATGTTTAGTGTCAGATAGCATGCGTTGAAAATGAATGAAACCATGCGATAAAAGTAGAGTTGACGCAGGAGTTAGACGAAAAACTTAAACCTATTTAAGTATAAGTACATACCTACAAACTTAGTTTGTGAATCCATTTCTCGATGTTTCGATGCCACATTAATTTTATCTCTAAGACGCATGGTAGGTTTGTGTTGGCAAAAGATGAACTACATCTCTGTACCTTATTATGCTAAAGATTAACTATCTACTCTCTCAAGCTAGACAGTCGTGCTTACTACATTTGTTTGTCAGACAATGCTATGCAAGCTAATGATATGCATTCATCAAGATGTAACATACTTCATATTGTTTAAGAAAAACTGACTCCAACATCTAACTCATTTAGCATTCAAACATCATGGTATAAGATATTTAATATAGAAATAAATGGAAGATAATCATCAATCAAACTCATATTTAAAATAATCATTCTCTTGAATCTCATTAACAAAACATAAGTAAGAAGGATGGAAATGGAGATAAAACAGAAATGGAAGACGTCAAGTCGCCACTAGCAACGTCTTGCTTCATGGAGACTTGAGATGGTTGCTATCTGATACATAAAATCCATAGGGTGAAGGTTCTCACTCACTAGGAGATGATTCTGAAAAGTTCTCAGAATCCTTCTCTCAGAAGAGCTTGAAATGGAGGCTGGTTATGGTGGAGGAGGTGTGCAGAGCCTTCACGCCTGTCACACGTTTCTCTCTTAATTTTCCTCTCTCTTTGAATAGAGAAGCTTTGGGCTATTTATAGGTGTCGAAAAGGTGAACTTATGATGCCTGACACCTTTACATTAAATTTCATGCCCTGCTGCGCAACCTTTTCACATTGTCGGCCTATTTGTTCTGCCATGACCTGATAACGTGTTATCCTTTTGCATATTGACATGACAGCTTTTGCCCAGGCGTCTGTATCTACTTTTTCTCAACGCATGATCTCGACGCATGGTCTCGAACGCATAGTTTTGACGCATGGGTTTCCATTTGTTCTCGTAGCAGCTTCGTCTCTCGTACTTAGGTTATTTGGGCTTCTTTTCTTCTTAATCCTGCGCTAAGAACAGAAAAGCTCATAATTTTCAGTTATTTTGTTTTGTAAATAGTGCCAATGCATGGTGATACATTTTACATAATTCAACTTCCAAAATCATGCGTTTAACTCTAAAGTTACTCTAATTAATTCAAATAGTGACTATAATAACTTGTATTTCTACAAGTTATCAACTCGCTACAACAACGATTGAGACGACCTCTCCATTTCTGACCCTCAGAGTCATCTCACCAACATCCAGCTACTTCCAAGAACTAATTCCCAGTAAAGAAGAAAAAACGTGGTTAGTGGCTCTTGAATCTATTATTCAGGCAGACTCATCATTTTCCACCAAACAAGTTTCTAAGACAAGTAAATCGTATTTACCTTCTTTGGCTTTCTTCTTCTCAGCCAAGTACTTTGGGCAATTCCTCTTCTAATGCTCATCCTGGTTGCAATGAAAACATATTTTCTTTGTAGGCTTGACTTTCTTCCCTTTCTGAGCAACAACGGGAGGGATAACTTTATTTCCTTTTCCACCCTTGTTCTTCTTCCATTTTTTAGTGCCGGAAGAAGAAGCTCCATTCTTCACACTACAGGTCGAACCTCTATGAAAATTCTTGTTGGAAGGTGCAACATTTGCTTCCTTTTTGTCCTTTAATTTTCATCAAGGACTCATACGTTTGAAACTCGTTTAGTAGGGTGGTAAGGTTATAAGCAAGCTTGTTGATAACAATGTTGCTACGAAATTGAAGAAAACTCTTTAGAAGAGTTTCTAGAATAAAGCTAACCTAACTGACTTCATCGATCACTACCCCATTCATCTCAGCCACGTTGAAGTGTACGATCATGCTGAGAACATGTCCTCTAACAGATGTTCCCTCGTTCATCCATGAGTTAAAGATGAATTTGAAAGCATCGTGCTAGATCTGAGAGGACGGTTGTCCAAACATACCATGCAACTAATCTATGATCACCCGAGGAGAGACCATGTTCTCATGCTTTTTGGCTAATACATCAGACATGCTAGCCAAAATATATGCACAAGCCTTTTCATTGGCTTTAATCCATCTCTCATATGCTTCACGAACATTTCGTGATGCATTTGAGACAGGAGTTTGAGGACATTCTCCAATCAAAACAAATTTTAGGTCGTCTATTACCAGCACAGTATTAATAGTGTTTTTCCAGGTTTTGTAGTTTTCACTAGTAAGTTTGTCAGCACTAAGAAAATCATAGCACTAATCATAATTTTGCTGAAATAAACAAAATTCCATTTTAGTTAGAAAAAATGCATCTTTAGAAAACCAATTTAATTTTAGCAAATAAATAATGAAAGAACCCTTAAAGTCATTTTAATTTTCAATGATACTTTAGTGATTTAGAACTTAAAGTTACCAAAGGGTAGTCAATTATTCCTTCATTAAATTGAGACATTCTTAACCAAACAATACACCAAAATAACTCTTATTCATATAGTGTTTAGCCACCATTATTTTGGTAAAAAAAAAAAACATTAACTTATTGATAAGCACTTGAAAAGTGATTTCTATTCTCTCAAATTAAGGGAGTTTATATTAGATTTCACTTGTTTGCTAGTGGTTTTCAGGTTAAAATGAGGAAAATTAGAAGAAAAGACTAAAAGATCAAAACCGAGCAAGAAAACCGCGAAAAAGAGCTGAAAAACCCAAAATGGCAGAAATTGGGGCAACGCCGCGGCGCTAAAACTCGAGAGCTAGCTTTTCTGATCGCAGCCCTAGCGCCGTGGCGCTCTCCAACAGCGTCGCGGTGCTGTCCCAGAATTTTCGATAGCGCCGCGTCGCTATAGACCAGCGCCGAGGCGCCAGTTTTCCTTAAATGAAAAATTGTTATTTTTGGTAAATTTTTGGGCGGCCAAACTCTATAAATTTGGGGGTTTCCAGCAGCCCTAGGCATCAAAATCAAATCAAGGAAGTGCAGACCTAAAGAGGCACAAAAAGGATTGAATTGAGTGAGAGTTCAAAGAGTGAGTTAGTTGGAAGGAAGAGGAAAAGAGTTCGAGATAGTCGTGGTGCCCTTCGAATTCCGACGTGAGAGCCAAGGAGATCGTGACGGTGCTACCTCAATCAAGAGCCTTTTTTCAGTAGAGTTTCCCTTTCGTTACACTCTTTCTTTGTTTATTTTGCTCAAACATGTTGCTTCAAGCTATGAGTGGCTAAACTCTTTAGTTTTAGGGTTTTGATGATTTGTTTATGAAATTATGTTGATGTTGTAGACTTTCATGGTTTTGTTGAATGATTATGCTTTTCATTGTTATTGTGTTTAATTCTTATGGATTGGCCATCTTCACATGTTAGGTTAGATGTATGATTGAGAGATTGTATGTTTAACTTGATCTATAACAATGAATTGTTGTTAATCTATCACGAGAGTAGTTAGGTTGACAATAAGAGTTGTTAAAGACTATTTTTAATGCCATGTAATTTTGTATTGGTTTTAAGAGATTAATAATCAATCGAGTTGCATGAGAAAGGGTTGTTTTTGAGAGAAAATAACTTGGAATTAAGTTTCTAGACTTAGGCATATGAATGACAATAAAATCCATGAAATCTATAATATTGCATGATGAAATAAACAAGGATTCATTACCCTAGAACTCTCTTTGACTCTTGTGTTTCTCACTTTAATACTTTCCTTATTTGATTTATATTTTCCATAACTCATAATTTTCAAATTCAATCCTCAAATAAAATTGATTCAACTCTAGAATAGCTAAGTAACTTAAACCTTCACAATTGGATCTCCAGTGGATCGATATTCGGACTTAACCGTCTTATATTATAACTTGACCTATACACTTGTGGTTAACACTCAAAGTGCGCATCAAGTTACATGGAGCAATTCCCAAAATGGTAGGCATATTAAGTTGGCAGCTAAGGCTACTCTCATCCATACAAATCAAAGAACGATTCTCATGAACAAGAGTTCATAATTCACTTAGGATTAAGATCAAGTTACATGGTTCTCGTCTGAAATATAAAACTCTTCAATTAACGAAGTTATAAAGAGAGATTTAATTTCGTGGTGCAGTCTTATACAGATTTATTGTATAGGATACCCCTACTTATATGTCATTACACGGATGATTTGGATCAAACCGTTTATAACACTTACAACATTTGTAACACTTACAAAGTGAGTCGTATCCATAGTGTTACCAGGATGAGGCACCCAACCTCACGCATATTCTATAAACCTTTTAGGTTATTTCTTGAACATGATCCACTGATATGTCAACCACATATCGCTCAAGATACATTAAATAACTGAGGATTTTAGTTTATTGGATTTTGAGTTATGCAAACAGATAACAGTTAAAAAATACTTTATTTATTTATTTACAAATTTACACAAACTACAAGGCTTAGGATATAAATCCCAATAGCTGGCACGCTTTAGACAAGTATGGAAGGCCCGTGACAGCGTTGAAGAAGGCTGGAAGTGTCTGGACGGTTCTAAAAGGATACAATGATAGTCGAACACCAACCCAATACATACTAGAAAGCCTTAGATGTATCTAGAAGTGTCTAGGACGGGCTTTATCTAGATGTCTGTAGGCTTGTACATATAATCGCCTAGAAGAGTCCTCGACCGACATCATAAGTCGGTCATCATAGGCTATGTCGGTTGTAAGTCCCTATAAATACCCAAGAGGGCCTGATTTGTAACACATCCAAAAGGACATCCGAGAATCTAAACAATATTCAAGCTTAAGCGATTCCCTCTTCGGTTGGTGAAGCCTTTAAGCTCTCATTCGCTGAAACTCTCTCACGTTCTCCTTGCCTACTCATTGCCTCACGCCTCAACACGTCTGTACCTAGGGGAGTTAGACTCGATATTTATAAGGGTACAAGAAGTGCTATGGTGGCAGAGAACTTCTTGTTTGGCCTAGAGCAATACTTTGAGGCCTTAGGTGACATCGATGATGGCGCTAAGATTGCAAATGCGCCCTACTTCCTATGTGAGGCAGTCTAATTATGGTGGCGTAGGAACCATGCAGAGCGTGAGGAGGACCTTTGCAACATTTGAATGTGGGAACAATTCGAAGCAAAAATTCGAAAGCACTTTGTTCCCCACAATGCTGACACCGAGGCACGAGCCAAGTTACAAAGGTTAAGGCAGACCGATAGCATACCCGAGTACATCAAAGAGTTCACAACCCTCATGTTGGAAATCGAGGGCCTATCCATTAAAGACGCGCTCTTTCATTTTTGGGATAGTCTTAAGGATTGGGTAATGATAGAGCTCGATAGGCAGAACATGCAGACGTTGGACGATGCCATAGCAGCTGCGGAGATGCTCACTGACGTCTCAATCAAGGGAAAGAAGTCCAACAAAAATGAGGGAGAAGTGTCGGAGTTCGAGGAACCTGATAGGCATAAAGTCGAGGGAAGCCACAAGAATGGTGGAAGGAATGGAAAAGTTGCCAACAAGAATGGAGGTAAGCCTTACAAATGCCCTTGCTTCCTTTGTGGTGGCCTACATTAGACTAGAGAGTGTCCAAAATGAGAGGCGTTAAATGCCCTAGTGGCCAAGTCCCGCAGATTGGAGCAGGTTGAGCCCAATGGTCGGCTAGGCTCCTTGCAGCAGATTAGCACTATGACCAAGGTCTTCTCTCTAAGGAAGAATGGGGAGAAAGGGAAACTCTATGTTGAGGCAGAAATCAACGAGAGAGTTTGGGATGTGTTGCTCAATACGAAAGCATCACATAACTTTGTTGACCCAAGTGAGGCCGCTAGCCTTGGCCTCAAGGTTGTCGGGGGAGGCGGAAGGATGAAGGCGGTGAACTCCAAAACCATGGAAGCCGAGGGACTTGCTAAGAATGTTCCTCTAAAGATAGGAAAATGGTGAGGTTCAATAGATTTCACTATGGTTCCGATGGATGACTACAAAGTGGTGTTGGGTTTGGACTTCTTCAGGAAGGCCAATGCCATCCTTGCACCCGCCTCAAATGCATTGACTATGCTTGATGGGCACAGGATTCGTGTAGTCCCTTTGAAGAACAAGAAGTTGTCCAAGACAAAGACTATGTCTGCCCTTCAGTTGGTGAAGAGATGCACAAAGAGAAAGAGGTACTCTAGGAAGCCCCACGCAACGAGGACATTGCGAAATTGAGTGGGAGAGGGTGTCATGTCCCGCGAAAATGGCCCAACAAATTGCACCACAAGTACCCATGACTCATCTAGCACTGCTAAGGATGGGTCATCGAAGAAGGACCGTGAAGCCCCTAATCATGGCACAAGCAAGTGCCAAGGCACAACATAAGGCTGGTGATGTCGTCAGACCACGGCCATGTCACAGGCGTGCAACACAGCTGAAGCTAGACACCCCATTGAGTGCCTCGTCGAATGCCCATGTGCACCTGCACATGGCTGAGTGGCTGCACAACCAGCCACGGGTGTGCAGCGTGCGTGAGCGCTTGCCAAAGAAGGTAACGTTGCCCGTTTGCTTACATAGTACGAATGCCCATTGTGTGCGCCTTGCGCACGACTAGTGCTTATCGCTAGCTCCATATGCCCATCCCATGCATACCCGAGGTGCTCACCGTTTGATTGCTTTGCAAGCGCGCCCCTCGCACAGCCCATGCGTGCAACAATGTCTAGACACCTCTCGAAGGTGCCAAAACATTCTAGAAGACTTGGGACAAGGCCAAAAGACTCGGCGAAGGCTTAGGGCTTGATTGTTCCTTCATGCCCTGCACATCTTCGAAAGCCTATAAATAGACCTCGACGATGCTAGTATGCTTTAGAGAATCCCCGATAAGGCCAGCACGTTGTAGACAAGTCTGGAAGGCCCGCGACAGTGTTGGAGAAGGGTGGAAGTGTCTGGATGGTTCTAGAAGGATACAATGACAGTCGGACACCAACCCGATATGTACTAGAAGGCCCTAGATGTATCTAGAAGTGTTTAGGACGGGCCTTATCTAGATGTCTCTAGGCTTGTACATATGTAACTGACGCTTGTATGTATAAAGCCCAAAAAAGTCCTTTACCGACATCATAAGTTGGTCATTATAGGGTATGTCGGTTGTAAGCCCCTATAAATACCCAATGTAACACATCCGAATCAACGTCCGAGAATCTAAGAAATATTCAAGCTTAAGCGATTCCCTCTTTGGTTGGTGAAACCTTTAAGCTCTCATTCACTTAAATTCTCTCACGTCCTCCTTGCCTACTCACTTCCTCACTTTCACACACGTCCGTATCTAGGGGAGTTAGACCCTAAAACTTCTAAAGGCTTACTTGGTGTGTCTTCGGACATCAAGATCACCCAAGTGCCACGTGGTTGGTTAGGTTCAAACACTAACTACGTGACATTAGGCTCGCCTAAGATCGAGAATTCCTCTCAAAGCTAGAACTAAGTAAAAAGCCAAATTTTGAACCTTAATCTATACTGAAGTAGAAGCATGAGCTTGCACTGCAGTACAAGGCAACAACCATAACCTCACAGAGAGGAACACACTAGTCTTTGCGGCATAACATCCACTAAAGAATGTCTTTGTTTATTTTTTTAAAAGGGTTAACCCAAAAAACCACCACAAGCCCAAATATATATATTCATTACAAGAAAATAATTTTTTAAGGGCAAAGAATCGTTCATTGGAAGGAAACGGAAAGTAACTTCCAAAAATCTACACAACAAATAAGGAAAAAATATTCTCCAAAGAAAAATGGTTCTCTTGTCTAGATATATAAAACAACCAAAACAACTATATTAACATGTGTGAATTTTGACTTTGGTTGGTGTGACATAACATATATAACTCTCTCTAAAAAAGGGTACAATTGAAAAGTATTAAAACATTGAATGTTAAATTGTGAAAAATATTTAAGCATTTGAGACAATTGGTAAAGAATCAACATATTACTCATATAGTTAGTAGATTAAAAGCTTTTATTTTTTCAATTGCAATTTCAATTTCACGTTTATTCATGAATTTTTAAAAAGTGCTATCATATAAGTCCTTAAATTTTTTATTTTGTGTTGAATAAGAACTTAGCTTTTGATTTTTGTGCCTTATACACCATTGACTTTTTCAACATCCCAACAAAAAATTCAACTCTACATCTAATATAGATTATCTAATATTCATATAATGCTAAATATGTTAATGACTTATTAGACATGAAATTGAAAGCTCATATATCTATTTGACAATTTTAAAGTTTTGTTAACAGACTTACTAAACATAAAAATTTAAAGTTTAGAGCCCCAACACATACACAAAAGTTTATTTATTTATTTTATTACAATAGAGGGTTAAGAGATTCGAATCAAAGACCTCTTGATCATTAACACATTCATATCTTAGTTGAGTTACTCTAATTTTGACACATACATGAAAGTTCAAGAACAACAACATGTAATTTAACCTTATTTTTTCAAAAGTTTAAGGTCTGTTTGGTAGCCAATTTTAAATTTCGTTTTATGTTTTCAAATTGACTAAGTTTAGCGAATAAAAATTTGGTAGACAATCTAGATTCAGCTATTTACGGATTATATGATTCAAACAGTGTAAATTACAAAAAAACACAAATTTCTCCCTATCTTCTTCGTGGATACTACTTGCTTACACAAGCACTTGGGGTCTTTATGGGTTCAATGAGATGAGTACTTAAAAGCCAAGACATTTCGATGTTAGCCCTCAAGGTCGATTGTGTTAGCATCTCGAAAATCTATGCTAGTTGACGGTTAACTGTTAGAATGTTGTCAATTTGCTCTAAATGGTACCGCTTGCTGATGGTTAATGTTCAATACAATTGACTCCTCCTTGTCCCCTTTATAAAGAGGGTTCATGCTGCTTCGAGAACTGGTGTTCTCGGCCATTCTAGGGTAAAGTCTCCCAAGCACCTTGTATTTTTTATTTTTTTTTAAATCTCCAAAGCACCTTGTATGATAAGCTAGGATTAGAAAATGTAGGTAATGAAGGCATAGGTGCAACTCACCATTTTAGCATACCGTCCCTTCTTTCCCTTTTTGTTTTTTAAACGAAAATGATGAAAACCAGATCAAACTCTAAAGTCAAGCCTTTCATTCATCTTGTTCAAATGCTTTCCCTTGGCTTTGGTGCAACTAGGATGGGTAGCATGGTCTTCTCTTAGGCTTTCTCTTGGTGGAGAATGCAACGTTGTATTATTGTAAGTTATCTGTTTCGAACATTTCCTAAAAGTAGACGACAAGTTTGAAATCTTAATGCAAGCAAGGGATATCTTGTTGAATTTGTCCTTTTTGCCACATCGCATATAACGAGAATTGAACCCCCTCTACAGCTGACAGTGGGCAGATGGAGAATTTTTGAGATACTTCAATCCAACAACTTTTTAGGAGTTGGTTTTGGCTTGCCCTTTCTCTAATAAAAAGGTATCTTTATGCTAAAGATCCTTCCTTCAACTGGTGCGCAAGAGTGCATTTCCGTTTTCCCCAACCTATATAAAGGGGTGTAATGAATAGAGATCTCCCTCTAGTTGTCTTCTCTTTCGATCACTTCACTTCGTTTGAGAGATCTTATCCTTACTACGCTACCCAACCTGGTAATAAAAGGTCGAATTCCACAGGCCAGCAGGCACGAAATGCCAATTAAATCTGTTAAAGTTCGCCTAAGAAAAACAAGCAAACAAGAAAATCTGATTGAGTTGATGATGGACTGGATCTCGAAAGGCTGGAGACTTTCATAAAGATGTATGAGAAAGAGAGGGTCGAGAGAGGCTTGTTGCACAATCCACCCAGCTCAGCTAAGCTAATAAATGTTACATAAGAGAGTAGGAGATCGACCGCTGCCCATCTAGAGGTGCGCACCCATTTAGAAAGATATCAAAAAGGGTAAAGAGAAAAGAAAATGGAGAACTACTATAACATTCTACTTTTAAATCTATGTGCTTAAGAACTTATAAGGAAAAGAAGTAAGACAAGAGAGGTAGTATTGGATCATGAGTTGTGGTGTTGGCCGAGAAATGTTGCCAAAATAGGAATAAGCATGCGTTGAACTTAAAGGAAAGAAAGGTTTGTGCTTAAGAGTTGAGATGAACGCATATTTTGTAAGTAAGAGACCATGTTGGACGCATGGTAAAGACTAAGGAAACGCATGATAAAGGTAACCATTGTGGAAAAGAAAATGGGTAAGTGTTGAAGTATTGTAAGGAAACCTAAGAGCTCGGGAGAAAGAGGTGAACGCAAAGGAGGTAATTAAGGAAGGAGATGTAAGCTTGGCTTAAGTAGGACGTATGAGCAAGAGGACTAAATAGAGTAGTGATGAGTTGGAAGGAAATCTAAATCTCGAAAAGAAGGATAAAACGCATAAGGTGAAGTCAAGGAAAGATGCGATTGTAACTTAAGGTAAACGGATGATTTCCATCAAGGAAGATTTTGTTGAAGTCTTAGATAATTTAGAAGGTTGAGAAGTAAGCCTAAAGGAAGGAAGTTGGAGATGGATGTATGCTAGATTTATCGTTGAGAAAATGGCTAAGCATAAGGATGAGGTTGGAAGTATAACCTCGGATTACAACTCAGGAACAAATAGACGGACAACCAAGGGATCCTTAAAGATGGAAGGAAAGTCATGAACGCATAACAAAGTAGAGATAAACGCATGAAGTACAAACGCATGAAGGAAGATCTTGAGGTGATTTTGGTTAATAGAATAACAAGCATAGTCGGATGTTTATCACTCAAGAGAAGGGCTTGTAGTTAAGATATGGACATAAGGAAAGAAGTGAGGGACGCATGATAGTATGCAGTTAAGACACAGACGCATGGTAGTATGCGAGGGAGAAACCTGGTCAAAAGTAGGAAGGCCGAGAGGAAGAAAGAGAATAAAGAAGCAAAACTTTAAAAAGGAGAAGTAGATGAACGCATAGGGGCACTAAGTTGTATGCATAGTTCGAAACAAGTCAAACGCATAAGATAAGTTTATAAAGGTTACGTGGCTTTATTTGGACTTAACACTTTATAAAGAGGAGGTGTCGGGTTGCATGACGGATGTGTCATGTAGCATGACAGGTGGCAAACAAATGGTAAAAAGAGAGGAGAAGTTAGATAACAAAAACCTTCATCCCAAAACTATAAATAGAACCTTGAGGGAAAAGGAGCATGGAGGATCCTTAAGTCCAAATTCTTGAGAGAAAGGAGAGAGAGAAGGCGGAAAAGAGCCATCTTTGCGTCCGTAGTGAAAATCTGCGGCTAAGAGACAAGGTGTTCCTAGCAACTTAGCTACCTTGCGTCCAACAAGTTGTTGGTATTTAGGGAAACTGAAGCGGCTTTGTGTCCAATAGTGTTATCAGAAAGGAGAAATTATTAGTTGTGTGTTGAAGATAAACTCTGCGTTCAAAGTGAACATTGCATTCAAGATCAACTCTGCGTTTAAGATAGAACCTTGCGTCTAAGGCGTGAAGCCAGAAGAGTTTATTGGAAGGCTGTACCTTGCGTTTAAGGGATCAGCTTTGCGTTCAAGTTGCAGGGTTGCGTCCAACCGAGCTATCAGAAGAGAAAATCAGTTACCTTGCGTTTCAGACTTTCAAACCCTGCGTCCAAGAAGCTCGGGAAAGGCAGAATTAAAGGGAGGAAAGGGAACTTCCCTTAAGCACTTATTAAGCTTGTGAGTAACACTAATGTTTTCAAAATATGAATGCGTTCTCTGTGATTAATATCAATAGTTTTGGAATATGATTATGCATTTTTGAGTTTTCAACGTGTATATCATGCGTTTATATTTAAAAAGCATTAGAGCATGCTGGTTGTTTGCAATGAGTTTATTGAAAAGTATGCTGTTTGATATTATATGATTTTTATGGAAGATTTGGAAATGAGTTTATTGAAAAGCATACTGTTTGATATTATATGATTTTTATGGAAGATTTGGAAATGAGTTTATTGAAAAGCATGCTATTTGATATTATATGATTTCTGTGGAAGATTTGGAAATGAGTTTATTAAAAAGCATGCTGTTTGATATAATATGATTTTATGGAAGATTTGAAAATGTTTAATTTATGAATTTATAATACGATGTTTCCAAAACATGTTGTATATTTTAGAAAATCTTGAAATGGCACCCAAAGCTTAAGGACTTGGAGAAGGCCAATTGGTAGTCGGAATATAGAAAAGGTACCAAACGCTGAGGGACTCGAAGAAGGCAAATGGGTAATCTGGATATGGAAATGGGACCCCAATGCTCAAGGACTTGAAGAAGACATATGGGCAGCCTGGATTATAATACCTATGTGCACATAGAGGAATATACGACGCTGATGTGTTGAGATCACTCCACAAAGCTAAGGATAATCAACTTTGGGTAGCGTAAAGCTCGGCTCCGCCTCAATTAAGGAAAATGATATGAAATGTTTTCGACATTGAGTAGCATAGAGCTCGGCTCCGCCTTAACTAAGGAAAATTATTTGAAATGTTTTCGACGTTGAGTAGCGTAGAGCACCGCTCCGCCTCAACTAAGGAGAATGATTTGAAACAAACGGAATTTCTGAGTATTTTTCTCTGAAATAAGCACGTATAATCTAACAATGGCATTTGAGCATATTTTGCAAGAATATGATCTGAATCGATATTTTATATGTGTTGTTGACAATGTTTATATTATGATCAGTTTTATAGTTAAAGTAAAATATTTCCAAAACCGTTACTCACTAGGCTATTAGCTTATCCTTTCATATGTTTTCCCTTTTTCAGGTAGCATGACAATTCCCGTTGCCGGTCGAAGACGAGGTTTGTCAAGAGTTAATGGTATCGACGTCCTAGGAAGTGTGGTTAAATGGGAAATAAGGTAAGTTCGATAGTAGGAGTCGACTGGGAAGCCAATGGCTGCTGTCCTCACGCTCCGTCTCAGGCTACAGGAGGGTTGTTCGGGATGGGGTGTGACAACTACCATTAATAAGTATAATATTACATCTAATTAACTCAATTATTTATGTTCAATTAAAATATGTATTATACGATGTATTATAAATTATATGATATTATAAAATAATAATTATATATATGAAGTTTTTAACATACACCAAATAGTTCATAAATAAATTAGTAACAATAGCCAAAGCGAGCATAGCTCGATTGACATACAGATGTATTAGTGAGTACTAGATTTGTGGTTTGAATCCCTATACCCCTAAATAAATAATTAATTAGTAATAGTTTTTACACTTATCCAACAACATAAAGTACAACTCTATTTTCATTTAATTCCTTGTATTTTTAAATCTATGTTTTTAGATTGCCTTCAAACATGCTCTTAGAATCTATTATGAAGAAAATACAAACTTAATTTTTAGAGTTTTTGATACACATGACTCATTTTGGAATGGAAAAATGAAATGTTACCAAGTTTTTGAAAAGTTTGTTTTTTCCACTTACCATATGCTTCCGTAGAGATGTTTGTAGGCGGGGGAGGGGCCATCCCATCCCAACCTCCTATTTGAATCTCCATCCGGGATTGGAACGAAGATCAGATTCCCTATGAAAAATATCTTCATTTATTTTAATTTCTCATCTTTTTATCAACTTTTTAATTTATTCTTAACTAAAATAAAAAATTTTAAAATTTCAATATTAAATGGGTAATTTCCAAGACAATTTTTATTTAAAATAAAATATTATAATTTCTTGCTAAAAACCAACAATATTAATTTCATATGTGTGAATATAATTAAACTATTAAATTTTCATCATTCTAAAATTACAATTTAAATATTACAACAACATATGGTAGTCTTCAAGTTAATATAATATAAGGCCAAATACATTTTTGGTTCATGAGGTAATGTCTATGTGGTCCCTGAAGTTTGAAAAGTTACACTTGATCCTCTGATTCTCTCTCAGTTAAATGTGTACGATGGAACCAGAGTGCTTGGATGTTTAAAAGAGTTCTAATTGTAAGGAGAATTTTCTCTAGGTTCTCTAAGTATGAATTTCTAAATCCTTCAAATGAAGAGAACTTCTCTATTGATAGAGTTCTCAGGTGAGCTTTATGGGCTTAAGCTTAGATGGTCCATGGACTTGGCCCTTGGATCCATCTAATTGGATTTGGGCCCTAATTGATATTTGTGCCAAATTAAACCTATTTTTGGGCTTAATTGGACTTCAGCCCAAATATTAATATTAAATTGGACCAAATTATTTTATTAGATCTAACAGTTACCACGAAAACATGTAGTATCATCGGGATCTGCCAGTTCTTGTCTTCAATTTTAATTTGGACGCATGTCAACTTTTAATTAGTCTCAAATTTTATCATGTGTGATTTTGTCATTAATTTGAACAATGACATGTTAATTTGTGATTGGTCCAAAATTTCTTTTTCAAAAATAGTCCCTGAGTTAACTTGACTGTTAGTTGACTAACAGAAAATGACATGGCAAATTGAAGTGGCAAATTTTGATGTGGTGGAGAAATTTACTAATTTTATATCATCTTTAGATTAAATGGATTTTTTTAAGGGCTACTTGCACATATAGCAAAATAAGGCTAAAATATTGCAAAAATAGCCAAACTTAAAACTAATTGCAAATATAGCAAAAACTACCTTTAGCCCATATAAAATGTCCAAAAAGCCCATTAAAGACACAAAAATATAGTTGAGACACGAAATTCCTAGATAGAAGCTTATCAGCAATAGATTTCACTATTATTTATGATAGAAGTCTATCATTGATACCACACTATCACTAACAGATCTCCATCACTAATATTTTTGTAGAACTAATACAATTCTATCAAGGGAATGTAATAGTCTTATTAATGATAGCATACTCTCAAGTGTATCATCGATATTTTTGTATCACTAATATGATTCTATCATAGAAATATATTATAATAGTATAACAGATAAATTTATATCAGTGATCGAAACATATCATTGAAAATATATTAGCATGATCCACGATTTTTTTTTAGTTTCTATAAACGTAAAAAATTAATCAATAGTGGTTCTATCATTGATAGACTCGTTGATAGAAGTCTATCAGTGATAGACTTTTATCGCTGATAAACTTCTATCGAAGATAGAAGTATATTCTTTAAAACATATTAGTTGTTGGCTTTTTGGCCCTTAGTCTCAAATTAATTAATTTTAATTAATTTATTAATTAATGTTTTGATGATAACAAACCTGATTTTGTTTACTAATAATTTTATAATTTTGAATAGTCCACAGCGTAGAGCTCGGAACAATGATTTCGATGCCTCTTGAATCACCCAAATCGAAGTTCAAACGAAGAAGTTATAGTAGAAATAAGGTTCAAGTAAAATTACCCGAGTTGTTGATGTGATGACCAAATCGTTAAGTTGGACTATTCTAGAGAGTGCCACTTGGAGTTATGGAGTGAGCCACATGGTTGAGTTTTGGCTTTTGGGTTGATTTTAAAAAGAAAAAGAATTTAATATTATTTTATATTTGTTCTAACGGCTAGTTGGTACGAAAAGAAAAATAATTTATTATTATATATGTTTATGTCTACTGACTAGTTGTCTTTATAATAATAATAATAATAATAAAAATATTTTTTACTTTTAATCTCTACCTTTAATTTTACTTTTTGATCAATCCAATGACCTAAATTAAAATTCACTTTTTATCCTACTTCTCTCTCTTTTTAAACTTCATCTTCTCCAAAAAAAAAAATTTCTAACTTTTACAACTTTACAATTCTAAAAAGTTGAAAAATGCCACCATTGTTGCTCTCTCTCACAACTCTCAAATTTCTTTCTTTTCATCTTATTCTAGAAAGATACTTTTATTGTACTGTGAAGATTGAATATTGTACGTTCAAATTTGTACATCTACTATTTTTAGAGATTTTTATTGTGTGATTTTAAAGCTTCAAGAATATTGTAACGGTTGGATCCTACCATGGAAAGGATCGGGTTTGCTCTTGAACTCGAAAAAGGAGTAAGGTAGCGGTTCGACTCTCATCCGTGGAAAGAGTCAAAAGAGATTTTTAATCGAAATCTCAAGAGGCTCTTGCGGAAGTAGATGTAGGTCGAGTTTGACAAAACCACTATAAAAATCACGGTGTCTTCTTCTCTAACTCTTTCTCAATTAATTTTGCATTTAATTTTTAATGTCATGTTATAGATTATTATTCTTCTCAGTTGAGATTGATTGGATCTTGTGTTTCATATATTTTATCAATCTTGATAATTAGCATCAATTAGAGTTTTGTTTAATCTAATTCAAAAAATAATTTAATTAGTTTAAATTGAGCATATTTAGGAGGAGTTTCAATTAAACCCTATGCACCCTCTCTAGGGTTGCCACACTGGTCCAATATTAGCATGATTTATGATTTATTTTTTAGTTTCAATAATTAATAAAGATTGATCACTAATGCTTATATCAGCGATAGACTTTTATAATCAATAAATTTCTTCTATCAATGATAGGAGCATATCATGGGAAAATATATTAAAGATGTTCACGACTTTGGTTAGCTTCTATCGTTGATAGAAGTTGATCACTAATTTTTCTATCGTTGATAAAAGTCTATCAATGATGGAACTATCAATGATAAACTTTGATCATTGATAGATTTTGTTATTGGTGATAGAAGTATATCATTGATAGACTTCTATCACCATTAGACTCATATCAGTGATATATAGACTCATATCATATCATTGATATACTCTAATAGTGTATCATTTATAGACTTCTTTCATAGATAAATGTCAATAAAAACCATAAGAAAATCACAACTCCCAAATGAACACATATTAATGTCATTAATATTCTTTTTAAATCACCGATTGACTCCTTTTAAAGATATATTTCAATAAAAACGACACAAGAAAATCACATCTCCCCTATTGAACACATTTTACCATCATTAATATTTCTCTTGTGCTAGTTGATCACATAACTGATAACATATCATCTTTTTTGCATGAAGTTGATTTGCCATGAAAACATCATTTTACATGTAGTTAATTTGCCATGAAAATGTATCTCTGATACTAGTGGTTTGTCATAAATATCATTATGCTAACCATTTATTAGTAATAAAAATAAGATTCTATCACGATTCTTTGCATTTTGACAATGAAGTCTCTTTAATTAAAATGTGAGTGGTTTATTAGTGGTAGGTTATCATTAATACAGTATGTATTTTGATTGAAGTCTATTAGTAATAGTCATCTATTTGTGATAGAATTCAATTGGCATGTGTGTAGTCTATCGATGATAGAAACTATTGATATACTAGGTGCATATGTTTTATTTTTCTATTGCAATGGGTAACTATTTATAGAAGCCTCAAAATTTTATCTTATTTTTGTTTAAATATTTTTTAGTACACTAATAAATTAGTGAAGGGAATTGAATCCTGGCGGAAGCGTGTGATCACATTCTTTGATTTTCTTGAAAAAATTAAAAATACAAATAATTATGAAAAGGTTAAGCAATATACCTTTTGCCTATCTATAATTTCAACAAAATATTCTCCTCAAACCAATAGTTTTCTCCTTGTAGTCTTTCTTTTCCAAGAGATCTTCCTTGCTATGACTCTGGCAAGGATCCAGTTTGTGGGAACCGCTTCTTGAAACAATTGAAATGGGAAGAAGAATTTTCTTAGAACTTTTCTAAGAAATTGGGAGAATTTCTAGAGAGAGAGTTTTAGAGTAATCGTAGAGATTATTCTCGTAGAGAGTGTATTCTATGAGGGGTCCCAATGACCCTATATATAGAAATCTTTGGATTACTCCTAATCCTATAAGGATAAACCATATGTAGAGATTTTAAATTAAATATTTAATAGTATGCAATATTAATAAATATCCACCAAAATAATATCTTATATTAAATGATTTAAAATATTTGTATATTATTTAAATATTTATTTTTTGCATAATCTTTAATTTGAATCCCATCCAAATTAAATAATTAATTATTTAAATCACATTCAAATTAATAAATTAATTCTCCCTCTATTTATATATATATATTTCATCCAAATAAATAATTAATTGCTTGAATCATATTTAAATAAATTAATTGTCCATATTATAAAGTTATAATTTGAATCTCATTCAAATAAACTTTATAATAAACCATGTAATTAATTGTATCCAATACAATTAGTATTTTCCTCATAAATTTGAACATTTCAAAATTTTCTTTCAACATAGTTGATACTTGTTGGTCTGTCGTGAGCTAGCAAAGAGACCTTATGGACCAACAGATTATAAGCTCCAATGATTCATTAACTACATAGCAAACCACTATAGACTCATAGTTGAACTCTTGTGCACTATAGGACAAGTTGTGTCCATAGATATAATCAGTATAAACAAGTCGATTCTTCACGAGTTGTTCATAATTACAGCTAGGTAAAAAATGTTTGTTTAACACTTTTAATTACATCTTTTCCTTAAGTACCACCAATTCCTCTAATGAACAATTTGTTTATGGTTCATAAATTAAGCCCCTCTCGGGCAAGTGAGAGGGTGGGGCTCCCTGTTCAAGACCTGAAATCAGCACTTAAAAGAACTACTTATGTACTTACTCTATCGGGAAATGAGTGAACTTCATCTTGTGAAGTTATGTTCTCAGTTCCCAGTTTAGTTAAGTCCTCAAAATGGTAGGTGGTAACTTGTAGAAATACAAGTTATTATAGTCACTATTTGAATTAATTATAATAACTTTAGAGCTAAACGCATGATTTTGGTAGTTGAATTATGTAAAATGTATCACCATGCGTTGGCACTATTTACAAAAGAAAATACCTGAAAAATTATGAGCTTTTCTGTTCTTAACGCAGGATTAAGAAGAAAAGAAGCACAAATAACTCAAGTACTAAAGACGAAGCTGTTGCGAGAATAAATGGAAACCCATGCGTCGAGACTATGCGTTGAGAAAAAGTAGATACAGACGCATGGGCAGAAGCTGTCATGTCATTATGCAAAAGGATAACACGTTATCATATCATGGCAGAACCAATGGGCTGGCAATGTGAAAAGACTACGCATCGGGGCAAGGAATTTAATGCAAAGGTGTCAAGTCATCATGAGTTTTAACTTTTTAAGACTTATAAATAGCCCAAAGCTTCTCCAATCAAAAGGAGAGGAAAAAAAGAGAGAGAGAGAAACGAGTGCAAGAGGCGAAAGCTCTGCACAAATCCTCCCCCACCATAACCAGCCTCCATTTCGAGCTCTTTTGAGAGAAGGATTTTGAGAACTTTCAGAATCGTCTCCCAGTGAGTGAGAACCTTTACCCTATGAACTTTATGTATTAGATAGCAACCATCTCAAGCCTCCATGAAGCAAGACGTTACCAGTGGCGGCTTGACGTTTTCCATTTCTGTTTTTTCTCCATTTCCCTCATTCTTACTTATGTTTTGTTAATGACATTCGAGAGAATGGTATATTTTCTTAATATGAGTTTGATTGACGATTATCTTCCATCCATTTCCATATTAAATATCTTACACCATGTTGTTTGAATGCTAAATGAGTTAGATGTTAAAGTTAGTTTTTCTTAAGCAATATGAAGTATGTTACATCCTGATTAATGCATATCATTAGCTTGCATAGCTTTGTCTGACAAACAAATGTAGTAAGCACGACTGTCTAACTTGAGAGAGTAGATGGTTAATCTTTAGCATTTATCAAGACTAGATGAGGTACAGAGATGTAGTTCATCTTTTGCCAGTGCAAACTTATCATGCGTCTTAGAGATAAGTTTAATGTGACCTCAAAACATTGAGAGATGGATTCACAAACTCAGTTTGTAGGCATGTACTTATACTAAGATAGGCTTAAGTAATAACTAACTCCTACGTTAACTCTACTATTATCGCATGGTTCCATTCATTTTCAACGCATGCTATCTAACACTAAACGACATTTGACTAACCATCGCCGCGTCCACTTCATTGTTAGTTGTAGGAAATTTTATTCATTCTTTATGTATAGTTTTAGATACAAACAACCAACTCATGCACATATTACATATATAGTTCACCGCATAGTCATGCATCTATTCTTAACGCCTAGTTATTACAAATCCCTGTGTTCGACCCTGGACTCACCAAGAAACCTATGAGAGCTTATACTTGGGCTTTTATAGGAAAACTTGCTTAATCATGATCATACTTGAGTAATTCTTGACGTATCTTTGTACGGAAATTATTATATCTATTTTTGTGCAACAAGCTAAGAAACTTAATCTAAATCGAAAATAAAAATCCAACAACAAGGTTTTGGCCCCATTGCCGGGGATTTGAATTAATAAATCAGGTTTTGAAATATTTTCTTGATCTATGCAGAAAATCTCAATCTTGGGTCGTACAAAGCGTTTAGCCGAAGATGTACCTGACATTTATGAACAAAGAACATCCTGTGTTCATTTCTGACCCTGAGATCAAGAGAACCTTTCGGAAAAGAAATAAGACATTTCAAAGGCGGTGACAACTTTACAGAGAGAAGAAAATGGAAAATTAAGCAAATAATGCCAATCAGCCTTTGAGAGCTAATAATGGGGCTAATGACAGACATGACGAAGCAATGAACCATGCGTTAGCCCAAGCACAGCTTCAAGCTCAGTTGCAGATTGATCAACAAACTCATCCTATTCTATTGGCACATGATCGAAACCATCCAATAAGGGATTACGCATCGCCAATCTTTATATAATTTTTCACCTGGAATTATGCTAGCCGCGTCTCAAGGTTCTAGATTTGAAATGAAGCTAGTCATGCTTTAGATGCTACAAACAACAGGTCAGTTTGGGGGATCACCCGGTGAAGACCCTCATGCTCACCTAAAAAGCTTCATCGAAATCTGTAATACCTTCGTCATCCCAAACATAAGTCTAGATGACATCTGGTTGACGCTGTTCCCATTCTCCCTCAGAGATGAGGCGAGACAGTGGGCATATTCTTTGGAACCAGGTGAGATCACTACTTGGAACCAAATGATAGAGAAGTTTATGAAAAAGTTCTTCCCATCGACGGAGAATGCTTGAAGAAGAAGAGATATTGCCAACTTTCAACAAAAAGATAGAGAAACCCTGAGCTATGCTTGGGCAAGATTTAAGAGATTGGTGATAAACTGTCCGCATAATGGTTTCCCTGACTGTGTTCAAATGGAGATATTCTATGATGGTTTGACCGAGGCATCTCAGACCGTTGCAAATGCTGCCGCAGCGGGAGGACTACTTGATAAAACTTATACCAGGCCAAGGACATTCTAGATAGAATATCAAGAAACCATGAGGATTGGGAGAACCAGGGATATAGTCGATCTAGCCGCAGACAAAACAATGCGTCAAGAGCATCAGAGCATAATAGTGTTGCTGTATTACAAGCTCAAGTCATCGCCATGACTAACCTACTGCAGACTATGGCCCTGAATCAGTCAAATATTGGAGGCGGCGACCAGGTTAACGCAGTGAATCAATTGAACATCGCAGGATGCGTTGGATGTGGGGAGCCGCATACGTATGAGGTATGTCCACAGAACTCTCAATCTGTATGCTTCATACAGAACAACCCGTATTCCAATACTTACAACCCTGGTTGGAGGAATCATCTGAATTTCTCATGGGGTGGTAACCGCCAGCCTGAGCAGCAAGATGTTGTGACATGGTCTGTGAACGCATCCCCACAAAGATGAAAGACCTAGGGAGCTTCACCATTCCTTGTTCCATCGGAGGAGTTTACATAGGAAAAGCGTTGTGTGATCTAGGGGCTAGCATTAATCTCATGCCCCTGTCAGTATTCAACAAATTGGGGGTCGCATCGCAGCTAACAACAGTTACCCTACAATTGGCGGATCGATCCGTTGTGCATCCTGAAGGAAGGATCGAGGATGTGTTGGTAAAGGTAGACAAGTTCATTCTCCCTGCAGACTTCATTATCCTGGATTATGAAGCAGACGAGGACGTCCCAATCATACTTAGACGCCCGTTTCTGTCGACGGGTCGTACACTCATCGACGTCCATAAGAGGGAGATGATTATGAGAGTTAATGATCAGGAAGTGATTTTCAACGTCTTTAAGGCGTTAACAGTATCCAGGAAAACAGGAGACTTGCCAAAAACCTCGACGCAGAGGATGAGTTCTATAGAATGTTGCTTGAAGAAGAAAATGATGAAAAGATCGCGAATCTGGACGCACAGTAGCCTGAACAATGCTGTGCTGTGGTCCATTTTGCTTTTGAATCCTTAACACCGAGTCAGACCAACCAACGAACAAAACCATCTTTGGAAGAAGCGCCAGAACTGGAGTTAAAAGTGTTGCCAAACCACCTGAAGTATGCATACTTAAGAGAAGGTAACTCTCTTCCAGTTATTATCTCAGCTGCTTTATCCCCTAATCAAGAATCAACTTTGCTAATCATTCTTAAAAAGCACATCTGAGTTGTTGGATGGACGTTGGCTGATATCAAGGGGATAAGCCCGACATACTGCATGCATAAAATTCATCTAGAAGAAGGAAAAGATGGATCCATCGAGCCCCAAAGGCCGCTAAACCCAGCAATGAAAGAAGTTGTCAAGAAAGAAGTGCTTAAATGGTTGGACGCAGGCGTTACCTTTCCCATCTCTGATAGTAAATGGGTAAGTCCTGTGCAATGCGTTCCCAAGAAAGGAGGTATGACTATAGTCCCAAACAAGAATAACGAATTGATCCCCACCCGCACTGTCACGGGGTGGAGAATCTGCATGGACTATAGGAAACTCAACGCGACGAAGAAGAAGGATAATTTCCTATTGTCTTTTATTGACCAAATGTTAGATAGACTTGCAGGAAATGAGTTCTTCTACTTCTTGGATGGCTATTCAGGCTACAACCAGATCATGACTGCTCCAGAAGACCAGGAGAAGACAACATTTACATGTCCTTATGGTACATTCGCATTTCGACGCATGCCGTTTGGACTATGTAACGCCCCAGGCACCTTTCAGCGGTGTATGATGGCAATCTTCTCTGAATTTTTAGAAGAATCTGTGGAGATATTCATAGACGATTTTTCGATCTTTGGAAATTCTTTTGAAGCATGTTTAGCCAATTTAGAGAAAGTACTGAAAAGATGCGACACCAACTTAGTGCTCAATTGGGAAAAATGTCACTTCATGGTGAACGAAGGAATTGTCCTCGGTCACAAAATATCCAAGAAGGGCCTTGAAGTTGATCAGGCCAAAATTGAAGCTGTGGAAAAGTTCCTGCTTCCTACAAATGTAAAGACACTTCGCAGCTTCTTGGGACATGCAGGCTTTTATAGAAGGTTCGTCAAGGACTTTTCAAAAATTGCACACCCCTTAAGCTCATTGCTGGAGCAGAATTGACCCTACAAATTTGATGAAGAATGCCTCAAGGCGTTTGAGACTCTGAAATTAGCACTGGTGTCAGCACCAATTTTAATTGCCCTAGACTGGTCGCAGCCATTCGAGCTAATGGGTGATGCTAGTGACTATGCGATGGAAGCTGCGTTGGTTCAACGCAGAGACAGAATGTTGCATCTTATAGCCATCGCCAGCAAAGCAATCAATGTAGCCTAAGCGAATTACACCACTATAGAGAAAAAATTGTTAGCAGTAGTGTTCGCTGTTGAAAAATTAAGAGCATACCTTTTAGGGTCAAAAGTCATCATCCAAACTGACCACTCAGCTATCCGATACTTTATGACTAAAAAAGATGCCAAGCCGAGGCTCATCCGATGGGTTCTGCTTCTTCAAGAGTTCGACGCAGAAATAGTTGATCGCAAAGGTGCAGAGAACAACGTGGCAGATCATCTTTCCAGACTTGAGAATATGGAACACGATCGAAAACAACTAGGCGTTAACGCAAGCTTTCCAGATGAAGTTGTTTTAAAAGTTACAGAATTCGCGCCATGGTATGCAGATATTGTCAATTTCTTGGTGTGCAAGTGATTTCTTGAAGATTTTAACGCACAGCAGAAGAAGAAGTTGATGCATGATGCGAAGTTCTATTATTGGGACGAGCCCCAACTCTACAAAAGAGGGCCGGATCAAATCTTCAGACTCTGCGTCCCAGAGACTTCATATTAATGCATCCTATCTCAATGTCATGACTCCCCCTATGGAGGACATTTTGGAGGACAGTGAACTGTAGCTAAGGTCTTAGAAAGCGGATACTTCTGGCCAACTCTTTTCAAAGACGCCAGGGACTATGCGATCAGGTGAGATAGATGTCAACGCACTGGAAATATCTCAAGTCGAAACGAAATGCCACTTACCTCTATCTTAGAAGTTGAGCTCTTCGATGTTTGGGGTATTGATTTTATGGGCCCATTTCCGCCATCAAACAGCCACAACTATATACTGGTAACTATGGATTATGTATCAAAATGGATCGAAGCAATCTCTTGCGCTAAGAATGACGCGGCGACAGTCTTAAATTTTCTTCAGAAGAATATATTCACGAGATTTGTAACGCCGAGAGCCTTGATTAGCGATGAATGTACATGATAAGCACTTGAAAAGTGCTTTTTATTCTTTCAAATTAAGGGAGTTTATATTAGATTTCACTTGTTTGTTAGTAGTTTTCAGGTTAAAATGAGGAAAATTAGAAGAAAAGACTAAAAGATCAAAACCGAGTAAGAATACCGCGAAAAAAAAGCTGAAAAACCCAAAATGGCAGAAATTGGGGCAGCGCCGCGGCGCTAAAACCCGAGAGCTAGCTTTTATGATCGCAGCCCTAGCGCCGCGGCGCTCTCCAACAGCGTCGCGGTGCTGTCCCAGAATTTTCGATAGCGCCGCGGCGACAGTTTTCCTTAAATGAAAATTTGTTATTTTTGGTAAATTTTTGGGCGGCCAAACTCTATAAATTTGAGGGTTTCCAGCAGCCCTAGGCATCAAAATCAAATCAAGGAAGTGCAGACCTAAAGAGGCACAAAAAGGAGAGAATTGAGTGAGAGTTCAAAGAGTGAGTTAGTTGCAAGGAAGAGGAAAAGAGTTCGAGATAGTCGTGGTGCCCTTCGAATTCCGACGTGAGAGCCAAGGAGATTGTGACGGTGCTACCTCAATCAAGAGCCTCTTTTCAGTAGAGTTTCCCTTTCTTTACACTCTTTCTTTGTTTATTTTGCTCAAACATGTTGCTTCAAGCTATGAGTGGCTAAACTCTTTAGTTTTAGGGTTTTGATGATTTGTTTATGAAATTATGTTGATCTTGTAGACTTTCATGGTTTTGTTGGAATGATTATGCTTTTCATTGTTATTGGGTTTAATTCTTGTGGATTGGCCATCTTCACATGTTAGGATAGATGTATGATTGAGAGATTGTATGTTTAACTTGATCCATAACAATGAATTGTTGTTAATCTATCACGAGAGTAGTTAGGTTGACAATAAAAGTTGTTAAAGACTATTTTTAATGCCATGTAATTTTGTATTGGTTTTAAGAGATTAATAATCAATCGAGTTGCATGAGAAAGGGTTGTTTTTGAGAGAAAATAACTTGGAATTAAGTTTCTAGACTTAGGCATATGAATGACAATAAAATCCATGAAATCTATAATATTGCATGATGAAATAAACAAGGATTCATTACCCTAGAACTCTCTTTGACTCTTGTGTTTCTCACTTTAATATTTTCCTTATTTGATTTATATTTTCCATAACTCATAATTTTGAAATTCATTCCTCAAATAAAATTGATTCAACTCTAGAATAGCTAAGTAACTTAAACCTTCACAATTGGATCTCCAGTGGAACGATATTCGGACTTAACCGTCTTATATTATAACTTGACTCGTACACTTGCGGTTAACACTCAAAGTGCGCATCAGTACACATTTCATTAATAAAATTATTTCCAAGTTGCTAATCAAATACAATGTACATCATAGGGTGGCAACTGCATACCACTTACAGACAAATGGGCAAGCAGAAGTTTCCAATAGCGAGTTGAAAACTATTTTGGAAAAAGTGGTTAACTCCTCTCGAAGAGACTGGGCGTCCAAATTGGACGAGGCGTTATGGGCATATCGGACAGCATTCAAGACACCTCTCGGAATGTAACCGTACACGCTGGTCTTTGGAAAGGCATGTCATTTGCTGTTGGAACTAGAACACAAAGCACTATGGGTTGCCAAAATATTGAATATGGACCTGAAAGAAGCTGGAGAAGTGCATCAGTTTTAATTGAATGAATTAGAGGAATGGAGATTGCAAGCCTATGAAAACGCAAAGATATACAAAGAGCGACAAAGCGTTAGCACGATCAATGCATCTGTAAGAAATCTTTGCATGTAGGTCAAAAGGTCCTCCTTTTTAACTCAAGGCTACGTTTATTTCCAGGAAAATTAAGAACAAGATGGTCTGGTCCTTTCGTGATCAAGGAAATTTTTTCTCATGGTGCTGTAGAGCTGATGAATGAAGACGACACCAACGCATTTAAAGTTAATGGTCAACGCGTGAAGCCATATTATGAAGACTGCCTTGAACGAGACAAAGTAGCCGTTGACCTAGAAAAGATAGAATGAGGAAAAGATGGATGCGTCCTGCGTTGACAATAAGCATATATATCCTAGGGACGCATCCTAACTTTTGTACCTTAATTGCTTTTGTCTTTCTACCCGCATTATTTTATTTTGTTTAATTTTATTTTATTTTAATTTTTTTTATCTGCTTTGAAAAATTTTGTTTGGATGCTATCTATCATTTTGGGATGAGTGAAAATTGAACTCAAATTCAAATCCAAAGCGTCGACATCAAAACGATGCGACACAATTAGCTCGACGCCTAGGGGGGAATCTGAAGCGATTCCGTCACATCGCTATCAGATCAAGAATTCGAAAAGCTGACTGCGGTTCCGACGGTTGATGTTGACAGGTGTCAGACCATTTAATGCGGCTATGATGTCACGCATCGAGCCGATAACCCACACGCTCAGCTAAAATCTTTCTTAAGAAATCTTTATAAACCCATGCATAATGAAATGGTTGCTAAAACTCTTTATAAACCCCTCTTCAACCCTTTTTCGAGTTACGCTTCCTTTTTCTCAAAATTTTCAGATTATCGGCGCGATTTTCGGCTTATTCGAGACGATCTCCCGATTCTCACTCACTTTTCTCTCTTTTCACCTATACCCTTCCCATGGCTTCCCAGCAACCCACCTCCTCCAAAAGCCCTAAACCTATGGCCTCATCCTCAAGGCATGGTAGTCGGAATCTGTCCACTACTTCCACCACACCTGAACCCCTTGCCATTGTTCGCCCCAATAGTCCTGAGTTTGAGGCAACATCAGCCCCATCTCCGCCACGCTCCAGGGACCTGTCTGAAGCTCAAGAGGTGGGAAGGAATGATGAGTCCTCTGTCTTCGAAAATATTCTAGACACCATTAATGAAGAAGACGATGCCTGGTTGGACAGGTTGGTCGACCAGAGGATGAAAAATGATTCGCATGGGTCAGTCCCTACAATGAATGGTCTTGAGGAGTCGAACTCCGATGAAAGACCTATTGGAAATATAATAGCAGCGGTGGAAAAGAAGAAGTTCGCCACGAAAAGGAAAATCAGGCCAATAAGGGCCAGGGAAGAAGAAGCCGAGGAAGATGTACCTCCGTTAAGAAGGAAAATGAAAAAGTAAAGGATGCGGGGACATCCGAGACTATCCCATCATCTTTCGCCGCATCATGTGTTGAGCGGTTAGTAGCGAAGGCGGCAGAGAAGTCCAAGAAGCTGAAAGACGACATCAAAAAAATGAAAGAAAGGACGGAGTCGTTTCTCACAGCAAATAAGAGAAGAAAAGCGGAAATCGCATCTGGCGAACAAGCTGCCAAGGAGGCCGCCAGAAAAACCGAGTTTCTCTGTCGCATAGCTAAGATTGTGACGGAATTAGAAGTTGAGTTGGAAGTGACTGATGCGGAGAATCTACCCAAAGCTGAACGCATCAACCAAAACGTGAAAAAAATAAGGGAGGTGAAGAAGAAAGAAAAAAAGGTAGCAATAACCAAGGAGAAGCTACCGGAGAAAAAGAAAAAGAATGGGGTGGCTAAGGCACCTACAGTGGTTATAAGGGACATGGACGCAGGCAGAGCAAGGAGAACGCCTGCTAATCCCATCAATAGGAACGAGAAGGGAAAATAGAAATTAGTTGAAGAACCAACAAAGGAAGCGGCAAAGAGCCGAAAGAAACAATTCAGTGGGCTTTATACTGAAGTGGGATTTTTCCCTGAGCCAATTGAGCTGCCCGCCTTGATTATACAAGGAGTCGACGCAATAGGTTGGAGGTAATTTTGTGAAAGCACCCAAGTCATCCAACCCACCGCTGTGGAGGCATTTTACGAAGGAACCATTCACCGCAAGGCACACAAAGTCAAAGTTGAAGATGAGGTGATTTCCTTCGAGCCTCAAGAAATCAACGAGTTGTTTGATCTTCCCGACATCGCGACGGCAGAGGGTAATAGAATAATGTCGATGCCTACAGAAGCCGAAATGAATGACGCCTTCACAACCATCGCCAAACTGGGGTCAGAGTGGAACACTTCCCCAAAGGGCATTCAGACGTTGGTGCCAACTTGCTTGATCGCTGAGGCCAACTTGTGGCTTTACTTCATCAAGCGGTCGCTAATCCCCACAACGCATGACGCCTCAAGTTCAAGGGACCGTGCCATGGTCATTTACTGCATCATGCAGGGAATTCGGCTAGACGTGGGACACATCATTGCCCCACAGATTTGGGGGTTGTTTTCCAAACCAAGGGGTGAGCTATTCTTCCCCTTTCTTGTGACAAGATTGTGCGCTAATGCAGAATTCATGGAAGATGCACCAGTCAGAGCAGTAAATGGAGTTCTTTCAGCCCAAAGTCTCAGATGGATATTAAAGGACTCACTGCATCTGCTTGAGGCGGCTAACTCAAAGAAGAGGCCGACCAAGTCACAAGAATCATCATTCCCCCACCCTCCTCAACCCAAGAAGAGGAAACTTGTCAAGAAGAATTTGAGATTAAGGCATCGAGTTCACAACCTAGTGAAGCCGAAGAAGCTGTTCAGCTCGATGCCAACACACAAGCCTTGACCATGTATACTCCTCCCATCGACCCAATCCCTGAGGAGCCCTCTTCACTACCAACTTCCCCTTCCCCTTCCCCAAAAATCCGAAAAGCCACTTTATGTACCCACCACCCAACGCGGCCTCCCATCGCCTCTTCAACTTCCTATAGCAGACTTAAATGAAGAGAAGGAAGTGTCATCGCCTTCTTCCCCCCACCTGGAGTTAACCCTTTCCCCACCTCAATCATCTACCTTTCGAGAGGCTCCACCATCACCCCCACCACCCGTTGAGCTGCCCTAACTCTGGATCCTGAGGAGTCAGCGCCCTTTCAATTATCATCGCCTCGCCATGAACCTTAATCTTCCAATCTTCCAACTCCACCAACTATTGAACCTTCTGTCGGCCCAACTTCTCAACCACAAGCAGAAGCAACTCCAAGCTCGCATCATCAAGACGAACCATATCAATTACGGCACGCCTTTGCTCCGCTGCAGTTTGTTGATTCGAGTCTGGATGATTTGTTGTGGTACTTGGATGATGGGATCCTGTTCGTGGCTATTTCTTATTTGAATTAAGTTGTTTCTTAGCTTGTTGCACAAAATAGATTTTAACATTTCTGTACATGGATGCGTCGAGAATTACTCTAAATGTGCTCATGATTTGCAAGTTTTCCTATAAAGACCCAAGTATAAGTATTTATAGGTATCCTGGTGAGTCCAGGGTCGAACGTAGGGATTTGTGATAAATAGGCGCTAAGATTATAAACCTGACTATGCAGTGAACTATACATGTAATATATGCAATTGTTTGTTGTGTAAAACTATACATTAAGAATAAAAAGAATTTCCTACTACTAATAATGAGGTGGACGCGGTGATAGTTAGTCATATGTCATTTAGTATCAGATTGCATGCGTTGAGAATGAATGGAACCATGTGATAGGAGTTAATGTAAGAGTTAGTTGTTACCTAAACCTTCTGAGTACAACTTCATACCTACAAACTGCAATTGTGAATCCATCTCTCGATGTTTCGATGCCACATTGATCTTATTTCTAAGACGCATGGTAAGTTTGCGTTGGCAAAAGATGAACTACATCTCTGAAACTCATCTAGTCTTAATAAACGCTAAAGATTAACTATCCACTCTCTCAAGCTCGATAGTTATGCTTACTACTTGTATTTGTCAGACAAAGTCATGCAAGCTAAAGATATGCATTAATCAAGATGTAATATACTCAGAATTGATCAAGAAAACTAACTTTTAACATCAACTCATTCATTCAAGCATGGTGTAAGGTGTTCAGTATAGATGAAAGAGAATAGTCAATCAAACTCATATTAAGCGAATAAATCATTTTTTCAAATGTCATTAACAAAATATAAGCAAGAAGGAGAAAAATGAAAATAAAACAGAAATGAAGGGCGTCAAGCCGCCACTGGCAACGTCTTGCTTCATGGAGGCTTGAGATGGTCGCTATCTGATACATAAATTCCATAAGGTGAATGTTCTCACTCACTGGGAGATGACTCTGAAAATGCTTAGAATCCTTCTCTGAGAAGAGCTCGAAATGGAGGCTGGTTATGGTGTGGGAGAAATAGTGCAAAGCTTTCGCCTCCTGAACTCGTCTCTCTTTCTTAAAGAAGCTTTTGGGCTATTTATAGGCGTCAAAAGGTTGATATCATGATGATCTGACACCTTTGCATTAAATTTCACCCATGCTGCATAGACTTTTCAGATTTGTCAGCCTATTTGTTCTGCCATGATCTTGATAGGTTGCTACTCTTTTTCGTAATGACATGACAGCTGCTTGAGCATGCTTGAGTTTCTTCTTCAACGCATGGTCTTCAACGCATGACCTCACCGCATAGGCTCGACGCATGTTCTCGCAGCAGCTTCAACTCTTCGTACTTGGTTCCCACTTCTTTTCTTTTTAACCCTGCGTTAGGAACAGAAGCTTATTATTTTTCAGGCATTTTTCTTTTGCAAGTAGTGCCAACTCATATTGATACATTTTTCATCATTTAACTACCAAAATCATGCGTTTAACTCCAAAGTTACTCTAATTAAATCAAATAATGACTATAATAACTTGTATTTCTACAAGTTATCAGATCCTTCACCCCGTCATGGGAGACCTAGATGAAATTCGGTGCAAGGAGATGGAAAGTCTCCAGTGGCAAGAAGAGTTGGATCAACAAGTTTCACAATTGGGTCTCAGATGGCGCAGCAACAATTGGAGCTTCAGAGTTTTGTTCAACGCCAAGCTCAACGTCAGGATGAACAATTCAGCACTATGATGAATTACATTTATGAAGTGTTCATCCAACGCATCCCAGCGCCAGTTATTCCTCCTTCCCTTCAGCAACCCCTTCAGTTCAACGATCCAAACCCTCCCCCTACGGACAACAATGATAACGCCCCGGGGAGAACTTAAATTTGAGGGTGTTCTTTGGGATTTTTCCTTCTTTTCTTATGTTATTTCCTTTGATTTTCTTGTAATTAGTACAACTCATAGTACCTTTGCATCAATGCCATATTCAATTCATGAATCTTTTTGTTCTCTTTAGTTTGTGCTTTCAATTATTTCTTGCTTTATTATTTTCTCCGCTTTGTTTTTGCTTCTGCGTTCAACCTCAGTGATGATATTTATGCACTTTCCCTGTAGACTTATTGAAATAAGATGATTAACTCACAAGCCTTAGGATATTACACTTAGTAAATTACTTTCTAGAGCTAGTATGCGTTGCAAGCTTTGCCTCTGATGCACACTTTGAGTGTTAACCGCAAGTGTACAGGTTAAGTTATAATATAAGACAGTGAAGTCAGAATATCGTTCCACTGGAGATCCAATTGTGAAGGTTTATGTTACTCAGCTATTCTAGAATCGAATCAATTTTATTTGAGGATTGGAATCGAAGTTGTTAATTATGGAAAATATAAACCAAATAAGAAAAGTAATAAAGTGAGAAACACAAGAATCAAAGAGAGTTCTAGGGTAATGAATCCTTGTTTATTTCATCATGCAATATTATAGATTTCATGGATTTTATTGTAATTTATATGCCTAAGTCTAGAAACTTAATTCCAAGTTATTTTCTCTAAAAAACAACCCTTTTTCATGCAACTCGATTGATTACTAATCTCTTGAAACCAATACAAATTACATGGCATTAAGAATAGTCTTTAGCAACTTTTGTTGTCAACCTAACTACTCTCGTGATAGATTAACAACAATTCATTGTTATAGATCAAGTTAAACATACAATCTCTCAATCATACATCTAACCTAACATGTGAAGATGGCCAATCCACAAGAATTAAACACAATAACAATGAAAAGCATAATCATTCCAACAAAACCATGAAAGTCAACAAGATCAACATAAATTCATAAACAATTCATCAAAGCCCTAAAACTAAAAAGTTTAGCCACTCATAGCTTGAAGCAACATGTTTAAACAAAATAAACAAAGAAAGAGTGTAAAGAAAAGGAAACTCTACTCAAAAGAGAGTCTTGATTGAGGTAGCACTGTTGCGATCTCCTTAGCTCTCACGTCAGAATTCGAATGGCACCACGACTATCTCGAACTCTCTTCCTCTTCCTTGCAACTAACTCACTCTTTGAACTCTTTTATGAACTCTCACTCAATTCTCTCCTTTTTGTGCTTCTTTAGGTCTATAAATTGATGGTTGATTTCCTCCTCTTTTGGATGATTAGGGCTGCTGGAAACCCCTAAATTTTTAGAGTTGGCCACCCAAAAACTTACCAAAAATAACCTATTTTCATTTATGGAAAACTGGCGCCGCGGTGTTGGTCCATAGTGCCACGGCGCTAGGGCAGCGTGCACAATATCTTGCTCTCGGTTTTTAGCGCTGTGGCGCTGTCCCAGTTTTTGCCATTTTGAGTTTTTCATCTCTTTTTTGCCGTATTCTTGCTCGATTTTGATCTTTTGGGTCTTTTCTTCTAATTTTCCTCATTTTAACCTGAAAACAATTAGCAAATAAGTGAAATCTAATATAAACTCGCTTAGTTTGAGAGGATAGAAAGCATTTTTCAAATGCTTATCAGCCTCAAACCTCTTTTACAAACTTTTTCTAAGGCAATCTCATAACTCGATTTCAGCAATGAGGACCTTGCTGCTTTCAAATTTGGGGGTAAGAAAGGTTTGAACCATGCGTTCAGAATTCATAAAACACAAATAGAAATAAATAAATAAATAAATAAAATATGATAAAAAAAGTAGTATAAATATATTTCCGTGGACAAACAACTCCGCTGACAGTGCACAAAATTAGCCTATTAAGAGTTGAGTTGAGAGTGGCTCGTTACACCCCATAATTGAAGGTGAGAGTCCAAGATCAGCGAAAAATAAATAAACGGTACTACTGTCGACGCAACCAAAAAGGAACGCGGTAAGTGCCGAGTTGTGAAAGGGTATTTGCTTGATGTTGGCTGCCTCCATGCACCCCATCATTGGTATGTCAAAACGAAGGTAGATAGCCCGGATCAACGCAAGTCCACTTCAAAAACACAAAAAATAAAATAAAATAATAAATAATAAAATAAAATAATAGAAACTTTATGAATGAATGAACTCCATGACACATTACTAAAATGAGGACATCAGATTGACTGGAAATAAGTAAGGGCATTTTTTAGGAATAAGCTTGCCGCATCTAAAAATGAGTACTTTCAAAGCGTCAATTAAAAAAGAATTTGGTGTGGTTATCTGATTGTTGATATAGTCAAGGAACAGAAGGCATGTTGAGAGGGTAAGCTTTGACTTAGACTTGGGTTGTAGAATTTAATAAATCTTCAAATAAATGTTTGAGGACAAACATTAACTCACATTTGGGGGTATGATAACTTGTAGAAATACAAGTTATTATAGTCACTATTTGAATTAATTAGAGTAACTTTAGAGCTAAACGTATGATTTTGGTAGTTGAATTATGTAAAATGTATCACCATGTGTTGGCACTATTTCCAAAAGAAAATACCTGAAAAATTATGAGCTTTTCTGTTCTTAACGCAGGATTAAGAAGAAAAGAAGCACGAATAACCCAAGTACTAGAGACGAAGCTGCTGCGAGAACAAATGGAAACCTATGCGTCGAGACTATGCGTTGAGAAAAAGTAGATATAGACGCCTGGGCAAAAGCTGTCATGTCATTATGCAAAAGGATAACACGTTATCAGATCATGGCAGAACCAATGGGCCGACAATGTGAAAAGACTACGCAGCGGGACAAGGAATTTAATGCAAAGGTGTCAGGTCATCATGAGTTTCAACTTGTTAACGCCTATAAATAGCCCAAAGCTTCTCCAATCAAAAGGAGAGGAAAAAAAAAAAAGAGAGAAAAACGAGTGCAAGAGGCGAAAGCTTTGCACAAATCCTCCCTCACCATAACCAGCCTCCATTTCGAACTCTTCTGAGAGAAGGATTTTGAGAACTTTCAGAATCGTCTCCCAGTGAGTGAGAACCTTCACCCGATGAACTTTATGTATCAGATAGCAACCATCTCAAGCCTCCATGAAGCAAGACGTTACCAGTGGCGGCTTGACGTTTTCCATTTCTGTTTTTTCTCCATTTCCCTCATTCTTACTTATGTTTTGTTAATGACATTCGAGAGAATGGTATATTTTCTTAATATGAGTTTGATTGACGATTATCTTCCATCCATTTCCATATTAAATATCTTACACCATGTTGTTTGAATGCTAAATGAGTTAGATGTTAAAGTTAGTTTTTCTTAAGCAATATGAAGTATGTTACATCCTGATTAATGCATATCATTAGCTTGCATAGCTTTGTCTGACAAACAAATGTAGTAAGCACGACTGTCTAACTTGAGAGAGTAGATGGTTAATCTTTAGCATTTATCAAGACTAGATGAGGTGGAGAGATGTAGTTCATCTTTTGCCAATGTAAACTTATCATGCGTCTTAGAGATAAGATTAATGTGGCGTCTAAATATCGAGAGATGGATTCACAAACTCAGTTTGTAGATATGTACTTATACTTAGATAGGCTTAAGTAACAACTAGCTCCTGCGTTAACTCTACTTTTATTGCATGGTTCAATTCATTCTTAACGCATGCTATCTGACACAAAAAGACGTTGGACTAACCATCGCCACGTCCACCTCATTGTTAGTTGTAGAAAATTTTATTCATTCTTTATGTATAGTTTTAGATACAAACAACCAACTCATGCACATATTACATATATAGTTCACCGCATAGTCATGCATCTATTCTTAATGCCTAGTTATTACAAATCCCTGCGTTCGACCCTGGACTCACCAGGAAACCTATGAGAGCTTATACTTGGGCTTTTATAGGAAAACTTGCTTAATCATGATCATACTTGAGTAATTTTCGACGCATCTTTGTACGGAAATTATCATATCTATTTTTGTGCAACAAGCTAAGAAACTCAATCTAAATCGAAAATAGAAATCCAACAACAGTAGGCTTATTGAGTTAGCAACGTAGGCCACTCTCACACCCATGCAAATTAAAAGACCGACCTCACAGACAAGAGTTCATTAGTCATTTAGGATTGAGATCGAGTTGCACATGATCATCTTGTGAAATATTAATCCCATCAATTAACGGATATAAAAAGAGAGATCAAGTATAGGATATCCCTACTCACATGTCTTCACATGAATGGTTTGTATCAAAGCATTTGTAAATATTATAAAGTGGGTCACATCCATAGTATCACTAGGATAAGGCACCTAACCTTATCCATATGCTATAGACTTTTAGGTTATTTCTTGAACATGATCCACCCGTATGTCAACTACATACATGTTCAAAATTTCATACAACCTTGAATTTTTCCATTAGTAGATAAATAATTAATAATTAAATTAATTAACTAATCAATTACGAAACTTTTAGGGCACAAATCCTAACATTTAGTTCATTGAACTATAAGACATGGATTATAACTTGGTTCAATACAAGAGTTTTCTTTTTCTTTTTTACTTTGTTAATTTGACGAGGGACAACCATACACATGTAATTCCTTAACTCAATAAATAACCATCACATGAAATTAGTGGTTTGAATTTTATGTTATATAAATGAGAGCTGGAAATCGAAATTAGGGGAAACCTTTTTTAAGCCGGTTTGACTGAGATGTATGAGTAAGCAAGAAAATGAATTGATATTTGGTACTGGGTTTCTGCACCATGAATCTATCAAAATATTGCCCTTCTTAAGAATTTGTTTACCTTGGTTTCCTCTTTTGATAGCAGTATTATGATGTTGATAGCAAAATAATACCACTTTCATTCCTTCGGTTGAATGATCAATGGCAATGCACATAAACACAAATATAGCACAAACGAAACCTAGCTAGAATCCGTAAGCCACATAAAGCAACACTGGGAAGTAGGTATTTTTTTTAGGAGGATTAGCAATGAAGAGAAGTAACAAGTAAAATTAAGGCATCCAGAAGCATAAACGAGTAAAAATCAAAGAAAAAAATACGGAGACGTATCTCTTTAGCATAGACAAATTTTGTTGGAAACATGTGATGGACACTCCCAAATAAATATTCAACAAAGAGTATTTGAGAGAAAACAAAACACTTACATTTGAAAAAACTTTTCTTACTTGATTCACGCTTTTATTTGAATTCTCTTTGTGTATTCTTCTTTATACACTTAGTTGCCTTAAACAATACAAAACAATCCTATTTATAGGATTCTCATGAGTCCATAACTCTCATACTTAAATGCATGAAACTCATATTAACCCCAAACTTTAATTCATGAAACTCTACTAAATTAACTCTTGCATTTACATAATTAATTATCATCCTTTAATTCATCTCTAACTTATCTAATTAAAACATGTTTAATTTTCAACATTCCCCTTAAACTGAAGGAGTTAGAAACTTAATAGTGGAAGCAATTAGGATCTAAAGCATTCTAATTACTTCAACTTTGAAGATTAAACATGCTTATTAAAAAACCGAAAAACAGAAGATTAAAACTCACTTGTAACTCAAAATTGAATCAAATTCCTTCAAATTTTTTATCACAAACACTTCGTGGACCACCACAAGGACCTCATTATTCTCTGGCCTCAGAACAGATTGTCGGATCCAATTTATGATGAATTTGGAGCAAATATGTGAAGAAAAGACAGTTTTGGAGAGCTTTGAGTTTTTGAGAATTTCCAGCAAAATTTCACCAAGATGATCAATCAAACTTAATATTTCTTTCTTTTATAAATAGAAGAGTACATGCAAAACAATCTTACATGCATATTGACACCTAAAATGGTGATTAAGAAACACAATTAGGAGGTGTTTTGAGGTTGGGTTAAGGGTGATTTACACACTTCCACCTCCTACTTCAACATGCATTGAGTGAAAAAATCCAAGAATTTCAAATTTGAATTTCCCAAATTAAAATTGAAATTTCAACCTTTTATTTATTTCAAAAAATTAATTAATTTTAAATAATTTTAATTTACATAATAATTAATTAAATGATAATGAATTATATTAAATTAATATTAAATATTAAATAAATAATTTTTCCATTTCGATGAATCTTTATTCAACCAATTAATATTTAAATTATATTTAAACATTTCAAACTCTCCAATTTCGTTTAATTCATAATTAAAACGAACAACCATAAGTTTTACTCCTTAAATGAATTTGAACATTTTCAAATTCTTTCATAACACTATTTTAAGGTTTAGTCCATGAGTTTACGAGGGAAGCTAATGGACCTATAGATCCTGAGCTCCAACGATCCGAAATTAATCGGCTAAACTCTTTAACCTAGTTAATTGCATTCGTTAACTACCGGGACACTCCACTATGTTGGGTTGTATGTCCTAAAACTCGTAGCTTTTATAAATAAGTGAATTTTAGTACATATGAAGTTATTCAAGTAAATTAATTATTTATTAACTCTAAATCCAATTAAATTACAAACCCTTGGCTATTATCATGAGTACTTGGACTTTATGTGGAGACCTAGACATGATTAAGTTGAGGTTGGGTACTTCTTCCTGGAGACACTATTGAATACGACCTTTTTCATGATCTTTACAAATATTGTAAGGTGTCATAAATAAAGTGCTCCTGATTTGTTCATGTAGAGACATGTGAGCGGGGTATTCTACATAATAAGATTGTGTAAGACTGACCCTGAAATAATCACTGTTACGTATTAACACCGTTTACGATTAACACTAATTAATTCATTTTTCGATGACCTAGATAACTTGATCTAAATCTTGAGCTATCTATGAACTCCTGTTTATTCATAATTATCCCTTGATTTGCATAGGTGAGAGAATAAGCTCAATAGCGCTGCTCAACATTCCTCCCATTTTAGGGATAAGACAGGGTAGATAGCTGGGGACATAGAATTGCAAGATGAAATTCACTCCTACCCAACTTAGGGATAGTAGAGAGGTTGTTCTCTTAAGTGTTGTTCTCAGATCTTGAACAAGGGGCCCCATCCTCTCACTGGGCCGAGAGGGAATAGATTTAGTGATTTGATCCTAAATCAATTGTTCAGTAGAGGGACAATGGTACTTAAAGAGAAAAGATGTAACTGAGAGGTAAATCGGTATTTGACCTAGCTGAAGTTATGAACGACCTGTGAAGGATTGACTTATCCATGACGGTTATATCAAATGGACACAAATATATCTACAGTGAGGAGAGTGCAGCTACATGCTTTAGTGGAGTGTCTCGTTAGTTAACGAATGTTGATTAACTAGGTTAAAGAGTTTGGCTGGTTAATCTCAAATCGTTGGGGCTCATGATCTGTAGGTTCATTAGGTCCCTCTACTAGCTCATAAATAGGACTAAAATCTTAGATAGTGTGGTGAATGAGTTTGAACCGTTCAAATCTTGGCTTAAGGAATGAAAGTTATATATATATGATATATCGATGTTTAATTATGAATTAAACGGGAAAATAAAGTTAATTATAATATTTAAATATGATTTAAATATTAATCATATGAATAGGGATTCATGTTTTTTTTTTTTTTAAACAATCGGGACAAGTGGGAAAAATAATTTTATTTTATTAATTAAATATCAGATCGTTTTTATTATTTAATTATTTATTTTTTAAAATTAAAAATCAATTTTAATTCAATTTTTGGAAATTCATTGAAAAATTGATTTTAAAATTGATTTTTGAAGATTGGATTTTCCCACTAACTAAGTTAGGAGCTTGGTTGTCTTCTTCACAATTAACCAACAAATTAACCATATTGTGTTGTCAAAATTTGATGCAATTGGATTTCATGTTATTCTTTAATAAATAGAGATGATTTTGGCATAAAAATGGTTAGAATTTTGTGAAATAAAAGGTTAATTTTGCAAAATTCCATCCATTGTTCATCTTCTTCCCAACCTTTATTCTTTCTCAAATTCACCACAAATTTTGGATCCCACCATCCAATCTAAGCCTAGAGAATAGTAGAGAAGACTCTTGTGATGGTCTACAGCCAAGTGGTGCTGAAATTCATCAAGAATTGAAGGAGAATTTGAAGCTTCAAGGGTAAGTGTTCTTGAAACTTTGGTTTTTCTTTTTAATTCCATGTTTAATCCTCTAAATTGAGCATCTTAGAGTGAAAATTAATCAAATTAACTTCTACTGCATGCTCATTTATCCATCACACTATTGCCTAGTAGCTACACAATCCTCACTATAGATATATGTCTATCCACTTATATAACCATGATTATTGAGTCGATCCTCCACAAGTTGTTTATAATTAATGTTGGGTAAAAATTACCGTTTTACCCTTGTAATTACGTCTTGTTCCTTAAGTCCCATTAAACCTCTAATGAACAATTGGTTTGTGGTCTAACCACCAAATCGAGTCCTTTTTGTGTCAATGAGAGAGGCAGACCCCTTGTTCAAGACCCAGAATTAGCACTTAAGGGAACAACTTCTCTACAAACCTAGAATTAGGGAGGAGTGAGTTTCATCTCGCAAGACTATGTCCCCAGCTATCTACTTGGTCTTATCCCTAAAATGGTAGTCTTATTGAGTCGGTGAACTCAGGTCACTCTCAGCCATGCAAATTAAAGGATAATCCTAAATAAACAAGAGTTCATAATTCGCTCAGGATTAAGATTAAGTTACCAAGGTCATCATGTTGAAATAATCAGTCTTAACAATAAACGGTGTTATAAAGTAAAAGTGATTATTTCATGGTCCGATCTTATGCAAATTCATTGACTATTACCTAAAGACTGTTTTTGTTATTACCTAAACTTGATCCAATTTTATGTCTACACATAAAGTCTAAGTACTCAAGCTATAGCTAGGGGTTCTTTAGTTTATTGGATTTAATAAATGCAATTCGCATATTCAGTAACATCTTTACTGAATAAACCTCGACAACAACTTTATTGAGAATATTGATAGCACTCAAAATGTGTTATCTCACTTCGTTTAATTTGGGATCATTCTTACCTTTTTATCAGTTTATTTCTTAACTTAGACAGGTTATGAGCATTTGGGGCCCTCAGGATAGTTTGCATGCACTTCAGGTTTAAAATATGATGATTAGCAAGTAAATTGAGCAAAATGGAGGAAGGAGGCAGCAAAGCAGCCTGACACGCCATGACTTTAGCATGGCCCCAGTGCTACGCTTTTTCCAAAAGCGCATTTTTACGAGTTGAAGATAGCGCCACAACACTGCACCATGGCCCCGCAACGCTAAGGATTTTGATGGACAAAACATCGCACGCACATCGCAGCGCTGCAATGCTAGCACAACGCTGTGGCACTACGCTTTTTCCAAAGGTCTCCATATTTTGCAGCGCTGTGGTGCCAATCTAACTTTAGGTATAACATGCCCTAGCCGCTAGTAAAAAAGGGGCAATCAATTGGCACGAATTCCAAGCGCGAATTGGAGATCTTCTACATTTTCTCTTCTTTTCCATAAAATTATTTTTGTACAAGCATGTATCAAGGCTAAGGAAATTATTTTCTAGCTTGGGTATTAGGAACTCTTCTTTGTAATCAATGTTCTTAGGAGTTTTCGAACTAAATTCTTTGTACGTATGATTTAATTCTTAAACAAATATGATTTTGATCAAATTGTGATGCTGGTATTCATTTTGATTATTACTTTGACTGTATTACAATTCGTGACATTTGGTTGTATGTCAATCATGAAAGCGCTGGGTTAGGTTAGCTTGCAAATCTAAATTGTGATGTGCATTGTTCTAATCAACCTAGGATTAAATTGATAGAACTTTTAATCTAGGCCTTTCCAGTTGAATGTTCCACTAAATTTTCCCTTGAACTTAATGCGATTAGACTTAATACAAATTTTGCATGCCTTACATTGGTTTGTTTTAATTACAATTAGTCGATTAGGACAATTTAATTTTAGCCTTTTCAATTAAATTGATTAGGTGTAAGTATAACAAATTTAGTAATGACGAACCAATTAATAAGAACATCGAATAAAGAAAATCTCGTCCAACCCAAGCTAGAGCTTTCTCCAATTGAATTTTACTCCTTTTACCTTCGCATTTTATTTTTATGAAATTTAATTTTTCTTACAATCAACCGTTTCACCCTTTTGGTTACTTGAATTGAAAACTATCTGTTGGTTCTCTTTGGTGTATTCATTTTAGTATAAAGTATGCATCGAGAATTACTTAAATATGTTCATTAGTTAGCAAGTTTTCCTATAAAAATTCAAGTGTAAGCTTCTATAGGTTTTCTGCTGAGTCTAGGGCCGAACGTAGGGATTTGTGATAAATTAGACGTTGAGACTAAATATATAATCTATGCGGTGACTGTACAAGTATTATGTTCAATGAGTTTTGTGTCAAATTTTATACATAAAGAATAAATACAATTTCCTACAATTAACATGGTGAGGTGGTCTCAGAGAATGTTAGTCAAATGTCATTTACAATCAGATAGCATGCATTGAGCATGATGATGAAGCCATGTGATATAATAGAATTAACGCAACAGCTAGTCGTTACTTGAGCATATCTAAGTGTATTTAGAATCCATCTATCGATATATCGATGTCAAATTAATCTTATCTCTAAGACACATGGTAAGTTTGTTTTGGCAAAAGATGAACTACAACTCTGAAACTCATCTAGTCTTGATAAATGCTAAGGATTAACCATCTACTCTCTCAAGCTAGATAGTTGTGCTTGTTTAAACTTGTTTGTTCGATAAATTTGTGCAAGCTAATAATATGCATTAATCAAGATGTAAACATACTTAATATTGCTTAAGAAAAAATAACTTCTAACATTTAACTCGTTCAACATACAAGCAAAAATGGTGTAGAGTATTAAATATGAAAATGAGTGGAAGATAATTGTCAATCAAACTTATATTAAGTAAATAAACTATTCTCTCGAATGTCTTTGACAAAACATAAGTAAGAAGGATGGAAATGAAGAAAGAACAGAAATGGAAGACGTCAAGCCACCATTGGCAATGTCTTGCTTCATGGAGGCTTGAGATGGTTGCTATTTGATACATAATGGCATAGGATGAAGGTTCTCACTCACTGGGAGATGACTTTGAAAATTCTCAGAATCCTTTTCACAGAAGAGCTTGAAATGGAGGTTGGTTATAGTGAGGGAGAATTTGTGCAGAGCTTTCGCCTCTTGAATTCGTTTCTCTCTTTTTTAATTGAGAAGCTTTTGGCTATTTGTAGGTGTCGAAAAAGTAAACTCATGATGGTCTGACACCTTTGCATTAAATTCCATGCTCTGCTGTGCAGAATTTTCAAATTGTCAGCCTATTGGTTCTGTTAGGCTCTGGCAACGTGTAATCGTTTGCATATTGACATGACAGCTACTATCTAGGCATCTGTATTTGCTTTTTCTACTCAACGCATGGGTTTTCACTTCTTTGGTTCTCACAGCAGCTTCTTCTCTGGTACTTGGGTTATTTGTTCTTTTCTACTTAATCCCGCGTTAAGAACATAAAACTTCATATTTTCTTAGGTATATTCTTTTGTAAATGATGCCAACGCATAGTAATACATATTACAAAATTCAACTGCGAAAATCATGCATTTAGCCCTAAAGTTCCTCTAATTATTCCAAATAGTGAATATAATAACTTGTATTTCTACAAGTTATCACTGTCCAATCGTGAAAATTCATAGTGCTCCCTGTGTTCGACCCGACTTGCCCCTAGTACTGTGGGTAAAGTTTGAAAAATTTATTTGGTGCAGAATTGGGTGACAAATTCCATCTGCCAAATATGTTCAAAGTTTACAAATTAAGAGTTTTAGGACATAAAACCCAACATAACATGTTTTCTGAGAACTCCAAGCAAAGTTCTCAACTTGTTAAACACATCAACTTTGAGTGGCTTAGTGAAAATATTTGCAATTTGATCTTCAGTTTTCACATATTCAATTTGAACCTCCATTCTTGAAATGCAATCTCTAATAAAGTGAAATCTTGTATCAATGTGTTTGCTATGATCATGAAACACTAGATTCTTTGCCAAAGCGATAGTTGACTTGTTATCTACGTGGATCACAGTTGCTTCATCTTGCAAAATTTCAACTGTCTTCAGTAAATTCCTTAACAAAACTATATGACAAACACATGAAGCTGCAACAACATATTTTGCCTCATAAGTAGATAATGTCACAATAGGTTGTTTCTTAGAACTCCAAGTAAAAGCAGTATTACCAACAAAGAAGGCATATCCACTTGTACTTTTTCAGTCATTAATATCTTCAGCCCAGCCACTATCACAATAACCTTCAAACTTTAATTCTTTAGATGGAGGTAACGAAGAATTCTCTTTGCCACTTTCAAACGAGTAGTTGTAGGAGATTCCATAAATTGACTCACCAATCCAATACTGAAATAAATATATGGTCGTGTGCAAGCCAAATATCTCAAACTCCCAATTAAGCTTTTGAAATATGAAGGATCAACAACATCTCCTTCATATTTGGACAATTTTGTCCCAATTTCTATCGGAGTTGTGATAGGTTTAGAATTGATTATCTTGAACTTCTCTAAAATTTCTCTAGTATATCGTTCTAGAGGGATGAAAATTCCTTCTTTTGACTGCTTCACCTCAATGCCAAGATAGTATGAAATTAACCCAATATCTGTCTTTTTAAATTCTTGGGTCATTAGCTTCTTCAAATCTTTCAAACATTCTTGCACAGTTTTTGTAAAAATTAAATCATCCACATACAGACAAACCAACAAAATGTCTCCACTACCATTAGTCTTAATATAAAGAGAATATTCATAAGGGCATCTCAAATACCCATTGTCAATGAAATATTTGTTGATTACGCTATTCCACATTCTTGGCGCTTGTTTCAATCCGTAGAACGCCTTCTTTAATTTCAAAACTTTATCTTCTTGACCTTTCACAACGTAACCAAAAGGTTGTTCTAAGTAGATTTCGTCTTCCAAATATTCATTCAAGAATGTTGATTTGACATCGATTTGAAAGATCTTTCATTTACTTTGAGTAGCAAACGCATCTAACAACCTTATGGTTTTCAAGTGAGTAAAATTGCAAATACTTCATCGTAATCCATGCATTTTCTTTGAGAATAGCCTTTTGCAACTAATCTTGCCTTATGTCTCTCAACTTCTCCTTTTTCATTTATTTTTGTCTTGAACATCCATTTGACACCTATTGCTTTCTTTCCACTTCATAGAGTTGAAAGTTCTCACGTATCATTCTTCTTTTTGGTCTTTATCTTAATCTATAGCAGTCTTCCACTTTTCATCTTGTGAAGCTTCTTCAAAATTCAAAGGTTCACTATTACCAAATAGACAAAAAAGAGTACGATCATTAAAAATTTGACTTAAAGATCATTAAAAATTTGACTTAACTCTTCAGTTTCATCATAGATGTCTCGTAAACTTCTCATGCAACGAGATCCTTCGCTTGAACTTGCAGATGATGAAGGTGTGCTTTGCTATGAATTGATTGGCGACGTTGGTGGTGTTGATGGAGCAGCAATGTCAATAGATTCACCATCATCCTCTGGAAAAAATAAAAACTTGGTTTAGCATTCCAATTCCATGTTGCTTCCTCATCAAATACAACATCTCTACTTACTACCGTTTTCTCTGTAACCAGATTATAGAACTTGTAGCCTTTTGAGCTTCCATCATAGCCAATAAAAATATGTTTCTCACTTTTATCATCGAGCTTCCTACGCTTTTGATCAGGTATACGTGCATAAGCAATGTAAGCCCTATACTTAGTTGAAAGGAAGGGCAAGCTAAAGCATGGTAAGTGTGGAGGCCGAGAGCTTAAGTCATGAGTTACCTTGAATCAAAGTGTATTATGCGTTGGAGAAATCAAAGGCACTGACCAAGAGCTTTTGCTTGTGGTGCAGAGTATGAAGATGTGGTTATCAATCATTAAGTGATACTACTATGCGTTTGAGAAGTGGTAATGTTGAAGTTTGGTACACGTTGGTGAATAGAAAAGTGGCCGAGAGGACCATGCTGTTGGTCGGCTATCCGGCGATGGGGCGTTGGGCAATTAGTAGCGCAGTAAGTTGAGGTTGTGCGTTGCTGAAGCCATGTGCGAAGGTTTGCGTTGGCCAACCTAAGTAGGAAGGTGATAGTAGTGCTGGTGAGTCGGTGGTCTATATATATATAAGTGAGTGCACCGAATAATTAAACACTTTAGACATATTTTCGAGCTCAGATTGATTCCATTTTGTAGACGAACAATGAGGAGAGGTGGAAGAAGGTGTTTAGATAGAATTTAAGTAGAATTCGGATCATTTTCATGGTGAAATTGAAGCCGGAACCAGAAGCTTGATTGTTGTTGAGAAATCTGGACATCGTTCAGTATTTGAAGAAGAGTGAGCTGAGGAAGTTGAAGCTGGGGCTAGAATTTTAAGGTTAGTAAGTTAACCCAATTCTTAGCAACTTTCATGAAGGATGTTTAAGTTGAATTTGAGCAAAAATATGTTAAACTCTAGGAGGAAGTAATCGGAGTTGAACTGCTAGATGATTCGGAGCAGCCGGAGTCATTTGAGAATAGTTCTCAACCGAAGAAGAGTTATGGTCTGAAATTTTGAGGTAAGTTAGAAAATTTACTCCTTTACAAGTTTGTAGAAGAGAGGAAGTTCTGAATTTGGCTGCAATACGATTTTTATCAGGTTAAAGAAAGAGTTAGAAGGGGAAGAAGAAAGCAGTGGCCATCAAGTGTCGTTAAGACAGTGGTATCGCTAAAGAGCTGGAGAGTGAGTAGTGAAACGAGTGTCGCTGGTAACGCAAAGGGCTTTGCGTCTCACAACTCTCACTGAAGTCTCGCTGGGTCTCACTCCTTAAGGTAATCTCGCTAGTCTTGCTAAGCCTGGCCTCGCTGGTGCAGCATGGTTGTAAGTAGGCTTCACTAATAATCTCGCTGATACTTATGGATCCTGCTCATTATGAAAAGTTGTAAACAAGAGAGGGACTAGTGATGAAACACATGTTTGAGATGTTTAAGCAGATATAGTGAATATAGAGAGGAGTATTAGAAATGTCTAACACGAAAAAGGTGTGTTTATAGGCCAAGAGGAGCTAGGGAAAACGTACAACCCGCTTGGAGCTAAGAATAAGTTGTGAGTGACATTATGGTTTGAGATAAGCTTACTTAATTACCATTTTCTATATGCTCAGTAATGTTTGTGAAGCATGATTTGGATGTACCCATATGTATGAATCCAAAACATATCTTATATGTAAGATAGAGCTTGAAAGCGTATTAGTTGATGTTCCTAAGTCTTACTAAGCTAGCTGCTTGATGAATGATCTGAGAACTCTAAGATTCAATGATTTATGTTTAATTTGTGATTAATATGAAGTGCATGTCAGTACCTTAAGAAGATTGAAAAGGGACCCAATGCTGAAGGACGTTGAGAAGGCATGTGGGTAGCCCTAGTATTTCTATGAAGCTCTCACTGAAGGACATAGAGAAGGTGATTGAGTATCCACTGGGACCCTAGTACCGAAGGACATGAGAAGGTATACGGGCAGCCCGAGATCAGACAATCATATGTGCATAATAAAAGGCATTTGACGCTGGTGTGTTAAGATTACTCCACACAGCTAAGGTTTATTGACGTTGTGCGCGTTGAGTTCGCTCTGCCTCAACTAAGGATTATTGAAAAGAAACTCAGTTGTGTGATCATAGTTAGTTGCAAGTTTACAGTGCGTTACTAAGCAGATTATACTAGTGATTGTAGTTATGCTTTATTGAGTTTATATTTTAGATAGTCACTCACTGAGCATTGTAGCTCATAAATTCTCATTTCTTTGATGTTTTTCTAGGTAGCGAGCTTGTTCGGGATACTTAACCTACCATCAAGACTCGTCTAGACCTAATCAGGATTTTGTACTTGGGAACTTGTAAACCCCAAATCTAAGTAGATATTATACTTATTTTGAGTAACATAATGAGATATATTAGGCATACTTGTAAATATTACACATAGCCTCATTAATCTTACTCATAGTGTTATCCTGTTAGTAGACCTCTGCATCACTGTTGTATAAGCTAAGTTTAATGCCAGCAGAATCTTATATATATATATATAACAGTGTTAGTAGGACGAAGAATAGTTTTAACACTCAGTCCTAGGTAAAGAAGATATCTAGGATAGGGATGTTAAAGTTGGTATCAGAGCATAAGATTTTGGGGAATGAAGTCATGCATAGTAGTTAGAAACATGTTGAGTCTATAGTAATGAGATAACCTAAATGTGATATAGGATTATGCCCAGAAGGACCAGACGAGGTAGGAAAGCAGATACCGAGACACCGCACGCTACTAGAAACGAGATAGAGACCAGAGATTAGTAGCTAGTGTGGAATCAACTCAAGAAGATCCTGAGAAGAAATATGGGATAGAAAGATTCAAAGCTTTGGGTGCTTAAGTGTTTGAAGGCACCACTAACCCTGCAGAAACTAAGGTATGGTTAAATCAGGTGGAAAAATGCTTCAGAGTTATGCATTGTCCTGAAGATAGGAAACTTGATTTAGTTATTTTTATGCTCTACAGAGGAGCCGAAGACTGGTGGAGATTGATTGAACAACGGAGTTCAGATGCAGGTTCTCTGACATGGGTTGATTTTAAGAAGCTTTTCCAGGAAAAATACTATCCTAAATCGTATTGTGATGAGAAAAGGAATGAATTCTTGAGCTTAGTACAGGGGCATATGTCTGTAGCTGAGTATGAGAGGAAATTTACAGAACTTGCCAGGTATGCTTTGGCAATTGTTGTAGAGGAAGCAGATAAATGCAAGCGCTTTGAGGAAGGCTTGCGAAGTGAAATTCGTACCCCAGTGATAGTAAGTACAGAATGGGTTGATTTCGTTAAACTGGTTGAAGCTGCTATGAGAGTAGAGAAGAGTTTAGGAGAGAACAAATAGAAGTGGGAGTAGAGTTGGACAGCCACTCAGTGCACCTCGAGAGCAGATGCACCGAGGTGAAGGACGACGATTCGCACTAGGAGTTTCTGGTAGAGGAAAGTTTAAAGCCAGATCCAGTGGTGGAACATATCATGCAGGTGGATCATGAAGTGGAGGTATACAATAAGGTTCAAGAAGGTTTCCTTCGATGTCAATATCAGCGGGTGGTAACCAATATAGTCACCCTAGTGAATCAGTGGCTAGTTTAGCAAAGAAATCATTGTGTAATAACTGTGGTAGAAACCATTGGGGGTCAGTGTTTAAAGGAAGCTGATGTCTGCTATAACTGTGGTCAGCCGGGACATTTTAAGAAAGATTGCCCTCAGCCTAAAGTAGAAAGTGAATCAGAACAGAAAGCTATCTCACATATAGTAAGTCAACCTCGGCAGGAGATGTGTCACACCCCCTTTCTTATTACCTACTTAACCTGAAAGGAGATGTGAAGACAATATACATCACCGCTTTTGTTACGCATATTGCCCCATCTTACATAATTTCCTACACAAACATTCCATACGTATGCATTCATAGAATTCAGCCATATTAATGCATGATCATAAAATAATAATCCTTCCTGTACACAGTACACTTTTATAACATACTCTCTCATAACCCACTTATAAACAACTAAATCTACATGCCACAAGTGTTAAGTTATTTACATGTACAACAATGAGAAAATAAACTGTTTTTGGAAACTCGAAGCTTAAGTAGGGCGAGTTGGAGTAGGCAATGCACCAAGAACGTCCTTGTTACCTGGGAGGAAAAGAAAACATGGAAAATGTGAGCTAAAAGCCCCGTGAGTGACTAATTTTGTAAAACTATCTTTTGTTCGAAACCAGGCATGTTAAAATCATAATAACGCCATAAACGTAAACATGATTCAAATAATCATTTCTGTAATATCATAATTTCAACAATGTAAACAAATCACATTTGTTCATGCCAAAATAATCGTATACGAAAAACAGTTCGTTCTCAAAACTTTCCCTTAGTCAGGGCGGAGCAAGACTCAACGCACCCGATGTCGAAAACATCCTTAGTTGAGGCGGAGTAAAACTCAACACACTCAACGTCGATAACAATCCTTAGTTAGGGTGGAGCAAGACTCAACACACCCAACGTCACAACCTCTATTGCACATAGGAATATGGCGGGTTGCCTAAGTACCTTCTACGAGTCCTTCAGTACTGGGTCCCGGGGAAACTCACATGCCTTCTCATGTCCTTCAGCATTGAGCCTCCTCTAAAACATTTTAGAAACCAGTATTATACGTAAATAGTTCACAAGAAAATCTTTCATGAAAATCAGATATATCACGATAAATAACATTTCACAACATGTCATTCAACATCTTATAGAAAACGGATAAAACATGCCTTGTGAATAACATCATCAAACATCATGCTTTTCAAGAAAACAGTTCATCTCGAAGCCATATCTCATAAGGAAAACCAAACTAAACATTTTCAATAAATTCGTTTTCAAAGAAAGAAAAGTGTCACTCACAACTTGTCCTTAGTCCCTGAGCGGATTATATGCCTTTCCGAGCTCTTCTTGGCCTGAAATACACATTCCTCACGTTGCGTTTTCCTTAAACTTCCTTTACATGATCATTAAACGTGCATACTTAAACTCTAATCATGATTCAGCACCAAGACTCCCTTTCTTTCCTAAAATACACATAATAAGCAAGATTCTATGTCACTAGCGAGATTACCAATGAGATTTCACCTTACTAGCGAGTTTACTAACAAAATTACACAACAGGTCACGGCACTAGCGACACCAGCATGAGCGATACCAGCGACACTACCTGATGAGCGATACTGAGCGAGAGCTAGCGAGATTTGTGAGAGAAAATCCTTCTTTACACGATCAGCGACACCAATGTCGCTACTCACGCTCCAATTCTCAGCGTTACCTGCTTCCAAACGGCACCCGACAGCATAGTTTTCTCCTTTCCTGTTTGTTCTCACTTCTGTCAATTCAAAGTCATTTATCCAGCAAGATTTAGAACTTTTTTCCTTCTACAAACTTGCAGAGAAACATGTTTTCTAGCTTACCTCAAAATTTCGTGGCTTAACTCGTCCTGGTTCGTCAGATATTGCAAGTTTTCTTTGCGCTGCTCCAGATTGCACAGAAATTTCGTATCAGTAAATTCCAGCTAAACGTTTACATGTTTCTAATCCATTTAAACTCAAGCATCCTTCATAAAAGTTGTTCAAAATTGAGTTAACTTACTAACCTTAAAATTTCAGCCCAAAATTCAATCTCTTCAGCTCGATATTCACCAAACACCAGACCTGGTTTGAGCTGCACGACAGCAGATGAAGCTTCTGTTTCAGCTTCAGTTTTACCATGAAATCTTCCAAAACCTTGCACGAAATTGCCCTAGAACTCTTCTTCAACCTCTCCATGATGTGCAGCTGAAATATAGCATAAAATGGAGTTTGGAAATGAGTAGAATGAAGTCGGCAAAATTTATGTCCAAAGAAAGTTATAACCAGCATCCAACCTTATCCTTTCTTCTTCTTTTTCTTTTTTTTCCTTTTCTTCTCTTTTTCTTTCCCTTCCCCTTTTTGGTTTTTCCTTTTTTTTTTTAATTTACAATATGAGATTATTAATACTAGTTCACTTAAAGCTTTTGAACGTGCTTACCAATTAGGTGCTTACAAGATGGGAGGTGGAGAAGGTAGCAGTAACGGCAAGCTGAAGGGTCAGGTAGGTAGACCGAGACAACAGGGCAGAGTATTTGCAATAACTCAACAGGAAGCAGAAGAGGCACCAGATGTGGCAACGGGTATGCTAACTATATGTTCTAGAAATGCATATGTATTAATAGATTTTGGAGCTACTCATTCATTTGTGTCTAGTGAGTTTGCTTTGCATATAAATAGAAAGTTAGAATCCTTCCGTAATACTTTGTTGGTGCATACTCCAGTTGGTGACCCTGTTATAATAGAATATGCATATCTTGATTGTGTGTTGGAACTTGATAATGTAGCCTTGTCAGTTGATTTGTTACCTATGCCCTTATTAGAATTTGATGTTATTCTTGTTACGGATTTCCTATCGAAATACCATGCTAAAGTTGATTGTTTTAAGAAAGAAGTAAAGTTGATGAAACCTGATGGAGTTGACGTGATTATTAAGGGGAGAAGGAGGATTCTTCCTACATGTGTGATCTCGGCAGTGAAAGCCCGGAAATTGCTCAGTAAAGGTTGTGAGGCATATTTAGCTCATGTGACGAAAGGGAAGTTAGGAAGGTTGAAACCAGAAGATGTGCCTGTGGTACAAGAATTTCTTGATGTTTTTCCTGAGGAATTGTCAGGATTACCCCCGATAGAGAATTGGAGTTCACTATTGACCTGGTACCTGGAACAACTCCTATTTCTCAGACCCCCTATCGTATGGCGCCATCAGAATTAAAAGAGTTGAAGGTGCAGTTACAAGAATTGGTAGATAAGGGATATATTAGACCAAGTGTATCCCCATGGGGTGCACCGATGTTATTTGTAAAGAAGAAAGACGGTACTATGAGATTATGTATTGATTACCGTCAGTTAAATAAGGTAACAATACGCAATAAATATCCTTTGCCTTGTATCGATGACCTATTTGATCAACTCAGAGGGGCATCAGTATTTTCTAAAATAGACTTGAGATCAGGATATCATCAGTTGAAGGTTAGGGAAGCAGACATACCAAAGACAACTTTTCGAACAAGGTATGAACATTATGAATTCCTAGTAATGCCTTTTGGGTTGACGAATGCACCAGCTGTATTTATGGATTTGATGAACAGGATCTTTCATGCTTAATTAGATCAGTTTGTAATTGTATTTATTGATGATATTCTAGTATATTCTGGAGATGGAAGAGAGGAAACTGAACATCTCAAGATTGTTTTGCAGATTTTGAGAGAAAAGAAACTTTTTGCAAAATTTAGCAAATGTGAGTTCTGGTTAAAGCAGGTTGTGTTTTTGGGGTATATTGTCTAAGCTGCAGGAGTTAGTGTAGACTCTCAAAAGACGGAAACAATAGTCAAGTGGGAACGGCCTAAGACCGTGACTGAAATACGTAGTTTCCTAGGCCTAGCAGGATACTACAGAAGATTTGTGCAAGGATTTTCCAGAATAGCCTTGACACTTACTAACTTGACTAAGAAAAGTACTGCATTTGAGTGGAATGAAGAGTGTGAACAAAGTTTCTAGGAGTTAAAGAAAAGTCAAGTGGGAACGGCCTAAGACCGTGACTGAAATACGTAGTTTCCTAGGCCTAGCAGGATACTACAGAAGATTTGTGCAAGGATTTTCCAAAATAGCCTTGCCACTTACTAACTTGACTAAGAAAAGTACTGCATTTGAGTGGAATGAAGAGTGTGAACAAAGTTTCTAGGAGTTAAAGAAAAGACTAGTGACAGCACCTATTTTGGCACTTCAAGAAGCAGGAAAAGAGTTTGAAATGTATTGTGATGCTTCTCATCAGGGTTAAATTGCGTGTTGATGCAAGAGGGTAGGGTTATAGCCTACACGTCTAGACAGTTGTGACCCCACGAGATTAATTATCCTACACATGACCTGGAATTAGCCGCAGTTGTACTAGCATTAAAGATATGGCAACATTATTTATATGGAGAAAAATGTCATATCTACACAGATCATAAGAGCTTGAAGTACATCTTTGATCAGAAGAAGCTAAACATTAGACAAAGGAGGTGGTTGGAACTGATCAAAGATTATGACTATACTATTCAATATCACCCAGGGAAAGCAAATGTTGTTGCTGATGCTTTAAGCCGAAAAACTCGAGGAGAGGCAAGCTCCTTAAATGCAGCTAGAGTTACTTTACTTACAGAATTCAAGAATAGTCGAGCCAGCTTGAAGGTAACCAATAGAGGAACCTTGTTGGCAAACTTCCAGTTGAGACCTAAGTTGGTAGATGAGGTCAAAAGGAAGCAATTACAAGATCCTATGATCAGAAAGTTAGTTGATGAAGTGAAAGCTCAGCAGAGAACAAATTTCGAATTCGGATCTGATGGTGTATTATTGAAGCAAGGTAGAATGTATGTGCCGAGAAGTGAGGAAATTAAACAGTTAATTTTGGAAGAAGCACATAGTTCAGCATATGCTATGCATCCTGGGACTACCAAGATGTATAAAACGTTACGAAAATTTTATTGGTGGCCAAGTATGAAGAAGGAAATAGCAGAATATGTGGCCAAATGTTTAATTTGTCAACAAGTTAAGCCTGAAAGACAAAAGCCAGCAAGATTATTGAATCCACTTCCTGTTCCCGAGTGGAAATGGGAACGTATTACCATGGATTTTCTGTTTGGATTACCAATGACATCAGCAGGTGTCGATGGAATCTGGGTGATTGTTGACAGGTTAACCAAAATAGCACGGTTCTTGCCAGTTAAAATGACTTATACCTTAGACAGGCTAGAACAACTCTACATGGACAAAATTGTGATTCAATATGGCGTGCCAGTGACGGTGATTGTTCGTGTAGTTTAATTAAGTTTCTTAGCCATTTGCACAAGAATAGATTTATCATTTCCGTACAAGGATGCGTCGAGAATTACTCTAGGTGATCATGATTAAGCAAGTTTTCCTATAAAAACCTAAGTATAAGCATTTATAGGTTTCCTGGTGAGTCTAGGGTCGAACGCAGCAAATTGTAATAACTAGGCGTTGGGATTAGATGCTTGACTATGCGGTGAACTATACATGTAATATGTGCATTTGCTGTTTGTATGTGTCTAAAACTATACATAAAGAATGAAAAGAATTTCCTATACTAACAATGAGGTAGACGCGGCGATGGTTAGTCATATGTCATTTAGTGTTAGATAGCATGCATTGAGAATGAATGGAACCATGCGATAGAAGTAAAGTTAACGCAAGAGTTAGTTGTTACCTAAGCTTTCTAAGTACAATTACATACCTACAAACTGCGTTTGTGAATCCATCTCTCGATGTTTTGACGCCACATTAATCTTATCTCTAACACGCATGGTAAGTTTGCATTGGCAAAAGATGACTACACCTCTGCAACTCATCTAGTCTTAATAAATGCTAAAGATTAACTGTCCACTCTCTCAAGCTCGACAGTCATGCTTACTACTTTTGTTTGTCAGACAAAGTTTTGCAAGCTAAAGATATGCATCAATAACGATGTAATATACTCATAATTGCTCAAGAAAAATTAACTTTTAACATCTAACTCATTTAGCATTCAAACATGGTGTAAGGTGTTTAATATGGAAATAGATGGAAGATAATAGTCAATCGAACTCATATTAAGAAAATAAATCGTTCTCACGAATGTCATTAACAAAATATAAGCAAGAAGTAGGGAAATGGAAAATAAACAGAAATTGAATACGTCAAGCCGCCACTGACAACTTCTTGCTTCATGAAGGCTTGAGATGGTTGCTATATGATACATAGATTCCATAGGTTAAAGATTTTCACTCACTGGGAGACGACTTTAAAGGTGCTCAGAATCCTTCTCTCAGAAGAGCTTGAAATGGAGGTTGGTTATGGTGAGGGAGAAATAATGCAGAGCTTTCACCTCTTGAACTCGTCTCTCTCTCTCTCTCTTTGGAGAAGCTTTTGGGCTATTTATAGGCGTCAAAAAGTTGATGTCATGATGACCTGACACCTTTGCATTAAATTTCAGCCACGCTGCATAGACTTTTCAGATTGTCAGCCTATTTGTTCTGCCATGATCTGATTGGGTGTTGTCCTTTTTCATAATGACATGATAGTTGTTTAAGCATGCTTCTGTTTCTTTCTCGACGCATGGTCTCAACGCATAGGCTCGATGCATGGGGTTCCACTTGTTCTTGCAGCAACTTCGTCTCTTCGTACTTGGTTGTGTGCAGTTCTTTTCTTCTTAATCCTGCGTTAGGAACAGAAAAGCTCATCGTCTTTTAGGTATTTTCTTTTGTAAATAGTGCCAACGCATGGTGATACATTTTTCATTATTCAACTACAAAAATCATGCGTTTTAGCTCCAAAGTTACTCTAATTAAATCAAATAGTAACTATAATAACTTGTATTTCTACAAGTTATCATACCCTCAAATTTGAGTTAATGTTTGTCCTCGAACATTTATTTGAAGATTTATTAAATTCTATAGCCTGAGTCTAAGTAAAAGCGCACCCTTTCAACATGCCTTCTATTCCTTGACTATATCAACAATCAGATAACCATACCAAGTTCTTTTTCAATCGACGCTTTGAAAGTACTTCTAATTTTTAGATGCGGCAAGCTTATTCCTAAACAATATCCTTACTCATTTCCAGCCAATCTGATGTCCTCAATTTAGTAATGTGCTTTGGAGTTCATTCATTCATAAAGTTTAAAAAAAAATTGCTTTTTTTTTTTTTTTTTTTTTTTTTTTTTT